>CM029021.1:190553455-190881267 GCA_016801055.1 Panax notoginseng
GACTATCACAAAATCTGTACAAAACTAAGAAAAAGGGGATATCGCTAACCCTACCTCCATTTGTATTCTCTTTGATTGCGTTTCAATCTTGCTGTAATGTGTTCCTTCCTATCTTGGTGTAGTTTTTGGTTTGAAATTTGTCAAATATTTCTTTTTTAATGCTCCCAGTCCCAGTCCCAGTACAATAGATTTCGAAATTAAATATATCATCACTATTATAATATGATCAAACCTCATAAACAAACCCGCAAACAACCAAGCAAAGCCGAAAACAACGTTCAACTTATATTCACATTCTTATTCCTCCTAATGAATCATTCTACTTTCCAGTATAATGAAAAAATGATGTTTTAATTACGATTGGACTGGATTTAATCATTCTTATTTCTCCTAAATTTATAAATTTTATTTTTTGAAGGGGGGAATAACTAATGAATCATTCCATCTCTTTAATCCGCATGTAATGTAGCATAAATGATCATATTATGACCATATAAAATGAGGGAAAACAAATTTAAAACATGCACATAATCAAATTATAGATTGTAAAAGAAAAAGTGCATAAAATATAAGAAAGGAGTTAATTAATTAAGGTGGTGGTTTGGTTTGATGACTGACCTTCCTTCCGGTACGTGCGGCATAATCGGATAGTCATTTAAATTTTAAATAAAAGGATCGGACGGGCACGGCTGAATATTTTGCAATACTTCCCCCATTCCACATTTGGGATTTTTTTTTTACTTTTTAAAATTAATCAAAATATTTTTAATTTTAAAGTAATAAGTAATATTACTTTTGTTCCAAACTATATATATGATAATAATCAACTCTTGAATGTTAATTTAATATATCTTTTAACTCAAATTTGAGATAAATTTTACAGTTTACTATTCTTGAGAGATAATTTATAATATTCATCATTATTAATTAAAATTAAAAGAATTTGTATCAATTTTAAATTTTAAACTCTCTTAGATTCGTTTAAAATGTCAATAATGATGTTTTAAATTTATGATGAGTATTATTACTCTTTAAATAATTTATAATATTTATCAGTGTATTGACTAAAATAAGAACTCGTATTAATTTTAAATTTAAAAGTGTTTTAAATTTTCTTTAAAAAAGTTAATAATGATATTTTATATTTTAGAACAGAAGAAGTATAATTTAGTTTAAGTTTTGAAAACAATAAATATAACAATTAGTTCTCCTTCTGCTCTATAATATAACTTTTTGAAATTAATTTAAACCACTTTCAAACTCAAATTTGACATAATTTTACTTATTTTTATTAATAAAATAATAGACATTATAAACTATTTAAAAATTGCTAGTAATTTTTATTCTTTCATAATTTTACTGGTTTTTTTAATTCTGAATTTCAAAAATATCTCAAATCTTTTTTTAAAAGCTGATAATGATTTTATAAGGAGTGGTATATTATAATTACTTTATAATTACATTATTTGAATTAAAAAAAATTATGAATTGAGATATATTTATTATAAATTTGAGAGAAAAGGATAAAAAGAATTTCACTAGAATATGAAGTTTAAAGAGAGTAAAACTGGAATGGAGATGCGGGGTATAGAACCCCGTACCTCTCGCATGCTAAGCGAGCGCTCTACCATCTGAGCTATATCCCCTATTCTCAACTTTTGTGTGATTTATTATAAACCTTTATCTAGTACTTCTTTTACTTGAACTTCGTATACCCGTCGACGAAATTTGTCCCTGTATCTTTCGGATTTACTCCACTCCATTATACATTTTTTTCAATTTTATTCAATACAATATTTTTTAATTTTTAAATAGTATAATTGAAAGTAACATTGGTCAATTAATTTATAATATTGAACAATATTATTGCTCCAAAAATAAAAATAATATGACATTGTTTCACCAATCGATGAATATGTGAATTTTTCATTACAAATTCAATAGTTGAAAATTCTTTTAAAGTTTTAACAGTAAAATTATATATTATTAATAATTGTAATTTTTTATTAAATTGATCGTAATATCATCAATTATTTATTAACATATTTTGTTCATTACTGTAAAATTATTAAGGTAAAAAATATGATATAATGGATGAAATTTGAGCGATCCCATTCGTTAAAATCTATAAATTGAACTTGTTATTATGACGTGGACTAATATCTAACAAATTAACCTCTAGCTAGCTACTGACAGGTTAATTTTCAAGTGTTTTTTTTTTTTTCTTACTTTTTTTCATTTTGTGCCAATCCATGCATAGAAGGAGCTTGCACCGACTTGTGCGACTCATGAATATCGAACTCAGTGCCGGAATAAGAATAAAATTTGAGGGGAGTCAAAATTTGAGGACGGTTACCGAAGGTCCGAAACAGCAACGCGTAGGTTGCAGCGACAAAGGAGCGGAGTACTTAAGGTCCTTGGAAAGACACAGAAAATGTATTCCATACAATACTACTTATCATATATATTTGTATATACAGTACCGATATTTAATTACAAAAAATGAATGTTAATTAGAGTTAAGTTGATAACATTAGGTGTATTATTGCTATTTTATAAATAATTTAAAAGATATAGTAGTACTATATTTTCTAACACAAAAAATTATGAAATTAGGCATTGACTATTCACGGAGAAAACAACATGGAGCTTTGCTATGATTAGCTATAAAAATTAATCAAAATGGGAAGCACGTGCTCTAGTAAATAAGCCCGACTTATATTAACTAGAGTTTACGTACGTAATACGGTAATAAATAAATAGCATTCCATATTTCCACTCAGTGAGATGACAGGTTGTCATATGTTGACTTCCTAATCACAAAATAAGTTTGATCCAATTTTATAGCCCATATACAACCCATAAATTCGTTTGCAATTCCTCCGTGGCAATCAAAGTCATTGAAAAACCCACCATTACTGACCCCTCCATGGAGCCCCACCTCTTTCGGGAAGTTGCCGCCATGGGTCTCCTCAACAACCACCCGATGGCCACCAAGACCAAGATCTACCTGGTTATGGAGCTCGCTCAGGGCGCCAAACTCTTCACTAAACTTGTCCGGCGCGACTGGATGACCGAAACGACTGCTTGAGCCTTGTGTTGATGACCAGAATACGGCAGGGGCAGGTCGCAGACGACAGCAGCAGGCGGCAATAAGCTTCATCCTAGAGGGGCCATATGCCCCCCCTTGACCCCCCCTGGTTCTGCCTCTGATCGAACTACACTACACTTAGCTCGACATGATTGTCGGAACAAAACTTAAGTATATATTCCAACAACTAGATTTCTTACCATTTAATAGGAGATCTAATAGTTTGGGTAGGAATCTGATCGCTAATCAATCAAAACAATTCTTATTAGCGGCAATGAAAATGATTATATTGTTTTTAATTTTATTTGAATTTTTAAAGTGGTGTTGTTTTTCCTGGCCACTAGTAGGACATGTGGCCAATCGACTTAAAAACCAGATCTAATCTGGTTGTTGCTATTGTGTATTTGCTGAAGAACAAAGAGAGTATTAGGATGTTTGTTTATCATTGATATCATTCAATCTTATTTTTTTGTTGCAAATGATTTTAATTTTTGTTGGTTGAGGCAATATATGGAGTTTGTTTTAAACATTTCATTTCATCCGGTTATTAGGATAATTTATGCCTCGACCATAGTAGTTAAGATGTAATATTTAATGTTCTATTTGTAAGCAATTTCAATCAATTGATACCTGTTTATTGATAGATTTAGTTATTTACTTGAAGGAAACAATCAAATACACAAGTCTAGAATTTGGGTGTAGTATGAAATACACAATTTTTTTCTTCCTAAAGTGCTTTTAAAAACTATTTTCCACGCACAATTTGCACAATGGGTTTAAACTTCAGCTGAATTACTCTACGATCGTAAAGTCATGACTAAACGATCGTAGAGTAATGACTTAAATCGTAGGGGCATGACTACAATCGTTTGGTCATGACTCTACGATCTAAGTCATTACTCTATATGATCGTTAAGTAATGACTCTACGATCGATTAGTAATACCTCGATATGCATATAAATTGTCAAACCTTCCATAACTCCAACAAAACCATATTCCCTAACCATCGAAGTAGCCACAACTCTTAGATGCTCTAACAAAAAATAATTGCCCAACTTCGTTGGACCCCCAGGTATACGGATACAAACTGATGCTAATTTATAAAAATCAACTGACAAATTGCATAAAAATTTCATAATTCCAAACTGTACAAAAGCAATCGAAAATCAAAGTTATCACTATTTACCTTCCAAATTGAAAACCTTTTAATTTCATATTGAAAAAAAGTCTTTGAACAAAATATCAGCTAAGATAACACATTCAACTACGATTGACCCTCGTTCTACCTTTAATGATTATACGTAAACATGACATCTATATTTTCAGTCCCATGATATCTTACCATTTTATATCTTCTTCCAATTTTATTATTCAGACTTGGTATTCCATGGAAGTATCTTCATTGTTGATTCTGAATTTCCTCCTTGCTCTTCAAATCTAATTGTTCATTGCTTCCAATAGTTTCTTTCAATTGAGATTCCACTTCTTTGTCATTATACCCTTCAGTTACAGACAATATCCCAATAATTTACCAATCTTCCATGTGGCGTCAGACTCATTTAGTAGGATTAAGTTCTCTTTTATGTCGACTGGCCGCATGTCCTACTAGTGGTCGGGAAAAATGACTCTACACTTTGAACATTCAAATAAAGTTGATGCCAATTTAGTTATTTTTCTGGACGCTCGTAGGAGCTGCACTGGCCGTTAGAAGACTAGCAACCAAACCCATGCCCAAGCCATTAGATCTTATATATATATATATATATATATATATATATATATATATATATATATATATATATATATATATATGAGATCAATCATGGTTAATTAAGGAGATATATTGAACCCTCACTTTTTCTCCTTTTTTTTTTCTCTCTCTAATCAAGAACCCTACCCTCCAGCTTAGATATGGGGGATGATGGCTCTTCTTCTGAAAGTATCCTCCCCTAGATCTCTTATTTTGATCTAGCAAATTATTCTCAACTCCTGCGGTTTTTGTTTTCCCTTTTTGTGGGATTTGATTTCTCCAGACTGATTTTTTTTTGTGGGTAGATTTTATTATCATCTCGTGGGAGATTTTGCTTTTTCCGTTTGGGAGAATTTTTTGTACATGAGACTTTAATTTTTCAGAGTATGAATTGTTGAAAATGAATTATTCAGATTTAGATATGGCGCTTCCATTGCAATGTGTTCTTTTGTTGTCACGCAGAAGAACGGTTCGGCTGCATATTCTATATATTATTATTTTGGGATATGACTGTATTTCAGAAGTTTATTTTGGTGTCTACTAGCGTTGTTGCTTTGGTTGAGTACTTTTTTTCCCTCATTATCTGTAATTTTATTTGAAAGAATTACTCTTTGATTTTGTTTTTTGTAATTCTTTCATATTTTGTAACAAATTACACTTTTAATATATTTTAGTGTTTTGGACTGTTTGATAAAAAAAGGAGATATATATTGAATTATATCATGAGAATGCATATACAAATAAGAAACTGATATTTTCACATATTAAAATGATATTTCCACGTGAGTCTTTCTCCCATGAAGATGAAACATACTCGTTATTCATATGAGAGGGTCATGTAAAAATATCAAAACTATGTAAACATATCACTTCCCTATAAATATCATTGGATTTCACATACATATGTACTTTCTTTCATATGCTTGTGCATGGGTTACCTCTATATATCTAAAACATGCACGAGATATATATAGTTCTCTATCTTACAAAACATCCATGAAACTATATATAGCCTATATGTTAGGCTTATAATATATGTCTTTTTCTCTTGCAACCTCAAAACTATATATAAAGGTGTTATTTGGCATCATATATATTCGAATTAGATATATCAGATATTAGTCTACCGAATTTCCATGCATCCATCTTCAAAGTTTCTAAACGGAAATGGAAAGAACCTGGGTAAGGCGTAAGTTTCGAAAGTAACAACGCAATGAAGCTAAGTATCTAGCTAGTTTCTCGAAATATTCCAAATATCAAAAATATTAACAAATAAATTAATTTTCTTAATTTGTCTATTCTATCAGAGTCAAGAGGTTCGGTAATGAGGAAGGCCACCTAATAAATTAGTGTCAAACCTGTGTATTTATGCTAACAAATGGAGCATACTGCATAACTTGTTCTCAGCTATTCATGTTAATGCACCTAATTAATTAAGCTAACGATATAGATGACTTAATTAAATTAAAGGCCATTAAAATGGTTTGTTATGCTACGGCACTTCTGTCCACCCTGAAATATTGTCATCATGCATGGAACGCAATGAGACCAGCAAGCGAGAACTGAAGAAAGAATTTGCAGTTTCTGGCATATAGTATATAATTTCAAATTTTAGATATATCCTTTTTTGATTGTGAGGGGATATAATTTGACCCTTTAATTCAGCCCTCTAATATTAAGAATTCTTAGTTTAATTTTTTCAGACATGTTTAGAATAAAGTTAGACCACTAATGCCCCCACATTAATTAGTGTGTTCAATTAATATTGCGTTGAGAGAATATTGGTAAAATTGAAGAATAATTATTGCGGGAACTATATTCTCATGAATTAAATAGATATTGTCACGTGTTTATTTTTTAACTTAAAATAATATCATATTATGTTTGTTTTGTCTAAAATTATTTCAAAGATTGAATAAAAATTTACCATTTGGACTATTATACTCTTAACACTAATAACAAAGAAATAGTACATCAAGTTGGGTCCTAATTAAGAGCCATACATATTAATTCAATAATGACGTATGGATTTTAGACAAATTTGAGACTAACATTAATCATCAAAATTAAAGTAGCATAAGTGCGGGTTACCTAAAAAAACTTAACAATCAATGGATAGACAATTTAGCTCTAAATCAAGTGGTACGAGATCCACCCTACATCATATAATGGTTAATTAAGATGTCTGAGTCTTTGTTTAAGCATTGTGCATGTGATCAAGCTTTAGTTGATGCATTATTTGACATCTTTACTACGTACTATCTTGCAAACCAATGTCCACTGTTGGAGAATGTTGTTAAGTACCAATGGCTAAAACACATTTAAGAATTTCTAGCACATTTATGAATTCCCAAGGATAACTGTTAGAGTAATTAATTTAATTTGAAAATATAACTTGGAATAGAAACAAAGGACATACGATTCAAACTTATACTATATAATTAATTACTAACAAATAAGAAAAGAGAAAAGATATGTGGGTGTTACAACATATATAAGAAAATCAAATTAACTTGCATGTAACTGCATATATATTTACATGGAAAAAAAATATGTATACAATATACGTATGATTACACGTATACCAAGACTGAGACTTATATATATATATATATATATATATATATATATATATATATATATATATATAAAAGATCTCAACTCTATAATATAAATAATTTATCACTATTGTACAGGAGACAGATGACCCAAAAGTTCTATTTAGGACGTGAATTGAATCTTGATCTCCATTCAGTCAAAGTTAAATATCAATTATTACATATGTTTTAGAACGGTTTAGAGTGTGGTTAGTCTGGAGTACACGTCTCCTTGTATTAACCTAGTCGAAGAACCAATGTTATTACTTATTAACCCAAATTGGGTGTGGAAATGAATGGTGGCGGTGGAGATAGTTTGGTATATTGATCTACTGATCGATCATCAGCTTTTGAACTTGTCTCCTTTGGGTTTGGGTAGACGTATAAGGCCCCTTCAATTCCCTGCCATACATTCATCTCCATATCTCTGCCCAACTGTTGTTCCATCTGATCATCTATTATATATATATATAGGCAGGCTTCCCTCAAGTCTTCATCATCACTTCCCTCGAGCTAGTGATCTTGATCAGAAAATAATTAAGATCATCAGCATTTGGCTGCTGCCAAGACCTTAATTAATTTAGAGAAATGGCAGCTTCAACTGTTCAGATCTTGGCTTTCGTTTTTGGTCTCTTAGGTAGGTATAAATTAAACATGCATGCATCACTTTGAATTACCTCTTAGTAATATATAAACTTGATTTTTGAGCCATGCATGCAAACTTATATATCACTTTGTTGCATGGCTGCTGATCATTATACGTACATATATTTTTATCTGAATGGTATATTATTCAGAAACTGTGCATCACATATTATATATATCTTCTTGTTCATTTCATATACTAATTAGGTATTTGTCTAATTTGATCTTATTTATTTTCTAATTGTATCAATAGGGAATATTGTATCATTCTTGGTGTTCCTGGCACCCCTGTAAGTCCCACTTAAATTCTTGAAACCGAGCAAATATATATATATATATATATATATATATATATATATATATATATATATATCTTATAATCTGAGTACATAAGGTTTTTACAATAGAGAGTGTATATAACTACTATCTCTATCCTTAACCCTGACCTTTTTCAAGAACTATTTTTCAATAACTCTCATGCACAACATATGAGCCACAAGTTCTAACTATTAGTAATAACTTTGGTGTCTAATTATTGATTCTGGGTGTGTGAATGTATATATATAATATTTATGATCAGGCCAACATTTCACCAAATATACAAGAAGAAATCATCAGACGGGTTTCAATCAATACCGTATGTGGTAGCTCTGTTTAGTGCAGCCTTGCTGTTATATTATGCATTCCTCAAGACAAATGCATATATGATTGTCAGCATCAATGGCATTGGTTGTGTTATTGAATCAATCTACCTCTTCTTGTTCATAATATATGCTCCCAGAAAATCAAAGGTAATTTCGATTTCTCTCTGTAGCTAGGGTTTATAATTTACTACTATATCAAAATGCATGCATGTGAGCCCTAATTAAATAAAGTACATGTTAATTATTATGGTTTAAATATCATAATTAAAAAAATATTGGTGTTTAATTAATTTGCAGATTTTCACAATTGGGTTGGTACTCATATTTAACGTAGGGGGCCTTGGGTTGATTGTGCTATTCTCTGTGCTCCTAGTAAAGGGTCCCGAGAGAGTTACACTTATAGGATGGACATGTGCCACAATCAATATCGCTGTATTTGCTGCTCCTCTAAGCATCATGGTACGTATGTACCTACTTAATTTTAACTAGATTCATATATAGATAGCTTGCAAATTCACGTGTGTGACTATACATATATATATATATATAGGTGGGGGGAAGATCCATAACACGATTAAAAATGAGTATACACCATTTTTTTTGTCGTCCATTGTAAGCGAGAATAGAAATGAGAAATCACTCATCTATTACTATTAGTAGCGGATGTATATTTATTTTTAATTCATAACAAATACTTGTCATGGTCATTATCTATAAATATATATATATATATATATATATATATATATATATATAATAAGTGTGTGCATTAATTCAAATAATTAGCTCAACATAAATAAATATATTTCATCTTGCAGAGGCGAGTGATCCAAACCAAGAGCGTGGAGTACATGCCCTTCACTCTGTCATTTTTCCTCACCCTCTGTGCCACCATGTGGTTCTTGTATGGATTTTTCGTTAATGATTTCTACATTGCTGTAAGTTTTGCGAAATAAACACTTAGATCGATGCATTATATATCTCTCGTGATCTTTTCAAAATATTAATTCACTAGCTAATTCCCATCATTGTTTCTTTCTAATTACTTTCTCTTCTTAATTATTTTGCATGCATGCATGGACATTTGGCAGTTACCAAACGTACTAGGGTTTTTCCTTGGATTTGCCCAAATAATGTTGTACTGCATATACAAGAATGCCAAGAAGGATAATACTGATGATGAACTCGATTTGAAGAAGCATAAACCAGCTGGGGTAGCCGATGACAAGTTTTTGAGCTCACCAGAGATTGCTAAGTTAGTGGTCTTGATGGAAAAGAAATGGAAGTGGAGGTAGTAGTGTGCAATAAACCAGTCAACGTTTAACTTGACAGCTATCCTACTTATTTTATGTAATTTTACTAAGAAGGTTCGAGACAAGAAGCTCTAATTAATTAAAGTATGAAGTTACAATTCTTTCTTTTCCCCTTGTGTTCTTTTTAATTAATATACAAAGATTTAGCAACTATATATGAAGTTCCTCCAATGTTGTATGAGCTTTTAATAAGTGCATGTATTCTACTACTTATCAATATTGGATAGAGGTTTACTGGAATACCTTCCACCACTTTGTTCATAATTACTTATATACTATTATAACTTATATATTATTATAGAAGGCTGAATGATATTTTTATCCTTTTAAATTGTCATTTATTTTTAAAGTTGTTTTTAGAATTTATTTTTTGTCAATTATATCCTCAAAGTGACACATTGTGTCAAGTATTTAGATATTACATATTATTGTATATGTGTTTATGAATAATGTTAGAGACACAAACTATATAATCTACAAACATTTTTCAAATTGTTGATATGACATATTTCAACTCTGCTTTTTATGTGGGGGCCGAAAACTACATTGAAAGTTTGAAACAATTTGTTAATTAATAAGCTGAGATGAAGTATGTCGCATCACCTGTTTGTAAAATGTTTATAGAATATATAATTTGTGCATGTAGCATTACTCATGTGTTTATTATATATACTGTATAGTATTTGTTTACTATTATTATAAGTATTATTAGTGTTAAAATATATAAAGTCAAAACAATAAAATTAGTAATTGATTTCTACTAAATTCAAAAACTTAAAACATAGATATGAAATTCTCTCTTATCCTCCTCTTCTGCCGTCTCCGCTGTCTATGACCGTTGTCCAATATCTAAGATCGCTACCTTCGATTGGAACAACGTAGTTCACGTACGTTTTTTATGTTTCTGCAATGGCGACGACAACCTCTGCTTTCCTTTCCAAACCCTTATTGCTGACTCAAATCCGACCACTAATTGCGCGCTTGCCACCGTCTTCGTTCCAACTGCCATCAACTCTCTATCTGCTACGTACCCTTTATTTTTTTACTCGTCTTTTTATGTCTATCTTCTTTTGATTCCACATGATGAGAGATTAATTGGGCAATGGTGGGTTTGAATCATTTTGATTTCCATTTTTCTGAATTTTAGGTTTCTCTTGGGTTCGGTGGTTGCGTTTTTTGGGTTGTATTTGTTTCTCTTAATCTGATTTTGAATTAGTCAATTAAAATTTATTTTTGTTTTGTATTTTAATACTAATATATGTTTAAATTTGAATTAGTTTATTTAGATTTTTAATTTCTGACTTATATAATCTGATAATATATTTATAATACTCATAATATTAAAGACACATTTGTCCTTGGTAAAATGGGACGTCGGATTTTGGGCTAATTGGGGAAAATGAAACACAAAATGTCATTTTAGAAACGGTTTTAAAAATAGGGGGTACAAGTTAGAGGGAGGGAAGTGTAATTTAATTTTTTTGAAACATACATATATACCCTTGTACGGAGGTAATTAATAGCTCAATGTCTCTAGAGTTTATAAAAATCTAGAAATTTAAGCATTAAACAATAATTTGGTAAGTAGTACTATTAAAAGTGAATACTATTTTATATATATATATATATAGAATAGTAAAAGAAAAAATGGAATTACAATTAATTTAGACGAATATACTATAATCAAAATAAACATGTATAATTAATCCACCAATTCGTTCAAGGGATCTAGTTATTATTTTTATGGTAAATTGGTCAATTAATTAATACCAAAGAAAGATATCACTTTTCGCTTACGTATCAGCATTATAATGATCAATTGACCAAAATTAAACTATTCGACTTCTGTCCAAGGATCATAACTGTTAAGTCCAATAATAGGACCAACACGACGTGGTCAAGGTAGGCCGAAGTAAATGAATGTCTGACAACGGCATTATGATGTCAGTTGAGAATCAAACTTTTATTTCACAAATTAAAAAAAGTTTCATTTGTTTTATTATTATTATTATTATTTTACAAAAAATAATGCCCTCTTTTATTGATAAATGATGCTATAACTTTTTCATTCTATAAATCAAAAACACATCCTTCAAATGTGTATAAATAAAGGCGTGTTTGTGAAATATAGGGAGAATGATTTAGCGTTTTTTTAACACCATTTTTCATTCTCCTTTGACTAAAAAGTTTCAAGATATGGTGGGTGGGATCAAAATAACAAGGAGCTGCTGCTAGTATCTCTTGATGAGTATTATCTAGTATATTCTATGCACGCACTTCCACTATAATAAAATTTTACTAAAAATAGTAATAGAGTTGTGCCATGTTATTAAAATAAAATTTTAAAAAAAAGTATTTATGTTAAAAAATACTACTACTAGTATATTAATATTAGTATGTCTAATTAATGACCTACCTGTCTGAATCATATCTATCTACCGGTCAGTCTAATAGACTCAAGAAACATATATATACACATTAACTATACTAATGGAGAATAATTTATGATTTAACTGATGGAAGGATAAAATATTACTCCAGTAGTAATTAATTTTAAGAATTAAAGCATGCACACACTAGTTAGTAAATGCATACGGTAGTAAAATCATCAGGGATTTTTCACATACAATCCAATCCATGGAGAGAAATAGATAGACTGATATATAGAACGAGCTGATCCATCCCTTTCTCAAATGCAAATTAAATTAAAGACAACCAAACAATTAATTAATTAATCAATCAATCAATGAAGCTGCTTAATTAATTAATTAATTAATTAATCCTCTAGCATGATCGATTGATCGATCGATCAACATCAATCCCCATAAGATTCTTGGGGTTGCTTGTTCTTGAGTGCAGAAGCAGAATTATTATTCTTATTATTATGCATCCAAACTTTAAGCACCTGTCTCTTCACCCCAATTTCCCCACAAAACCTCTGCACTTCCACATCATCTTCTCTCGGAATTCTCCACCCAACTTTCTCCGCAAACTCCATCATCTTCTCCTTCTGCTCCTGCCTGAATTTCGTTCTAACCCGCTTTTTCGACGAACCATACGGCGCAGCCGCCCCAGCATTGAAGTTGAGCTCCTCGCTCGACGAATCAGTTCCAGCACTCCCGCCGCCGAAAGCAATTTTCACCGGCGGAGCTATTGAAGTCCAGTGATTAGAATGCATACCCACTGAGATCGGCCGGTGTTTGTGGGCGGAAGGTGACGGCAATGGCGCCGGAAGTGGGAGCGGGAGGGGGTGAATTGCGGTACTTCTTGAGAAATCGGCGGATTCGCCGTAGGAGGAGGATTCTTTGCGGTGGAAATTGCGGTGGCAGTTACAGGCGGCGCACTTCAACGCTTCTAGGGTTCCGTCGTCGCCACTGGGCATGAACTCTCCGCAGCCGTCGGTGACGTTTCCGCCGATGCTGGCTGCGTGGTTCTTGAGGCACTCTCGGTATCTAGTGGGACTTTTGAGTTTAGATCCGACGGAGATAGGCATAACTGCTGCTCCGGCAACGGCTCCGGCGATCGGGAAACGATCAGACGGATGCTCTTGTTGTTGATGATGATTGTTATTATGATCTAGGGAATCCGAGGACCATGAACTTTGCATTCTAATATCTTTCTCTGTACCACTCATTGCCATTAATTAATTAATTAAGGCGATCTTAAAGAAGAAGAAAAACGAAGACTGATATTTTGATGATCAATTATTTATATATAGTGGGGATCGACTAATAGTAATAATAGATAATCTGAACTAATGCAAATTTAGAAAAAGTTGTTGCATATAAGCAGGCCAATTGCAAAGTGCATGCTTAAGACCTAAAATCTTTGTGTTGCAGAAAGAGAAGGAAAGAAAAGGGTACTAACAAAAAACAGTAGAAAATATATCACAAGTACAACAACATAAAGCTTAACATTTTTCATGCTTTAATTTGGCGTGATAGTAGTGTTATTGTTACAGAAGCAATTAAGGAAGAAGGAAGCTAGGGTTAATTAATGAAGAAGAAGAAGAAGAAGAAAGAAGATATATGGATGGATGTGGTTGAATTAATGGTTCCCAACAGGGGAATTAATTGAAGTATATATGTGGAATAGTGGCCAACAAGAGACAGCTTGGTTGCTTGTAATGGAGCTAGTAAGCTTTTAGGGTATAGCCTAGCTAGCTGATAGCTCCGTTTGAATGAATAAGTGGGAAACAAACAACTGATGCCAAATTAAGAGAGAGAGAGAGAGAGGGGGATAGGGATTGATTGATTAATACATACATCCTCTTTTCCATTATTATTATTATGAATTAAAAAAAAACTCATTTTTATTTTTTTAAATAAATCAAAATACAATTTTAATTAATTTGATGATTTTATATAATATATAGTATTAGATACACATGACAAAATTCATTGTATTTTAGTAATTTTTTTGAACACTCACTTGTAAGTAATGACACCTATGTAATTTGATAACTCAATTTTAAAGTTTAGAATCAAAACTAAAAGCACTTACAATTTTAGTTTTAAATATATATATATATTGAAATATATAAAAAATGTATTTTAATTTTAAAATAAACAACCGACAAAGTCATGTTCGTCCTCTCCCACGCCCTGCCACTGCCAGCCATTTGGTCCCATCCACTCCCCTCGGCCCTCTCTCCCTCTCCCGGCCTACCCTTCATTATTGTTTTCTTTCTTTCTTTCTATTTCTTATCTTTCCATTTCTAACGTACTCCTCTTTCCTTTGCCACTCTATTTTTACGCTAAAGTATATCTATCGTATTGATTACATCTCTTTCTCTTTCTCTGTCACAAATTCATTTGATGCCACTTACGTACCCTACCTTAATAATTAATTTTGACTTAAATTTATTTACTGATATTTTTATAACTAACAATTAATACTTAAGAAATATTTATTATTTTTATTCGGATAATTAATAATATTAATCGTCTTAAATATAATTATCAAATTACAACCCTTTAAACAATACTATAACTTTCACAAATACTAATTAATATCTTACCATAATTCCATTATGAATACATACATATACAAGAAGTACTAGTTAACTTAGAGGGAGGGAGGCCGAGAAAATGAATGGATTGGTCCATCCAATTCTCCACGCACGCAGTAGGAGGAAGGGAGGGAGGTAGCACCTGTTGCACAGTACTCTCCTCTCTCTGAAGAGGCTTGTGCTGCTGCAGGCTCTGCAACTCCCATGTAGGTAGTAGGACTAGTATGTATGTATATATGTATGTATGTATGCTTAATTTCCCCAAGCAATGAATATATGTCGTCTTTACCTGACTCTCTCTCTCACTCACTCACTCATGACCTCCTTCCATCCATGTCTTCTTCTACTTGCTTATTATTAACTGCCCACAGCAACTTCTGACCACTACCAAACAATAACCAGCATGGAATATGGACGGACGGACGGACGGACGGACTGACGACAAGGAATCAATTCAGTAGTATAATTTCTTTTATTCTTTCTTTTTCTTTTTCAATTCCCTTATGATGGGGTTTAATTAATTTGGGATTTTCCATTTTAGGTTTTTGCCAGGTGAACATTTATGGGGAACAAATTAAATTAATTAGACTAAAGTCACCTAGTAATTATCAACACAAGAAAGACAATTAGTACTTTTCCTAACACTTTAAACATTAATTACACTTTTATAGTCTTATACTACTAGTATAATACTTCTGCAGTATACACCTGGGTAAGAACATCTCCATCCGTATTTCAACCATTTTGAGATATTTAAATAAGGGGGTCATATCAGAAAAATCCTCTCCAATAGCCTCTTCAAACATGAAAGTATAATTCATTAAATTGAAAAGATTGATGAGACACAAAATATAAAAGTAGCAAATTAATATTGCTCTTCAAATTACCACGTAGGTCAATAAATATTAATTTGAAGAGTTTTTTTGCTATTACTCTTAGAGATGCTCATCACAATTTTTATCGAATAGGGTTGGCCAAATTAATTACTTGAGCATTTATGATGGGAAGGGTATTAATTAGACTAAGGTGATTTTTATTTACCTCTTAATTAATACTCCTATATATCTTTAAATATTTTCACTTAAGATGATAAAATTTTATTTGTTTCTTATCGTCTATTTATCAGTAAAAAGAATATGTAAATCTAAATCATTAAGACAGCAGTTGTCTCTTAATAAAAAAAAAAATTAAATTTATAGAGTCTCCATAAATTAATATTGGACTCCCTCCATTTCAAATTTTAAGATCATTATTGATTTTTGAATAGTCAATTTTAGTTATTTTTAAATTTAAAAGTCATTCAAAAGTTTTCTACTTTTTAATTACCAACTAACTTTTAAATTCACATACTACTTCACTCGGATGATCTAATACTAATTTATTAAGATATACTAGCTATTCATATCTTAATTATTCAATTTTAACAAACATTCATCACCTAAAATCACTTAATAATTTATCACAAGAGACAAGAAATAAGACTTGAAAATATTTTTAATTTCAAATTTAGAATTAAAATTGAAAGTACATTTATAATTTCATAAGATTATAGTTACTTAAAATTTAGAGCTCCATTTCGATTATAAAGTTTAGAATTGAATCGTCAAACATAGTAGTATTAAAAGGGTTGGGTTATTTGATAAAGGTTGTGAATAGGAAGCTCATTAGAGTAAAGTCAATCAGGATTAATCGTCCCAAGATAGAAGAAACAGATACTACTTTTTAGTGCTAAAGTATATAATTTGTCCCACGTTACATATCTTGAGAAATAATTTCAAAATATAAGATTATTTTTGACTTTTTAAAGTCAACTTAAAATATTTTTAAATTCAAAATTGACATGATTTTTTTTTAACTTTTTGTCAATACAATAATAAATATCGTAAACTATCAAAAAAGTACTACTCATTGTAAGATTTATCATTTTATAATTTTTAACTAGTCATTTCAACTTTAAAGTTGAAAATGTCTTATTTTGACTTTTAAAAGTCAATAATAATCTTATAATTTAAAACTACATGAGTATGTCTAATATATTTTGAGTAGAATCATCTCTTCTCATTATACATTGATTTTAATTAAGGAGTTTGATGTCTTTATAAACAAAAATTAGGCCCATTTTTATAATTTTGTAACTATTCTATCGTTAGCTAATTTTTTTTAAAACATTCCAAGAATGGACTGAAAATATATTTAGTTTGCAAATTAGATATTACAAAAGGAAGAATAAAAACAGGAACTTCTTTCTGTTTAATGGGTTGGTTTAATGGGCTTGGCCCAAAACTTTTCAGATGAATAACTTTAGTCCTTTCCTCTGAGACAATCTTAAGTTTATAGAGTGGAGCGCCCAGGTCTGTAGTGGGCCAAAGTCCAGATATCTATCCTTAGGCCGCTCATTAGAATCCGGCATGTCCCTTATTAATTTATTTATTTTCGCCCTTTTGGATCTTCTCAATAGAAAAATTTTAACACCAGGAAGTCAAACAGAAAGTATATATTTTAAAATAATACTCAAAGCCATTTAGGAAATATTTGATAAAAACTTAATGAATCTGAATCTGAATTTAAATGAAAAAAATTATTTGATAATTGACATGTCTAAAATATCTGAATACCAGATTTTTATTATTTTATTCTTCTGAAAAAATTCAAAATTGTTTTAAATTTATTTAATATTACTTAATATAATAGTTAATATTGTAAAAAAAAAATATTCATTCAGCCCATTCAACCAAAAAAATGGGACTTAGTCATTCAGTCCAAATCGTCTGAATGGCTGACCGATTCAGCCATTCAGGCAATTTTTTTTTCAAAACAAACACACTGAATGGCTGAATCGATCAACTATTCAGCCATTCAGTGCTAATCAAACAACCCCTTAATTGATTTTCGTATCTTAATTGTCAATATATTTTGAGAAATTATATTTCTACATGTAATTTTGATATTTTTACATGTGGTCTTCTCACGTATAAGTGAGATCCACTCTACTCTCTTGTGAGAGAACACCGTGTGAAAATATCAAAATTATATGTGGAAATAGTGTTTCTCAATATTTTATGCTTGTATAGTATGTGTGTATAATACTCACGCGATTCAATCATATTAATTTTTTTTAAAATAATTTAAATATTTTTAAATTCAAAATTGAGAATAATTAAATTTACTTTATGCAATACAATTACAAACTATTTAGATAATTCACTTTAAAAAGTTTAACTTGATTTTATATATTCGAACGAATGGAGTAGTACGTACATACACTAAAATGAGAATATGTAATCTTTCATTTTAAGGTTCGTCATAAATATAACTGGATAAAAAATAATAATTTAGTAATCCTTTTAAAATTTAAAATAAAAGCTTCAAGTTGTCAATTGAAAAACATTACTACTTTCGTCACTTTTTAAATGTCGTTTTAGGGAAGTATTTTTGTCTCTTAATATTTATCGTTTGAGAATTTCAATTAAGTATTAATTGTTTAGTTTCTAATATTACCTCAATTATTAAATATAAATTTACTTATCTCACTACTTTCTATCAAATAAGTAAGTACTCCCTCAATTTCAAAATTAGAGATATAATTTAATTTTTCAAGTCAAACGACACCATATTAAACCTTAAATTGATAAATTAGATGTAATCAAACATGTTTTAAACTTTAATATATAGTGAGATAAGAATATTTTTGAGTCTGACTGTATATTGCGAAAGTTTTAAATTAAATTATAATTATTACGTATATACATGCATGCATGTCATATTAATTTATTTTATTGTACCGTATATGTTGGCCGTAATCTAACTTTCTGTCGACATATATATTATTTTTTATATTTTTTGACTGATGAAATATTAATTTGTTTAGCTCTTCCAACAATTTGACGCGCTTTTTAGAATAAAGCTTAAAGATTTTAAATTTGGTAATATTAACATCATAACTCACAGAATCTTCCTAAATAGGAGGATTTCGTACCATATGCCATACGGCATACGCCTTAAATTCTAAATCTGATGGAGTAGTTCCCTAATATTCAGTCATTACTAATTTTATTTCATAGGACTTGGGAGAAGTTATTTAAGGTATATACTGTTATAAAACCACCGGCCTCACTGACTCTTCCAAACCACCGCCTTTGAATTGCAGTGTTTCTTGGCCCTTACTCTTGCGTATCTTTTCCCTAATACTATATATACACACCTATCCTACTATGAACAACCAGATTCTTTATCCAACCTCTTTCTTAATATCAGAGGAGAGTGATGAACAGAGGAAGAAAGAGCTAGAGAGAATTAATCAAGAAATCATGGC
The DNA here is from genome assembly GCA_016801055.1 of Panax notoginseng. Classification (NCBI taxonomy): domain Eukaryota; kingdom Viridiplantae; phylum Streptophyta; class Magnoliopsida; order Apiales; family Araliaceae; genus Panax; species Panax notoginseng. The sequence goes on from CM029021.1 coordinate 190,572,820, forward strand.
GTTGGAGAACTTCTTGGAGAGTGAAATCATGGAATTGGGAGACTTGAGTGAAGAACTGATTGAAGAAATTTTGCGTCGCGTCCCAATTAAATGTCGCACCAGGCTAAAATCCGTCTCCAAAAAGTGGCGCAACTTCATCGGTCACCTACGCCTATCAAGCCCTTTAACGACCTCCTCCGGCCTAGTAATCTTTCTCAAGGGAATTCACAAGAACCCAATTCACCACTCCACAAATTTCATCCAAATCCGAGATCATACCCTAGCCCAAAACGCCACTCTCCATTCATCTTTCCTTCACAATTTCCCGTGGCTAGTTGATTCTTGCAATGGGCTACTTCTTTATGGGACGACAGATGACAATTATTTTTGGACGTACCACGTTTCAAGTCCGTTTCTCAATCACCCTATTGCTCTGCCTCGTGCCCATCAAGTATCAAGATCAGCTTCTGCAAGTCTTATTTTTGATGGTTCAAGTTATGATCAGTTTAGGGTTATTTGTTTCTTTAGGGATGAAGTTAATTTTGCCGCTAAAACTGTGAAGTACATGTTATTTTCGTCCAAGAATTGGGAGTGGAGAGAGTATGAAGCAAGAATTCTTAACTTGGATCTTATGCAAGAAGATGGTTTTGTTCCTGGGCATTGTTTTAGGCCTAGTGTTTATTGTAGAAGAAAACTGTACTGGATATGGAGTTTCTGTTTGTTGATATATGACGATGAGAGAGAATTTTTCAAGCTTATACAATTACCTGCAGGGAAAATTTTAAAGAATAACGTGTACTTGTATCAGCAGCTCCTGTGGGAATCCGAAGGGCGAATACATTTTTGTAGTCCAGCTAATGAGGGATTTTGCATATGGGCTTATGTTGTTGATGATGATGATGAAAACCATGACTTTGTGGACTTCAATTTGATGTGGCAGTTCAAGCGGCTTGTTGTGCTGGATGAATTAATACCAGGAAAGATTGATTTTTTTTATGCTGTGAATGACATGATCAAATATAGGATGGGATGGTCTCGAAAAAGGATTCAGCCGGTAGCATTTAATGAAGACTTGCAGCTATTGTATCTCCAGGTGATGCCGGGAATTATTGTTTCTTATAGTTTCGAGACTCAAAGATTGGAGAGAGTATGGTCGTTCGGTGAGCCGGGGGATGATTACTGTATGTGCAGTATTTTTCCTTTTCTATTCAACTCAAGAAATTGACATCAACTGATAAGTGATTTTGGATATAGTTGAAAGAAACTAAAAATTCTTAATGCTGGTTTTTTTTCTCCTGAACTTATCAAGTTTTTTATACATGTTAAAATGACAAATTTTTAAAACTGAATTGGTAAATATATCTACTTTTTTCATACTTATGTGTGATACTGTGCAATATGTTTATGTTCGTGAGTTATATTTAGCAACAGTTTGAATGGTATATATGCATGAACACCCATACCATGCATTTTAGAATTTGGTTATTGAAAGTAGTTCTGTGAAATTTGGTTAACTTGATTACAAATCTGCATTTACTCTCTCTTGCGGAGTTTGCTCCAATGTATAAAAGAGAAATGGTAAAACAAAAAATATTATAAAAAAAGTGTCTTAAAATTTATGGTACATATATGGAAGTATTCCACTTACCCAGTACAACTCTATACTTCAAACTATAATTAGGCAATGACGAGCTCCTGGACTACTTGCATTAGCAATTATCAAAATCTAGCCAGAAATGTTATCATCGCGCAGCCTCACTAGATTAGTGTAAGAAAAACATCAACGTTAGTACTATAGTTGCTTGTTATTGAACGGAAAATGCCAGCTTTAAACTGGATCAGGTTTTGTTACGAACTTTCAATACACCCCACATCTAACAAACTATATGGTCATTGCATCTGATATTTCATGATTCTCCCGACTCCAATAGTTGAGCAAAGCACATTTTGCTGTTATCTAGAGCACTAGTAGAATATCGACACCCAAAGACCAATTCATTTTCTATTAATTTGACTTGGGTATGAGGAGTCAGAGATACTCATTTGCCTGATCATAGGTTTGGGAGTGGTGTTGGTGAGAATTGTTTGGATCAGGAGGCCTGATGCTTTTGCTAAAGACTAGTAGACAGTTTTCTATATAGACCTGTTTATAAGGATTTGCACTGGATTTGGCATTCTATCAATATTGTAAATCCTCTGTTTTTAGATTTTTATTGTGTTATGTTCTGAGCTTCAGCAGTGACTGTAATAAAACCTTAATCACTGGAATAATATATTTTCTTAAAACTTTCAGGAGACATGAAATTATTAATAATTACTGCCTAGTTTCAGAAGTATTAGTGCTGAACTTTAGGGCCTGCCTACCCTTTTAGTACCTAGATTGGTGAAAATTAATTATGGAAGATAAAGATATTGAAATTAATGGGGAATGGTCATCTCATTTGCAGATTGAGTCTCAATCGAAAGGAATCGATTTGGCCATATAGAGAATTACCCTGTTATGTGGCCTAACCACCTTAAATTATATGGAAACAAACCAAAAAAAATGAATAAACCATAGCCTTCCTAGGCATCTATCATAGCATACAACAAATACGGTACAATATAATTATACGAAATTTCCTGAAATAATTCATGATTGCGACTTTGTGAGTTATTTCTCCAGTGATCCAGATAGATGCTTATTTCTCAAAAACTTAATCCTATGATCCAGATTAACACTTTGGTTCCTAGAGGGAAGATTGAAAGGATGGATAAATTGGACTATTTGACTGAGAGAAAAACACCCTATCAGTCTCCTCATCCAACACCTTCCTTCTATTTTCATATCCTTTTCCTCCTGTTTTCCCTTCATTTTCATGAAACATAGTCTTCAGAGCTCTTGAATGTTGATCTTTATCCTGAAATTTCATCTGCAAGACGACATTCATTCTGCCTCCTAAGAGCTTATCCTTAGCTAACCATCGCTGTATTTTACCCGAAGTAGTTTTTGGAACATTTCCATTCTTAACAAGAAACACCATTCCAACTTCAATCTTCTCTTCCGTTATCACAGCCTGCCTTATTCCTTCACACACTTGGCTTAAAACCCCAATTTTTCCTTCACTTCTCTGCATCTCAGCTACAACAGCTATAGTTCTTCTCGAGACCTTAAATGCAGCAAGGCAGCCTGCACGTAGAAGATGTGGACAACTGTTGTAGGCTGCAGTCTCTATGTAGTGAGGATGAATCTCTTTTTCTTCACTATCATGGAGTTTTATAATGTCTGAAGATCGACCAGTCACAAAGAGAAATCTCTCTTCTCCTTTAACAATTCCCCTGTCTCCGGTTCGGACAAAGCACTGGCTCACTTTGTTCTTATGTCTCCCTTGAAAAATCTCACGAGTCAGCGAAGGGTGGCTGAGGTAGCCAAAGGCCCTGCTCGGAGAAGAGATCCATATCTCCCCTTCAACCCCATCCTCAACAGGCTCATGTGTCTCTTCATTTACAACCATAATTTCCATATCCTCTGTTTCATCTCTGCCACTTGAAGCAAGCCTTGCACTAGGTAAGAGCTGCTTGTAATTTGGGTAATAATTAGCATCGTCACCACTTCTCCATGCCGTTGAAACAAAGGTACAACTCTCCGCTAACCCATAAGACGGAGCGATAGACAAAGGGTTTAACCCAAAAGGCCTAAACGCTTCAACAAATTCATCAATAGATGCCTTGTAAATTGGCTCATTGATGATAATCAAGTTTTTCATGCTCCTTAGGTTTATAGTAAGAGCTCCTTTATCAATCCCGCCTCGCTTGACAACAAGTGGTAATGTGAATGAGGGGACCGGAGTGCTAGTTGCTTTGAACTCTGTAATCAGCTCAAGCCATAGCCTTGGCCGGTTTATGAACGCATTGGGGGATGTTAGCACAGATGTTGCTCCCGATACAATAGTTAACAACAGAAACATAAGGCCACAGTCATGGTACTGAGGCAACCAAGATGCTATAACGCTATTCGGATGAAGATTATAAGCTTTTCTTGCTATTCTAACATTATGAGCAGCTGCTCCTGCTGTCACTAGCACAGGCTTTGGAATCCCTGTCGTGCCAGAGGTATACTGAATCAAGTACACCTCATCCCGCTTGCATCCATTATAAGATGACAAACACCATGGTAAATTCACCTTCTTGTCCTTAATTTCCTTAGTAGAGATCCATCTAATGTTCTGTAACAGTTGACAAAGCTGCTCATTGGTAGATGATGGGGAAGAGGTAAATTTTCGAACATGTTCGATATAATCCGAATGTGCTATGGCTGCTTTGGGTTTTGTTTGGGAGAGAACCCTAACAAGATGGTGATGGTCATCTTTTATGAAAGATGGGTTAGGAGGAATAATGGGGACCCCTAAAAGGCCAGCCCTTTGACATCCGAAAATGATCTCAACTAGCTCGAGCCCGGGTGAGCATAGAATGACAACAGTGTCACCTCTTTGCAAAGGCAGCAGAAGTTGAGTAGAAATTGACTGCACCGAGTTGTTGAGCTGCTCATAGGTGAGGATTGAGCTCTTGTTCGCACCGGTTAAACCATCTTCTACCCAAATGAAGGCCGATTTTGCACGGAAAGATGGCAAATTAGCCCAAATTGGGAGATATAGATCAACCACGGGCTGGTCAGGGAAATAAGGGTCATAGTTTTCGTAGTTCATGCTGTTATTTGATGTGTTGTGCATGCTCTGCTAAAATTTAAGCTTAACCCGACTCGTTTTACACTATTATATAGAAATAGAGGCACATATTTTTTAGAGAATATACGCGGCTAATGGTTTCTCAATGAAGAATACAAAGTGAAGAGGTAGGATAAAAGAACATTCGATTAGAATATGCTCGAGCAATTGAAGTTTTAATGCTTCAAATCGTGAACTCCAATGCGAGTCGATCGTCACCAGGACAATTACCAGCATTTCTACATCATGACGCATGCGGCTAGCTCCTACTTTATCTTACAAGGAGGATCTTAAATTTTATATCTGAAAAGAGATTAGAAACAGCTGCAAGCTTCTAAACTATGTTAACGTCAGTGGATGAACGTGTTTTATTCGGATTATGAGGCTAGGCATATATTATTATATATATTCGCATATATTATTCATTTGTTATAACACTCTGCTCGATTACTAGAAGGTCAAAAGTATATTGCATTACAATATAATTAACCATGTTGGATAAACCCAAGCTTTCATTTTGCATGTGTTCTGATTAACCGTGACATAATAACCATCTTTTATGAATTCCGAAAATATTTCCAAATGTTTGATATTAAGGAGTGGAGTGCTTGCATAAAGAGGGAAATTAGTGTACCATACCGGCAATGGAATGCGCTTCAATTTTGAATTTCAGAAAGCAAGTCTCTAGAGTTTACTGTAATTATAGTGTTTTATTATAAACGAGGAGTCTAAAATTAAAGATATACTATGTTTCGAATTTGGAGGGATATCCTCTCCTCTCTATCGGCAATTATGGTAGCCACTAGCCAACTTGGGCGACAAACGGCCAGCCATTGATTTTCTTTCTGTGCAATCTTTTTAGTCTTTGCTACATGCCGAGTGAGTGTGTGTGTGTTTGTGTTATTATATTTTGTGTGGGAGCACTTGGTTTTTGCTATATGATATTCTTGGCATGGGAATTAGTCAGAGATCCATCGCTAGGGCAACCAACATTAACACTTTTTATTGTCTCTTGTTCATTCATGTGGAAGTTTTAGTCGTACAATTTCAACACCCTAATTGTATTTATTGTTTGGATTTTTTGCTCATGTTTTGACTTGGAGAATGATAATATTTTTCTACTATCTTTGACATTGCTACTCAACTACTCTAGTATTATTATTAGGGTTAATTACATATTATACTACATTTTTTAAAATAATTACAATAATCATACATTCATAAAATAATTACAAAAATATGACATTTCATCATATTTATTTACAATACTAATACAATTAAGAGTCCTTAAATTAAGGGATTAGTATTAATGGGTTGACATGGTAAATTAGTTTCTATCTTCCTCAAACATCCCTTTCTCGTTCGGTCTCTCTCTCTCTCTCCGCCCTTAACTCTCGTTCTGTTTCTCTCTCTCCGTCCTTACTACTTCTCTCTCTCCTCTTGAAGCCACTCGTCGTCAACGGACTGAATCTACTTCTCTCTCCGCCCTTACTACTTCTCTCTCTCCGCTTGAAGCCACTCGTCGTCAGCGGACTGAATCTATTTCTTCAGACGATGGAGTTCTTGCTTTGGTATGTACATGGTTGAAGTGATGTTGTCATACTATGAGTCTGTACTTCTGGCCACATTCTGTTTATGTTAATTTTTTTATTGAATGAATTTTTCTTTATTTTCAGGACTGGGTTATTTGCGATAGACATCATTTAACAGCATAATATTTGCTAAAGTGGATAATTATTTTCAAATTGTTTAGGCTCTTAACATATATAGTCTACTTTTGAATGATCATGATTATCTCATCTTCATTTTGCCATTTTACTTCTGCATCATATACTGACATAAGACCAATTTTTGGGGGCTTGATGTAATGCTTACGTTGTAGCTACGTCAAGCAATAAAAAATAGATACTATCATATAACTGTTTGGTTACTTCTGTATTATGTTTTGGTTACTGTTAGATTGTGATTCGAATACCATTTTTATTACCTTGATTTGGTATTTTGGTTACTTTTTTATGTTGTTATGGTTACCATATATTTGCTTAGTATACATGGTTGACTAAACTGATTTTGGTGTACATGTTATTTATGTATTGGTTATCATTTTTACTTGTTTTAGTTACTATCATATAAATATTTGGTTACTTCTTTAGTATGTTTTTTGTTACTGTTAGTCTCTCATTTGGATTCTATTTTTGTTTCCTTGAGTTGGGATTCTGGTTACTATTTTTTGTTGTTCTAGTTACCATGTATTTACTTAATATATATGGGTTGACTAAACTGTGTTTGGTCTATATGTTGTTTATGTATTGGTTACTATTAATATATATTTTGGTTACTAACATATAACTGTTTGGTTACTTCATGAGTATATTTTTTGTTACTTTTAGCTTATGATTTGGATACCATTCTTTTTCCTTTAATTGAGTTTTTGGTTACTTTTATATGTTTTGGTTACAATATATTTGCTTAGTATACATTGGTTGACTAAACTGGATTTGGTCTACATGTTGTTTATGTGTTGATTACCATTAAAACATGGTTTGGTTACTATCCTATAAATGTTTGGTTACTTCTTTAGTATATTTTTTGGTATACATATTTTTTTTGGTGACCTTTAAATTATGTTTTGGTTAATATTATATATAACTGTTTGTTTATTATATAAAATAATTTGTACTACATGTTGTTTATATTTTGGTTACAATTAGATTATATAATATAATTTTTTTGTCATTGCTTTATTATGGTATGGTTAATGTTATATTATGATATGATACCTATGATTAATGGGTTATCTATTCACTAATCCCAAGGTATTTCTTTTCCTCCCACAGGTTCATACATAATGCAGAAGTCTTTTCTAGAGAATGAGAGCAGTCATGAAGAAAAAGTAGCAGCAGCCAAAAAGCTAAAGTTTTAGGAAGATTTGTAACAGATTTTGATTAGTTCGGTTGCTGTTGTCTTGTCCTTCTGAATTGTGTTTCGTACTTTGATTTTTGTTGGATATTCATAACCATTTGTTATGGTTAGTAAATATGTAATGTTTATTGGAGCTTATGTAAATGGGATTACATATTTGATTATATTATCAATTATTTGACATTGTTTGTTGGTTCGTATTTGTTTATTCTAAGTTGTGTCTGATATATTATTTGAAAGGTGCAGTTGGTAACCAAACATGCATAGAAGGGTAACCATTTTATTTTTTTGTAGTAACCAGATAGTTACAAGCTTGTATCATGACATATATCAAATGTTAAATGTACATGTGAGAGTATACTTAGGTTGCCTAAACTGGGTTTGATATACAGTGTGACGCCCCCCAAAATTAGGTATACATCACCCATCTTGGGTCGTCAGATACATAGTACAAAATACAAATACAACTTACTAATACAACTGTCGTGTACAATACGACAAAACATAAACTGTGAGTTTGAATACAAATATTATCTTCTAGAGAGTATTCATACTAAAAAGGAGTCCTCGTTACATTTATTAACACACCATTACATAGAATAGTGAGGACTACTAACTAATACTATCATTCGGACCATCACTCTGTAAGACCCCAACTTATTAATGAATAAAATCAAATTTTCTCTAAATATTATTGTGAATAATAAGGGGTTAATTTGATATAATACTTTGGTTATGGGTGAGATGTGCAAATTTTGCAAAATAAGCAAGTGGTTATAAAATATTCATTTTGTCGGGGAATATTCGTTTGGTCGTGGAATATTCTTGCTGTCGGGGAATATTTGTACGACGGCGCAGCCTTGTGTGGGCCCCATAACGGAAAGCGATTGGATGAAGAAAACGACAAGTATAAGTTGTTTATAAATAACGGCGTAGTTGTTACCGTTAATACTGTTGAAATACCCGGTGGTTAAAATACAGTAGCACACGGTATTGCACCAATTATTGATTCTTACGTAAGAAGGCACTACTCAATAATTGTTACAGTAGTTATTATTCAATATTTTATTTTATTGATTCAATAATTGCTGCGTTGATATTTTATATTATTGTTGTTTCAATAATTGTTGCTGCACAGTATTTTCATTTATCAGATCAATAATTCATATTATTTGAATAATATTATTAGATAACATTATTGGCAATGTCTAGAAAGTTCTGTCTAAGGAGAGGTTTGGTCATCTAATTGCGCGCCAGTAAGGAGAAATCCTTATTGGAAAGCCCCCTCTTTCCTGGGAACGGCCTGGTTGTCATAAATGTGATTCTGTAATATTATTTGTGAATAATTAATTATTGATTCATATGATAAGAAAATATTTATTTTATGTGGATATAAATGAGCGATATATTTTTGTGGTTAAAAATGAAGGAGTTAATGTTGAGGTTTTTGTCAGTATTTTTGTCGGAATGGAGGTATTAAAAATCAGGGTTTTTGAGATAGTTTGCGGGGGTTATAATTTTTAATCCGACCGTTGGATCGTGGTAATTTTTGGATATGTTATACATATATAAGTTGAGTATATGTCCACAAATTTTGAACCGTTAAAAATGAACGTATGATTTATTACGAATTTTACAAGATGACTGGTTCAGAAATTGTTGAATTTTCGGAGTTTATCATTTTGGTGGAAAATTCTAGAATTGGTGGGCCCCACTTGTGGTTGGTGAAGAAATGTGCTGAATTATATTTCAAATGTGGTGGGTGGGAATAGTAGCAGGTAAAGCCATCAGGTTGCAGGTCAAACCTACCAAAATTTTCCTATAAATAGAGGGCTAAGTTAGAATTGAAAATCACACCAGAAACAAGTTTTCTCTCTTTCTCTCTCTAGATTATTGAGTGTATTTTGTGAGTATTTAGATACTTTGAGAGTTTCTATTCATCAGAGCAAGTTTCTTTCAGCCTTATACCGGTATTCCGACCAGAAGTACTGATATTTTGAGGTAAGGGATATTATTTTCTTCTTAATGATATTATTTTCTTCAATATCATTATGCTGAAATATTGATATGAGTTTTTATCAAATTTGAAACTTTTTGTGTCGGGGGTTACTATTCACGTATACGGCACTATTCACGTATACGGCACTATTCACGAATACGGCACTATTCACCGAAAAATAAAATTTTCCCTTTTTGTCCAAGATGTCTATTATGGTTACTATCTTTGATTGTATCCATGTTTTGATCTTTATTTTTGAATTCTGCTTCACAATTGATTATTATGAAGTATTATTGATCTTGGATAAACTGTTATACGAATCCCTAATATTTGTCCTTCTGTCTCACTGGATTCGTTCTCTTTAAGATATTTTTCATCATCCTCAGTCTTAAATGATGATATTATTGAATATCTTTGGCCTGTAGTGCAAAGATGTATAATTACTTGATGAATATCTTTGGCCTGTAGTGCAAAGATGTATAATTACTTGATGAATATCTTTGGCCTGTAGTGCAAAGATGAACAGGTGTTGAGATGAACATGACCGACTGATGATACAAATGAATATCTTTGGCCTGTAGTGCAAAGATGAACAGGTGTTGAGATGAACATGACCGACTGATGATACAAATGAATATCTTTGGCCTGTAGTGCAAAGATGAATATTTGGTTAAAGATGATTATTAATTGATGTTACAGGGATAAAATATTGATGATGGACTTTTAAATCTTAGAAGAAAGTAGAATTCTTTCTCTACTTGACTCTTCTAATGGTTTGCTGTTTCCGCTGCAGTTGTTGATCTAAAACTTGTTGTCGATTATATTTTATCAGATTTTTCCCTGTTGAAGACTAACGATAATTTGTTGTATATTATCTTAGTCATAATATTCTTTGCTGGGCTAGTTGAGCTCACCCTTTTCCTTTTTGTTCCATTTTTCTTCTCAGGAGGTGAGAACATAGCAGGATCTAGTCGGGGTATGGAGTGATGGTTCTAGAAAGATGTATTAGCAGTCCTCACTATTTCTGTAAAATAGTGTTTGAATAATTGTAATGAGGATTTATTTGAGTATGAATACTGTCTAGATGACAATATTTATATTTAAACTCACAGTATATGTGTTGTCGTATTTTGCACGACAATTGTAATAATAAAGTTGTAGTTATTTTCTGTACCATGTATTTGGCGACTCAGAATGGGTTGGATGGATTGGACCTATTTTGGGGGCGTCACAGTTGGTATCAGAGCTTAGGGATATGATCCCTGGCTGAGATGTGAGACAAGAACTAGGAGGGGAGAGACGGGGAATTCCTTCGCTAGTATGACCTGACTAAGTTTATTTGGTGTTTATTTGGTCGGTCAGAGTATAGGGATAATATATGACATGACTATTAACCCTTGTTTTATGGCAGTATTTAAGAATGGCAGCTGAGAACGTTAATAATGGAGTAAATCAGACCGTGGAGACACCTTTGATCACTACCCAGGGGAACGTGCAACAGGAAGGCAATATTCCTCCTGTAAACAACGTTACCGAGCAAACGATGAATGATGGAATGTTTAGGAGCTTTTTGCAGTTCATGCAAAATCAGACGAGGGAGACTCGTGTGCAGAATACGGGTGGAAATGATAACAACGCGCGGTTTGTCACAGCTAAGCAGTTCAAAGAATTGGGACCACCAGAATTTAAGGGAAAGCCGGATCCGATCATGGCGGAAACGTGGGTCAAGCAAATTACCAAGATATTTGATGTCTTGGGATGCACGGAGGAACAGAAGGTTCCATTCGCCACATTTATGTTCCGCGGTGAGGCAGACTACTGGTGGGAGTCTGTGAAGCGTACCCAGCCTGACGCACTCAACATGTCCTGGGAAACATTTCAAAAACTGTTCAATGACAAGTACTTTCCTGAAAGTATTCGTCATATGAAGGAGGTTGAGTTTATTAGACTGGAACAAAATAACATGACGGTGTCCCAGTACGAGGCGAAGTTTGCAGAGTTATCCAGGTTTGCACCTCATTTGGTCGAAAATGAGGAACGAATGACAAGGATGTTTCTGAGAGGTCTAAAACCCGAGATTCGGCAATATCTTATCTCTCATAAATTTTCTTTATATTCAGATGTTGTAAACAGGGCTCAATTATTAGAGCGAGATAATGAGTATGTGCAACCGAGGGACCACAACCAGGGTCATACCGGTGGCGGCAGTCATCGAAGCAATGAAAACCAGCAGGGAGGAAAACATTCGGACAAAAGCGGTAACCACTCTGGTGGTAATCGTGGTCGTGATAATAGAAGGAGCGAGTCGGGAGGAGATTTCAAGAAGAGAAGGTACAACAATGATAACGTGAAGACGTCAGCACAAACATCAACTGTTTCTAGGGGAGGAGAACGACCACCGGTCGTATGTTACAAATGTGGGAAAGAGGGACATATCAGCCCAAACTGCCCACAACAATCCAAGGTATGTTATAACTGTGGAAAGGAAGGTCATATAGCTCGAGAGTGTTCTGTAGCAAAACCAAGTTCAGCGGGGATGGTGACTCCAAAAGTTATCCCGGATAAGTCGAAATCAGTGGTTCCTGGAAGGGCGTTTGTCGTGACTGGCCAAAACGCGAGAAACCCGAACGAGGTGATCACGGGTAAGCTAATCTTGAATTCTTGCGAAGTTTATACTTTACTAGATACCGGTTCTACCCATTCTTTTATTTCTCCTGCTTTTGCTCAACGTTTAAACTTGACTCCGGAGAAATTGGACTTTGACTTATCTGTTGAAACTCCGTTAGGTCCACTGTTTATAAATCTTGCATGATCCAAGTTGGCACTATCACATTACCTGTTGATCTTATCTCTTTAAAGATACTTGCTTTTGATGTGATTTTAGGAATTGATTGGTTAACTACTCATCATGCCAAAATTGATTGCTTTCGTAAGGTTGTTAGTTTTCATATTCCTAAGCAACCTGTTATTCGAATTCAAGCAACCAAACCATTGAAGTTAAACTCTTTCATATCAAGCCGTAAAGTCATTCGTTTATTGAAAAATAGATGTCAAGCTTTCTTAGCCATATCATGGACTTGAACAAAATACGTCAGAATTGAATGATATTTCTGTTGTTAGTAAAATCCCTGACGTATTTCCTGAAGAATTTCTTGGCCTGCGCGTGATATTGAATTTTGTATCATCTTTGAATCTGGTACAAAACCCATTTCTAAAATCTCATATTGAATAGCTCCTATTGAACTTCAGGAGTTAAAAACCCAACTATAGAAGTTGGTACCCGAGCCTCTATCTGGTGACTTCCTTTGTGGAATGCACCAAAGCCAGACTCTCCGTAGGGGACGCCATATTCGTGCGGTAGTAAACTGATAGGTGTCATTGTGACGTGCTATCCAAGGTTGGGATATGAGTCACAGTTGAGAGCAACCTAAGTCAGTAATCGAAGTACGTAGCTTTCTAGGATAAGCTAGTTATTATCGGAGATTTGTAAAAGGATTTTCTCGAATCGCTACTCCGTTAACTCAGCTGACTCGGAAAGATACAAAATTCGTATGGAGTGAGGAATGCGAGAAGAGTTTTCAAGAACTCAAGAGGAGACTCATTTCGGCACCTGTTCTGACAATACCATCTGGTTCGGATGGATTTGTTATCTACAGCGATGCTTCAGGCAAAGGGTTAGGATGTGTTCTCATGCAACATGGGAAAGTCATAGCCTATGCCTCGCGACAACTCAAAGAATATGAGAGGAATTATCCTACTCATGATTTGGAGTTGGCAGCAGTCATTTTTGCGTTGAAGATCTGGAGACACTACCTTTATGGGGAGAAAGTGGAGATCTATACAGATCATAAAAGCCTCAAATATTTCTTCACCCAAAAGGAACTCAACATGCGGCAGCGACGTTGGCTCGAGCTGTTGAAAGATTACGATCATACCATCCAATATCATCCTGGAAAAGCAAACGTAGTAGCTGACGCATTGAGTAGAAGATCATATGCGGGTACGAGTGCAATGTTTTTAATACAAAGGCCCGTTTTGTATGACTTGCAAAGGATGGAGATAGAGATGAAGGCTCCAAGTACCCACATGATGATATCAAATATACGAGTAGAACCGACTTTAATCGATAAAGTTAAAGCTGCTCAAGCTACGGATATAGAGTTGATGCGTATGAAGAAGAAAGTGCAAGAAGGTGCTATTCCAGAAGCAAGAATCGATGAAGAAGGAATACTTCGAGTCAACTCCAGACTTTGTGTTCCTAACGATTTTAACTTGAAGCATAGAATAATGATGGAGGCACACAACACACCGTTTGCAATCCATCCTGGGAGTACCAAAATGTATCACGATCTTCGACATACATTTTGGTGGAGCAATATGAAAAGAGAGATCGCGGAGTTTATCTCGAGATGTTTAACTTGTCAACGTGTAAAAGCGGAGCATCAAGTACCAAAGGGTCCATTGCAACCACTTGAGATTCCGAAATGGAAGTGGGAACACATTACTATGGATTTTGTTACAGGTCTTCCCAAGGTTTCTCAAGGCATAGATGCGATTTGGGTTATTGTTGATAGATTAACCAAGTCCGCTCATTTCTTGCCGATACGTGAGACTTATTCCCTTGAACGTCTTGCTAGTATGTACGTGAACGAGATTGTGAGATTGCATGGCATGCCAGTATCCATAGTTTCGGATCGTGACCCAAGATTCACTTCACGATTTTGGGTTAGCTTGCAGAAAGCTATGGGCACTGATTTACGATTCAGTTCAGCATACCATCCTCAAACGGACGGACAATCAGAGAGGACTATTCAAACTCTTGAAGATCTATTAAGACTTTGTGTCTTAGATCTCAAAGGGAGTTGGGATAAGTACCTACCATTGGTGGAATTCTCCTACAACAACAGTTATCAGGCGAGCATAGGTGTGGCTCCATTTGAGGCGTTGTATGGAAGAAAATGTCGTTCTCCAGTATGCTGGAACGAGGTGGGTGAAGCAACATTGTTGGGTCCAGAATTGGTACGTATTACTACAGAGAAGATCCAAACGATTCGACAACGTATACAAACGGCACAGGATCGACAAAAGAGTTATGCGGATCTTCATCGGAAGGACGTGGAATTTAATATTGGGGATCATGTATTGTTACGTGTTGCACCATGGAAGGGAGTTACAAGATTTGGGAAGAGAGGAAAGCTCAATCCAAGATTTGTTGGTCCATTTGAGATTCTTGAGCGAATAGGAAATGTGGCATATAGACTCGCATTACCTCCAAGCATGTCTCGTGTTCATAATGTTTTTCACATATCTATGCTTCGTAAATATGTTAAAGACCCGAACCACATTATTGAGTTAGAACCAGACGAGATAGCTGAAGATTTAACGTACGAGGAGGTACCTGTTAAGATCTTGGATAGGAAAGAGCATGTCCTACGCACGAAGGTTATACCACAAGTTAAGGTTTTGTGGAGAAACCATGCTATTGAAGAAATGACCTGGGAGTTGGAATCAGAAATGAAAGCGAGGTATCCTCACCTTTTTGAAACATCAGGTACGTACGTCAATTTCGAGGACGAAATTTCATAAGGAGGGGAGGTTGTAAGACCCCAACTTATTAATGAATAAAATCAAATTTTCTCTAAATATTATTGTGAATAATAAGGGGTTAATTTGATATAATACTTTGGTTATGGGTGAAATGTGCAAATTTTGCAAAATAAGCAAGTGGTTATAAAATATTCATTTTGTCGGGGAATATTCGTTTGGTCGTGGAATATTCTTGCTGTCGGGGAATATTCGTACGACGGCGCAGCCTTGTGTGGGCCCCATAACGGAAAGCGATTGGATGAAGAAAACGACAAGTATAAGTTGTTTATAAATAACGGCGTAGTTGTTACCGTTAATACTGTTGAAATACCCGGTGGTTAAAATACAGTAGCACACGGTATTGCACCAATTATTGATTCTTACGTAAGAAGGCACTACTCAATAATTGTTACAGTAGTTATTATTCAATATTTTATTTTATTGATTCAATAATTGCTGCGTTGATATTTTATATTATTGTTGTTTCAATAATTGTTGCTGCACAGTATTTTCATTTATCAGATCAATAATTCATATTATTTGAATAATATTATTAGATAACATTATTGGCAATGTCTAGAAAGTTCTGTCTAAGGAGAGGTTTGGTCATCTAATTGCGCGCCAGTAAGGAGAAATCCTTATTGGAAAGCCCCCTCTTTCCTGGGAACGGCCTGGTTGTCATAAATGTGATTCTGTAATATTATTTGTGAATAATTAATTATTGATTCATATGATAAGAAAATATTTATTTTATGTGGATATAAATGAGGGATATATTTTTGTGGTTAAAAATGAAGGAGTTAATGTTGAGGTTTTTGTCAGTATTTTTGTCGGAATGGAGGTATTAAAAATCAGGGTTTTTGAGATAGTTTGCGGGGGTTATAATTTTTAATCCGACCGTTGGATCGTGGTAATTTTTGGATATGTTATACATATATAAGTTGAGTATATGTCCACAAATTTTGAACCGTTAAAAATGAACGTATGATTTATTACGAATTTTACAAGATGACTGGTTCAGAAATTGTTGAATTTTCGGAGTTTATCATTTTGGTGGAAAATTCTAGAATTGGTGGGCCCCACTTGTGGTTGGTGAAGAAATGTGCTGAATTATATTTCAAATGTGGTGGGTGGGAATAGTAGCAGGTAAAGCCATCAGGTTGCAGGTCAAACCTACCAAAATTTTCCTATAAATAGAGGGCTAAGTTAGAATTGAAAATCACACCAGAAACAAGTTTTCTCTCTTTCTCTCTCTAGATTATTGAGTGTATTTTGTGAGTATTTAGATACTTTGAGAGTTTCTATTCATCAGAGCAAGTTTCTTTCAGCCTTATACCGGTATTCCGACCAGAAGTACTGATATTTTGAGGTAAGGGATATTATTTTCTTCTTAATGATATTATTTTCTTCAATATCATTATGCTGAAATATTGATATGAGTTTTTATCAAATTTGAAACTTTTTGTGTCGGGGGTTACTATTCACGTATACGGCACTATTCACGTATACGGCACTATTCACGAATACGGCACTATTCACCGAAAAATAAAATTTTCCCTTTTTGTCCAAGATGTCTATTATGGTTACTATCTTTGATTGTATCCATGTTTTGATCTTTATTTTTGAATTCTGCTTCACAATTGATTATTATGAAGTATTATTGATCTTGGATAAACTGTTATACGAATCCCTAATATTTGTCCTTCTGTCTCACTGGATTCGTTCTCTTTAAGATATTTTTCATCATCCTCAGTCTTAAATGATGATATTATTGAATATCTTTGGCCTGTAGTGCAAAGATGTATAATTACTTGATGAATATCTTTGGCCTGTAGTGCAAAGATGTATAATTACTTGATGAATATCTTTGGCCTGTAGTGCAAAGATGAACAGGTGTTGAGATGAACATGACCGACTGATGATACAAATGAATATCTTTGGCCTGTAGTGCAAAGATGAACAGGTGTTGAGATGAACATGACCGACTGATGATACAAATGAATATCTTTGGCCTGTAGTGCAAAGATGAATATTTGGTTAAAGATGATTATTAATTGATGTTACAGGGATAAAATATTGATGATGGACTTTTAAATCTTAGAAGAAAGTAGAATTCTTTCTCTACTTGACTCTTCTAATGGTTTGCTGTTTCCGCTGCAGTTGTTGATCTAAAACTTGTTGTCGATTATATTTTATCAGATTTTTCCCTGTTGAAGACTAACGATAATTTGTTGTATATTATCTTAGTCATAATATTCTTTGCTGGGCTAGTTGAGCTCACCCTTTTCCTTTTTGTTCCATTTTTCTTCTCAGGAGGTGAGAACATAGCAGGATCTAGTCGGGGTATGGAGTGATGGTTCTAGAAAGATGTATTAGCAGTCCTCACTATTTCTGTAAAATAGTGTTTGAATAATTGTAATGAGGATTTATTTGAGTATGAATACTGTCTAGATGACAATATTTATATTTAAACTCACAGTATATGTGTTGTCGTATTTTGCACGACAATTGTAATAATAAAGTTGTAGTTATTTTCTGTACCATGTATTTGGCGACTCAGAATGGGTTGGATGGATTGGACCTATTTTGGGGGCGTCACACACTCCGTTCCCCGACTTGCCCCAGCTACGTTCTCATTTCCTGAAGAGAACAGTGAAAGAAAGGGTGAGCTCAACTAGCCCAGTAAGAAATATTATGACTAAGATAATGCAGAATAAATTATCATTAGCCTTCAACAATGTTAAACTGATAAAATACAATAGACATCAAGTTTAACTGTAGCGGAATAAGCAATCCATTAAAAGAGTCAAGTAGAAAATAAACTCTACTATCTTTTATGATTTAAAAGATTTTCCAACACTGTGATCGCTGAGACTCAGCTTAATAATCCACATCATCGAATCACCCCTGCACTACGGCCAAGGATATTCGTATATTCATTAAAGGTCATGATCATGCCAACAACTGTCCATCAATGCACTACGGGCCAATGAGGACTTTTACCACATCATTTGTAACATTACGGTCATGATTACACCGAATAATCCCTGGTCATAATCATACCAAGTCCATCTATGCACTACAGGCCACAGATGACTTTCAACAGAATATAAACATGAGGATGATGACAATGATATAAGAATTCAATAAAACAAGTTCAAGAATTAATTTATCCAAGAATTAACAACGTCCAAATTGTCAACATGATACTACTTTGTGGAGTAAAATTCAAGAATGATCAGGAGAATATTTTCATGAATAGATACTAGATGAAGCGCAAATGTCAAGGATATTCCACAAATTTTATGGAGTATAGAAGTCAAAACTTAACCAACTGAGTATAATAAAGAATGGAATAACAAAAGAAATCACCATGCATGCGATAGACCGCACAGACAGGTTATTCTTAACAGAATAATAATAATGGAACCAGGTCCGGCGTAAACGCACAGACAGGATATTCCGACAGAATAATAATAATGGAACCAGGTCCGGTGTAAAACACACAGACAGGATATTCCGACAGAATAATAATAAAGACGGAACCAGGTCCGGTGTAAAACACACAGACAGGATGTTCCAACAGAATAATAATAAAAACGGAACCAGGTCCGGTGTAAAACACACAGACAGGATGTTCCAACAGAATAATAGGAGAATGTCACCAAGTATAGGGTAGACCGCGTATACAGGTTATTCCAACAGAATAATAAGAAATGGAATAACAACAGTTCTCTTCATGAATAAGAAAGAATAACACCCCTTACCGTTTTAAAGAAGAGCTGAAGTAAGGAAGTAGTTAAGTAGCAGAATACTCTTCTTCTCTCTCTCTATAGTTTCTCTCTATAGTTTCTCTCTCTAGAGTTCAGTGAATTCGTAAGAAATAATGAAGGAATGAGCTGCTATTTATAG
Organism: Panax notoginseng; assembly: GCA_016801055.1. Classification (NCBI taxonomy): domain Eukaryota; kingdom Viridiplantae; phylum Streptophyta; class Magnoliopsida; order Apiales; family Araliaceae; genus Panax; species Panax notoginseng. The sequence continues at coordinate 190,591,921 of CM029021.1, forward strand.
AAAAATAGAATGCATAGTAACTAATCCATGAACGGTCCAGATTGATTACTTTAATCTGACGGTCCATATTTAAAGAAAAATCTTTTAAATAAAATATAATATATTCTATTTATAGAATAACTTTAATAAAGTATTTTGTTTTATATAAAAAGATGTTTCTGTTTTATTACGTTAATAATACGAATAAAACAAAACGTCATTATCGCTAAATAATTCATATTATTAACTGACAATAATGGAATCAAACTGAGTGACTTCTCACATAAGCATTAATAATTAATACCGCGTGCTACTATGCAACCACACGTATTACTGTACTTTTACTACCGAGTAGTTCAACAGTAACAATGGTAAAACTTCCGCCGTTATTTTTAATAAAATATTTTTGTCGTTTTCTCAATCCGACAATAATTCCGTTGTGGGGTCCACCAATGATTGTGTCGTTGTACGAATATTCCCTGTTAAAACGAATATTCTCCGACCAATCGAATATTATATAACAACTTGCGTACTTTGCAAAATTTATAAATATTACCCACAACTATAACATTATATCAAATTAACTCCATAATATTCAAAAATGATATTTATAGAAAATTCATCTTTATTTATAAAAGTTGGGGTCTTACAACCTCCCCTTCTTATGAAATTTCGCCCTCGAAATTAGGGTACGTACCTGGTATGTCGAAGAGATAAGGATACCTTGATTTCATTTCAGATTCTAACTCCCAAGTCATTTCCTCAACATCGTGGTTTCTCCACAAAACTTTGACTTGAGGTATAACCTTAGAGCGTAGAATATGTTCCTTCTTATCCAAGATTTGAACAGGAACTTATTCATACGTCAAATCCTCCGCTATTTCGTCCGGTTCTAACTCAATAATGTGGTTCGGGTCTTCCACATATTTGCGTAACATGGATATGTGAAAAACGTTATGAACACGAGACATACTTGGCGGTAAAGCGAGTCTATAAGCCACAGTTCCTACTCGATCGAGGATTAAAAATGGACCGATGAATCGAGGATTGAGCTTTCCTCTCTTTCCAAATCTCGTAACTCCTTTCCATGGAGCAACACGTAAGAACACATGATCTCCTACATCAAATTCCACGTCCTTTCGATGAAGATCAACATTGTAAGACCCCAACTTATTAATGAATAAAATCAAATTTTCTCTAAATATTATTGTGAATAATAAGGGGTTAATTTGATATAATACTTTGGTTATGGGTGAGATGTGCAAATTTTGCAAAATAAGCAAGTGGTTATAAAATATTCATTTTGTCGGGGAATATTCGTTTGGTCGTGGAATATTCTTGCTGTCGGGGAATATTTGTACGACGGCGCAGCCTTGTGTGGGCCCCATAACGGAAAGCGATTGGATGAAGAAAACGACAAGTATAAGTTGTTTATAAATAACGGCGTAGTTGTTACCGTTAATACTGTTGGAATACCCGGTGGTTAAAATACAGTAGCACACGGTATTGCACCAATTATTGATTCTTACGTAAGAAGGCACTACTCAATAATTGTTACAGTAGTTATTATTCAATATTTTATTTTATTGATTCAATAATTGCTGCGTTGATATTTTATATTATTGTTGTTTCAATAATTGTTGCTGCACAGTATTTTCATTTATCAGATCAATAATTCATATTATTTGAATAATATTATTAGATAACATTATTGGCAATGTCTAGAAAGTTCTGTCTAAGGAGAGGTTTGGTCATCTAATTGCGCGCCAGTAAGGAGAAATCCTTATTGGAAAGCCCCCTCTTTCCTGGGAACGGCCTGGTTGTCATAAATGTGATTCTGTAATATTATTTGTGAATAATTAATTATTGATTCATATGATAAGAAAATATTTATTTTATGTGGATATAAATGAGCGATATATTTTTGTGGTTAAAAATGAAGGAGTTAATGTTGAGGTTTTTATCCGTATTTTTGTCGGAATGGAGGTATTAAAAATTAGGGTTTTTGAGATATTTTGCGGGGGTTATAATTTTTAATCCGACCGTTGGATCGTGGTAATTTTTGGTTATGTTATACATATATAAGTTGAGTATATGTCCACAAATTTTGAACCGTTAAAAATGAACGTATGATTTATTACGAATTTTACAAGATGACTGGTTCAGAAATTGTTGAATTTTCGGAGTTTATCATTTTGGTGGAAAATTCTAGAATTGGTGGGCCCCACTTGTGGTTGGTGAAGAAATGTGCTGAATTATATTTCAAATGTGGTGGGTGGGAATAGTAGCAGGTAAAGCCATCAGGTTGCAGGTCAAACCTACTAAAATTTTCCTATAAATAGAGGGCTAAGTTAGAATTGAAAATCACACCAGAAACAAGTTTTCTCTCTTTCTCTCTCTAGATTATTGAGTGTATTTTGTGAGTATTTAGATACTTTGAGAGTTTCTATTCATCAGAGCAAGTTTCTTTCAGCCTTATACCGGTATTCCGACCAGAAGTACTGATATTTTGAGGTAAGGGATATTATTTTCTTCTTAAATGATATTATTTTCTTCAATATCATTATGCTGAAATATTGATATGAGTTTTTATCAAATTTAGAATTTTTTGTGTCGGGGTTACTATTCATGTATACGGCACTATTCACGAATACGACACTATTCACCGAAAAATAAAATTTTTTCTTTTTGTCCAAGATGTCTATTATGGTTACTATCTTTGATTGTATCCATGTTTTGATCTTTATTTTTGAATTCTGCTTCACAATTGATTATTATGAAGTATTATTGATCTTGGATAAACTGTTATACGAATCCCTACTATTTGTCCTTCTGTCTCACTGGATTCGTTCTCTTTAAGATATTTTTCATCATCCTCAGTCCTAAATGATGATATTACTGAATATCTTTGGCCTGTAGTGCAAAGATGTATAATTACTTGATGAATATCTTTGGCCTGTAGTGCAAAGATGAACAGGTGTTGAGATGAACATGACCGACTGATGATACAAATGAATATCTTTGGCCTGTAGTACAAAGATGAATATTTGGTTAAAGATGATTATTAATTGATGTTACAGGGATAAAATATTGATGATGGACTTTTAAATCTTAGAAGATAGTAGAATTCTTTCTCTACTTGACTCTTCTAATGGTTTGCTGTTTCCGCTGCAGTTGTTGATCTAAAACTTGTTGTCGATTATATTCTATCAGATTTTTCCCTGTTGAAGACTAACGATAATTTGTTGTATATTATCTTAGTCATAATATTCTTTACTGGGCTAGTTGAGCTCACCCTTTTCCTTTTTGTTCCATTTTTCTCAGGAGGTGAGAACATAGCAGGATCTAGTCGGGGTATGGAGTGATGGTTCTAGAACGATGTATTAGCAGTCCTCACTATTTCTGTAAAATAGTGTTTGAATAATTGTAATGAGGATTTATTTGAGTATGAATACTGTCTAGATGACAATATTTATATTTAAACTCACAGTATATGTGTTGTCGTATTTTGCACGACAATTGTAATAATAAAGTTGTAGTTATTTTCTGTACCATGTATTTGGCGACTCAGAATGGGTTGGATGGATTGGACCTATTTTGGGGGCGTCACAAACATAACTCTTTTGTCGATCTTGTGAGGTTTTTATACGTTGTCGGATCGTTTGAATCTTTTCTGTAGTCATACGTACCAACTCCGGTCTCAACAACGTTGCTTCACCCACCTCATCCCAGCATACTGGAGAACGACATTTTCTTCCATACATTGCTTCGAATGGAGCCATGCCAATACTTGCTTGATAACTGTTGTTGTAGGAAAACTCCACCAATGGCAAGAACTTGTCCCAACTTCCCTTGAAGTCAAAGACACAGAGTCTTAATAAATCTTCTAGAGTTTGAATAGTCCTCTCTGATTGTCCGTCCGTCTGAGGATGATATGCCGAACTAAATCGTAAATCTGTGCCCATAGCTTTTTGTAAACTAACCCAAAATCGTGAAGTGAATCTTGGGTCACGATCAGAAACTATGGATACTGGCATACCATGCAGTCTTACAATCTCGTTTATGTACATACGAGCAAGACGTTCAAGTGTATAAGTTTCTCGTATCGGTAAGAAATGAGCAGACTTGGTCAATCTATCAACAATGACCCAAATCGCATCAATACCTTGAGAAACCCTAGGAAGACCGGTAACGAAATCCATGGTAATGTGCTCCCACTTTCATTCTGGAATTTCAAGTGGTTGCAATGGACCTTTTGATACTTGATGCTCCGCTTTGACTCGTTGACAAGTTAGACACCTTGAGATAAACAGCGCTATCTCTCTCTTCATATTACTCCACCAAAATGTATGACGAAGATCATGATACATTTTGGTACTTCCAGAATGGATTGCAAACGGTGTGTTGTGCGCCTCCATCATGATTTCATACTTTAAATCAGGGTTGTTAGGAACACAAAGTCTGGAGTTGACTCGAAGTATTCCTTCTTCATCGATTCTTGCTTCCGGCATAGTACCTTCTTGCACTTTCTTCCTTATACGCATCAGCTCCAGGTCTGTAGCTTGAGAAGCTTTAACTTTATCGATTAAAGTCGGTTCTACTCGTATATTCGCCATCATCACATGGGTCCCTGGAGTCTTTAACTCTATCTCCATCCTTTGCAAATCACACAAAATGGGCCTTTGTGTTGACAATATCGCACTCGTACTTGCATATGGTCTTCTACTCAATGCGTCAGCTACCACGTTCGCTTTTCCAGTATGGTATTGAATGGTATGATCATAATCTTTCAACAGTTCAAGCCAACGTCGTTGTCGCATGTTGAGTTCCTTTTGAGTGAAGAAATATTTAAGGCTTTTATGATCTGTAAAGATCTCCACCCTCTCCCCATACAAGTAATGCCTCCAAATTTTAAGTGCAAAGACAACAGCTGCCAACTCTAGATCATGAGTAGGATAATTCCTCTCATATTCCTTGAGTTGTCTTGATGCATAGGCTATGACTTTTCCATGTTGCATGAGAACACATCCCAACCCTTTGCTCGAAGCATCACTGTAGATGACAAATCCCTCCGAGCCAGATGGTATTGTTAGAACAGGTGCTGAAATGAGTCTCCTCTTAAGTTCTTGAAAACTCTGCTCACACTCTTCGCTCCAACCGAACTTTGTATCTTTCCGAGTCAGCTGAGTTAATGGAGTAGCGATTCGAGAAAATCCCTCCACGAATCTCCGATAATAACCAGCTAGACCGAGAAAGCTACGTACTTCGGTTACTGATTTAGGTTGCTCCCAGCTTTGAATTGCTTCAATCTTTGCCGGGTCAACAGATATTCCACGACTTGATACTACGTGCCCAAGGAATGCTACCTCTTCCAGCCAGAACTCGCATTTCTTCAACTTGGCATAAAGCTTGTATTCACGAAGCTTTTGGAGTACCATCCTCAAGTGTTGCTCATGATCTTCACGGCTTTTGGAATAAACAAGGATGTCATCGATAAAGACGACTAGAAAGTGATCCAAATATTCCTTGAATACCCTGTTCATCATATCCATGAAGGCAGCAGGAGCATTAGTCAATCCAAAAGACATAACTAAGAATTCATAATGCCCATACCGAGTTCTGAAGGCAGTCTTTGGAATATCCTCAGTTCTAACCTTCAGCTGATGATATCCAGAACGAAGATCGATCTTTGAAAAGAATTGTGCTCCTTGCAACTGGTCAAACAGGTCATCAATACGTGGCAATGGGTACCTATTTTTGATGGTGACATGATTCAACTCCCGATAATCAATACAAAGTCGCATACTCCCATCTTTCTTCTTCACGAACAGAACAGGAGCACCCCAAGGAGAAGTACTAGGACGAATAAAACCAATGTCTAACAATTCCTGCAGTTGAGTCTTTAACTCCTGAAGTTCAATAGGAGCCATTCGATATGGGGCTTTGGAAATGGGTTTTGTACCGGGTTCAAGGTCGATACAAAATTCAATTTCACGCTCTGGGGGTAGGCCAGGAAGTTCTTCGAGAAATACGTCAGGAAATTTATTAACAACAGAAATATCATTCAAAGCTGACGTATTTTTGTTTAGATCTGTGACATGAGCTAAGAAAGCTTGACATCCGTTTTTCAATAAACGAATAGCTTTATGGCTTGAGATGACAGCGATTGATTTTAATGGTTTGGTTGCTTGAATTCGCATAATAGGTCGATTAGGAATATGAAAGCTAACAACTTTACGAAAACAATCAATTTTTGCATGATGAGTAGTTAACCAATCAATCCCTAGAATCACGTCAAATGCAAGTATTTTTAATGAAATAAGATCGACAGGTAATGTGTGGGTACCAACTTGAACCAAACAAGACTTATAAACCGTGGATGTAATGAAAGTTTCTCCCAATGGAGTTTCAACTGCTAAGTCAAAGTCTAATTTCTCCGGAATCAAATTTAATCGATGAGCGCAAGTAGGAGAAATAAAAGAATGGGTAGAACCGGTATCAAATAAAGTATAGACTTCGTTAGAGTTTATGATAAGCTTACCCGTGATGACCTCATTCGGTTTCCTTGCGTTCTGGGAGGTCACAACAAACGCTCTCCCTTGCACAACCGGTTTTGACTTTTCTGGGACGGCCTTTGGTGCCTCCATCCTAGCTGAATTTGTCTTCGGTAAACGATAAAATCGGGCTAAATGACATTCTCTTCCACAATTATAACATGCTTTGGACGGCATCGCGCAGTTTGGACTGATGTGCCCCTCCCCTCCGCATTTGAAACATATGATAGGTGGTCGTTCTCCTTCCTTAACGACAGGTGCTGGTGCTGACGTTTTTCCATCATTGTTGAATCTCCTCTTCTTGAAATGCCCATTCTTATTGTTTTGGCCCTGATTACCACCGAAGTGGTTACCATTTCTGGCCTGTTGATTCCCTCCACGCTTGTTGTCACCGCTTCGATGATCGCACTCACTGGTATTATCATTTTGCCAGCTGCTCTCTTTTGGTTGCGTTGTCTCGTTATCGCGCTCCGCCAACTGAGTCCTATTTACAATATCTGAATACAAACACAGTTTATGAGAAACAAGATATTGACGTATCTCCGGCTTCAAACCTCTTAAAAACATCCGCGTCATTCTTTCTTCATTATCCACCAGGTGGGACGCAAACCGGGATAACTCCGCAAATTTTGCCTCGTACTGCGACACGGTCATATTATTCTGCTCCAATTTGATGAACTCCACCTCCTTCATGTGACGAATACTCTCGGGAAAGTATTTGTCGTTAAACAGCTCTTGGAACTTCTCCCAAGACATCTTCAGTGCGGCAGGTTGAGTACGCTTTATCGATTCCCACCAGTAATCTGCCTCTCCTCGCAACATAAAGGCGACAAATGGAACCTTTTGCTCCTCGGAGCAACCCAAGACATCAAATATCTTGGTGATCTGCTTTATCCATGTTTAAGCTACAAGTGGTTTGGGTTCTCCCTTAAACTCCGGTGGTCCCAGCTCTTTAAACTGTTTAGCGGTGACCGCCTGAGAGTTTTCAGTATTTCCACCTACGTTGTGGACAGGAGCCGCTTTCACATGTTGTTGCATGAATTGCATAAAACCTCTGAATATTCCATCATTCATCATCTGGTCAGTGTTGTTGTTTGCATGAGGATTGTCACCTTCCTGATGAACATTATCCTGATTATTGATATGTGGTGAATCAATAATCGTCTGTGCTCCATTGCTATTCTCAACATTCTCAGATGCCATTTTCAGATACTGCCACAAAATAAAAGTTAATTGATATGTCATATATTATCCTTATATTATGACCGACCAATTAAATACCATGCAAATAAACTTAGATAGGTCATACTAGCGAAGGAATTCCTCGTCTCTCCCCTCCTAGTTCTATTCTCACATCTTAGCCAGGGATCATATCCCTAAGCTCTGATACCAACTGTGCCGCCCCCCAAAATTAGGTATACATCACCCATCTTGGGTCGTCAGATACATAGTACAAAATACAAATACAACTTACTAATATAATTGTCGTGTACAATACGACAAAACATAAACTGTGAGTTTGAATACAAATATTATCTTCTAGAGAGTATTCATACTAAAAATGAGTCCTCGTTACATTTATTAACACACCATTACATAGAATAGTGAGGACTACTAACTAATACTATCATTCGGACCATCACTCCGTTCCCCGACTTGCCCCAGCTACGTTCTCATTTCCTGAAGAGAACAGTGAAAGAAAGGGTGAGCTCAACTAGCCCAGTAAGAAATATTATGACTAAGATAATGCAGAATAAATTATCATTAGCCTTCAACAATGTTAAACTGATAAAATACAATAGACATCAAGTTTAACTGTAGCGGAATAAGCAATCCATTAAAAGAGTCAAGTAGAAAATAAACTCTACTATCTTTTATGATTTAAAAGATTTTCCAACACTGTGATCGCTGAGACTCAGCTTAATAATCCACATCATCGAATCACCCCTGCACTACGGCCAAGGATATTCGTATATTCATTAAAGGTCATGATCATGCCAACAACTGTCCATCAATGCACTACGGGCCAATGAGGACTTTTACCACATCATTTGTAACATTACGGTCATGATTACACCGAATAATCCCTGGTCATAATCATACCAAGTCCATCTATGCACTACAGGCCACAGATGACTTTCAACAGAATATAAACATGAGGATGATGACAATGATATAAGAATTCAATAAAACAAGTTCAAGAATTAATTTATCCAAGAATTAACAACGTCCAAATTGTCAACATGATACTACTTTGTGGAGTAAAATTCAAGAATGATCAGGAGAATATTTTCATGAATAGATACTAGATGAAGCGCAAATGTCAAGGATATTCCACAAATTTTATGGAGTATAGAAGTCAAAACTTAACCAACTGAGTATAATAAAGAATGGAATAACAAAAGAAATCACCATGCATGCGATAGACCGCACAGACAGGTTATTCTTAACAGAATAATAATAATGGAACCAGGTCCGGCGTAAACGCACAGACAGGATATTCCGACAGAATAATAATAATGGAACCAGGTCCGGTGTAAAACACACAGACAGGATATTCCGACAGAATAATAATAAAGACGGAACCAGGTCCGGTGTAAAACACACAGACAGGATGTTCCAACAGAATAATAATAAAAACGGAACCAGGTCCGGTGTAAAACACACAGACAGGATGTTCCAACAGAATAATAATAAAAACGGAATCAGGTCCGGTGTAAAACACACAGACAGGATGTTCCAACAGAATAATAGGAGAATGTCACCAAGTATAGGGTAGACCGCGTATACAGGTTATTCCAACAGAATAATAAGAAATGGAATAACAACAGTTCTCTTCATGAATAAGAAAGAATAACACCCCTTACCGTTTTAAAGAAGAGCTGAAGTAAGGAAGTAGTTAAGTAGCAGAATACTCTTCTTCTCTCTCTCTATAGTTTCTCTCTATAGTTTCTCTCTCTAGAGTTCAGTGAATTCGTAAGAAATAATGAAGGAATGAGCTGCTATTTATAGAAAAATAGAATGCATAGTAACTAATCCATGAACGGTCCAGATTGATTACTTTAATCTGACGGTCCATATTTAAAGAAAAATCTTTTAAATAAAATATAATATATTCTATTTATAGAATAACTTTAATAAAGTATTTTGTTTTATATAAAAAGATGTTTCTGTTTTATTACGTTAATAATACGAATAAAACAAAACGTCATTATCGCTAAATAATTCATATTATTAACTGACAATAATGGAATCAAACTGAGTGACTTCTCACATAAGCATTAATAATTAATACCGCGTGCTACTATGCAACCACACGTATTACTGTACTTTTACTACCGAGTAGTTCAACAGTAACAATGGTAAAACTTCCGCCGTTATTTTTAATAAAATATTTTTGTCGTTTTCTCAATCCGACAATAATTCCATTGTGGGGTCCACCAATGATTGTGTCGTTGTACGAATATTCCCTGTTAAAACGAATATTCTCCGACCAATCGAATATTATATAACAACTTGCGTACTTTGCAAAATTTATAAATATTACCCACAACTATAACATTATATCAAATTAACTCCATAATATTCAAAAATGATATTTATAGAAAATTCATCTTTATTTATAAAAGTTGGGGTCTTACATACAGGTTGTTTTTGTTTTGTTTACCATTAAAACATGTTCTAGTTACTTATATATAACTATTTAGTTACTTTTTTATTATGTTTTGGTTACTGTTAGCTTATGGTTTGGCTACTATCATTGTTTTCTCTGTGGGATTTTGGTTATTTTTATTTTTTATTCTGGTTAATATATAATTGTTTAGTATACATGAATTTTCTAAACTGGGTTTCATTACATGATGTTTATGTTTTGGTTACTATTAAAACCTGTTATGGTTACTATCATATAATTATGTGGTTACTATTTTATTATAATTATAAGTTTGTATGAGGACTGTTATAAAGTGTTAAATATATATATTTTATTTATACCCTGTCATCATGATGGAATAAGAAACTCTAATTAAGAGTTCCTATTTATATATATGATAGTCATTTATAGATCTCATTTTAAAATAAAAGTAGTTTGAGATGTAACAACTGAATAAACATTGTAAAGTAACCAAATTAATATTAGACAGTAACCAAATTACATAATCTTAGTAACCAGAATATAAACCACATTTTTACATGTAATTTTGAATGTCTAAATGATGGAATTTGACCAAAAAACTCTGCAGTTCATCAGCAACGCTGTGACTTTTGATCGTTGACCCGTTTCTAATGAAATTAGGCTCTGAAAACGCGAAAATTCGACACTCCAAATTTGATAGAACAATGCATATCATGTTTTGCATTTCTCTAAACGAACAAGTTGATGGAACTAGTATGCCGGTAACTTCAAATTTGGTGTATTGGTTACTATCAGTCCATGTACCGTTGAAATAAAGTACAACAGGAATCAATTCCATTGTCTGATAACAGAATAAGTACTGTAAAGTAACCAAATCAATGTTAGTCAGTAACCAAACTACATAATGTTAGTAGTTAGTACATAAAATATATTTGTACATTCATCTTGCAATGGAAATAATCAGTATATTGATATTCATTACCAATTAAACTATAACAGTTGTATAAAAGTAACAAATGTAGCCAATAAGTAACCATCATAATAAAACAAACAAATATAAAACACCGTAATATTATATAGTAATAATCATAATAACATTATACAGTAATCAAATCCAATTTAAACAGTAACCAACACATATTTATTTAGTAGCCACAAGATAAATACATTTTCCATTACATTTTTATAGTAAAAACCAACCAGTATAACTTGATTGTTACCAACTAAAGGCTAAATATTGTAAGAATGTAACCAATGTAGCTAATAAGTAACCATTAATATAAAACACATAAGTATAAGTATAATTAGATTAATACAGTAACCAGGTCAGCACTAATGAGTAACTATTATAATTTTACATAGTAACCATATCAGCATTAGCCAATAACCAATATATTGTTAAACAGTAACCAAGTCAGCATTAGTCAGTAACCAAGTCATCATTTTTTAATAACCAAGTCAGCATTAGTAAGTAATATTATGTACTAACCATTATAATTTTACACAACAACCAAATAAGCAATAGTCAGTAACCATTATAATGTTACACAGTAACTAAGTCAACATTAGTCAGTAACCAATTTAATGTTACAAAGTAACCAAGATATCATTAGACAGTAACCAATACAACATTAGACAGTATAATGTTACACAGTAACCAAGACAACATTACACAGTAACTGACAGTTGCAGGAAGGTAACCAATGTATTTGATGAGTAATCATTAATATAAAAAAAATCAGTATAACTCATATAAAAATTATAAAGCAATCAAATAAACATTATTCAGCAACAAAATACATAATAAACAGTAACCAATTTATATCTATTTAGTAACCATAATATGAAACATATTAATGACCATTCAAAACATTCAGTATTTTTAATCTGTGACCATTTTAAGTGTAAACAACTTAAGAAAGGTAATCAATTTAGGAATTCGTAGTAATCATAGGTAACTACATGCATACGAATTTTAAACTCACATACCTCCGTATTCAGATTTGTATCGAAATTGTTGTGATCTTGTATTCAACAATCACTGCAGTACGATTATTTTTTGTTACTGAACTTGAAGTTGCTGTTAATTTTGTATGCTATTTACCGATCTCAGAGTTGCGCCGCTGCAAAAGGTTTCGTCTTCTCCGATCTCAGTGTTTCGCCGCTGCAAAAGTTTTCGTCTTCTTCGATCTCAGAGTTGTGTCGCGACAGAAGATTTGGATTTCTCCGATATGAAAGTTGCATGTTTTTTCAATTGCTTCAATTTAGGAGCGGTTAGTTGCAAATAGCAAAGTTGGTAACTGACGTATAGGAGTTAATGACACGTGATTTTAGCAACGTAATATTGTATTTGTTTTATTTTTATAATTATGTTATGTGTGTTTTATTTTTATAATTACTTTCTAATTATTGTATATTAGTGTTAAGGACCCATGATATATCGCTAACGCTACACATCAAATAGAAAGCAATCGTGGTCCAATTCCCACTGCCCATTGGGCAATTTGAGTTGTTTTGGGGCCCAACTCATGTGAACATTACAATAATATACTACTAGTGTACTAAACAAAATTAAGAAAACGTGGGCACATTACATTTACCAACTCTTCCACCGTATAAGAGATATTTTTTCATGAAAAAAGAAAAGAACAAGCAATTAGACACTAAATAATCAAGGTCATTGTTAGATCATTTTTTACTTTCTCCAACTGCTTACATCTCTTATGAAAAGAATCAATACAAATGAAGAAAAATCATCACTATTAAAACCAAAACCTTATAAAAAACTTTCGCTATATCTAAACTCTTAAAATAAGTTTTATGACTATAAATTATGAAAATTATTAAATCCACAACATAAAATATATCGTTGTTATAGGATCTATAACGATATTTTTATTATAAAAATAACAAAAAATATTACAAACTCAACAATTTTCTAAATTATTAGTCAACATGTATAAAGAGTATTTAATATAGTTCCAAAAAATAATACTCCTGTATAGTAGTATAAGAAAAAGTTAGTTTTTATGATTCCTCCTAGAAAAAAGATAAAGTAATTAATTTAATTAATTGGTTCCTATAAGTTAGGCCAAGGCATTGACCACAAGTTTGCTTGGCTGTGTTTTGGTTCCTTTGGCTCTGTCTTTTTCTGAATGGGTATATAATAGTAATAAATATTACTCCTTCCGTCCACGATATCGATTCTTATTATTATTTTGAATAGTTTAATATTAAATATCTATTTTTTTTAATAATTAAACTTTTATATATATATTTACTTATTATATCCGTTGCATTAAATATCTCTTAATTTTTTTATTTTAATTCTTTCTTCATATTTAATAAATATAAATTAATTATGTACTAAAAATATTTTAAATTAAAAAATTAAAAAATCACTCTCTCATTTATATTAAAAATAATTAATGACTTTATTACGAACAATTTTATTATTTCCTTCTTAATATGTCTGAAATGATATCACTGGCCAATACATGTTGTTCGGCCTCATCCTCTTCGCATACTCTTCAACACGCATAATATTATTGTTGTCCATTTGTCCGAATTGATTAAGTAAACATTGTTTTCAAAAACTAAAAAATAAAGCCTTCTTTCTTTCTTTCTTTCTTTCTGTCTTTTGAGTCTCTCTTCCTCTTTCTTGCTCTTTGATTGAATTTTCGATTCTACTGTAGCAATGAGTTTCAGAGACGATAACGAAGATGGAAGAGATCTGAGAAAACCATTTTTACATACGGGGAGTTGGTATCGAATGGGTTCAAGGCAGTCGAGTATGATGGGTTCTTCACAGGCAATTCGTGACAGCTCCATTTCTGTTCTTGCCTGTGTTATGATCGTTGCTTTGGGTCCTATCCAGTTCGGTTTCACTGTAAAACCCTCTTTCTCGTTTCTCTTCCTTTGCTTTGCTTCCCAAGTAATCCGAAGACAAACCATATAATAAAGATTCAATCTTTTAGGAAATTAATGGGTTTGGATAATATGATTGATTATTTGAACCCTCGAGTAGCAATGCCGTTTGTCAAATATCGTTCTGTTTTCCTACCTGTCAAACAGATTAAATCAAATTTAAGTGAGTTAAGAATTTAACTAAAAGATTCAATTTACAGTTACAAAACTTGTAAAACCCCGTGAATGGGAAATTTAAATTTAGCTCTGTTTGCCGTAATTTCTTTAGCAGCCAAACAGATACCTCTGTACGTTTCTGAGGTCTGCAATGTATTTGAATAAATGTATTGGTTATTCTTGCAGAGTGGTTATACTTCACCCACGCAAGCTGCTATTTCCAAAGATCTTAAGCTTACTGTGTCTGAGGTTCGAATGATTCTGTGGCGCCTTGAAAATTTCAGTTTATTTTGTTAAAGAACGGTTACTAACTAGATTGTTGGTTCAGTTCTCTTTATTTGGTTCTTTATCAAACGTGGGTGCTATGGTTGGGGCAATAGCTAGCGGTCAAATTGCTGAATATATTGGTCGGAAAGGGGTAAATTTTTTTGACTATTTCATACTTTGTAATTGTCTATACTGTTTTATTGGGGTTCCAGGCGACTTGGATTTGTTAATAGTAGGATTTTTATTTTATTTTTCTGTAAAATTTCAGTCTTTGATGATCGCAGCAATCCCTAATATCATTGGTTGGATTACCATATCATTTGCCAAAGTGAGATTTTCTAAAACCCTATGCTCTTCTTCCTTTTTTAAAGTTGATTGTAAAGTGCCTTTAATAGCCTCTACTTGTTGCCTTCATTGTTGTTTACTCAGGATTCTTCATTTCTCTACATGGGGAGGTTGTTGGAGGGATTTGGTGTAGGAATTATCTCTTACACGGTAACACTCAAGATTTTATCTGCTCTATTGAGAGCATATAATGTGGAAAAAAGTAGCTTAATAGAATTTGTACTTTTTGTTTCTTTAATATTAGGTTCCTGTCTATATTGCCGAGATAGCACCTCAAACCATGAGAGGAGGGCTGGGTTCAGTGAATCAGGTAGGCTAAGTTTAATTACATATTTAATCTTATACTGAACTAGTGTTTGCTACTACCTTATTCCCTTGCATAAATAAATTAATTTTGATATTTTTGTTCTGTAGCTTTCGGTAACAATTGGAACAATGTTGTCTTATTTGCTGGGACTGTTCGTTAGTTGGAGAGTACTTGCAGTTTTAGGTATCCTCTAAGAGACTCTTTATCCTCTAAGAGACTCTTTGTGTTTTTCCACTCAGGTTTTCCATTATATTCATTATCTTTTTCAAGTAATTTCCGTCCATTACCCCATTTCCATGGAGGCAAAAAGAATGCTATGGGGACATAGTGATGAAACCTATCTCAAGTAAATTATTATCTTGTAATTAGTGGGCCTGTATTCGTTGATGTGCTTTCACTGCTTTTTGTATTTGTAATGATTGAAACATTAAGATCTTGCTTTCCCAAGTGCTTGTTCAGTTGTTGAAAAAGTTGAAGTTAGTTAGAAATGATAGCTCTTCCCCAGGTTTTTAGTCTGAAACTTGTTCCAGCTCAGACCTGTTTATAGAAAGAAGGTAGCAAGGTCAACTTGGTATTGGATTTCATCTTTGATTATGTTGCTGCTATCTTTTACTGTTATCCTTGTGTAGCCACACCCACCCTTTGGGCCATTCGGGGGTGGGGGGTGTGGGTGATGGACAATGCAGGAGTCTTTTCAAAAGGTTTTCAACCGGTAAAAACCGGTCCGAACCGGTACCGAAATCGGCCAAATATTGATACCGATACCGGAACCGGTTGGACCGGTATACCGAACCGGCGGTTCCGATTTTTACCGAAAATTAATATAATTATTATTTTTATTATTATTTTATTATTATTTTATTATTATTATTATTATTTTATTATTATTATTATTATTATTTTTATTAATATTATTATTATTTTTATTATTATAATCATTATTTTATTATTTTTATTATTATAATCATTATTTTATTATTATTATTATTATTATTTTTATTTTTATTAATATTATTATTATTTTTATTATTATAATCATTATTTTATTATTATTATTAATAAATTTTTAATAATAAAAAAAATTAGAAAACCGGTATATACCGGTCCGGTTCGGTTTTTACCGAACCATAAAAACGTCGAACCGAAATCGGTACCGAAAAACCGGTATATACCGGTTTTTTGTACCGAACCGGACCGGTTCTTTTTTATACCGAACCGACCAGTTCGGTCCGGTTCGGAAAAACCGAAAAAACCTATCCAAATGAACAGCCCTACTCTTTTGGAATAAAACAAATGAAGTAAGATTTACATCTACTATGAGGTCCATGCGCTTCTTTTAGGCGGTAAACCCAATTACACATGAAACACACTGGAGAACTCGAATTGATAGTTCAATGGGCTATCTGATGATCATCATCAGCTACACCAGTCACCGTCCTGCTATTTATTCCACATGTAATTTCCTTTTAAATAATACCTAACAAGTCAAACAAATAATATACCATTTATGTAATATGGCAGGAGCATTGCCTTGTCTAATATTGATTCCAGGCCTCTTTTTTATCCCAGAATCTCCTCGATGGTTGGTAAGTTTCATTAAGGGATTTCTTCTGCTTTACATGTTTATATATGTATGATTAAGAGTTACTGAATCACTTCTTTGTTGAACCAAGGCAAAAATGGGTATGACAGAAGATTTTGAAGCTTCTTTGCAAGTTCTTCGTGGTTTTGATACTGATATTTCCCTTGAAGTGAATGAAATCAAGGTGAATCTCCTTAAATATTGTATCTAACTGTACTTACAACAATGCAATCTTTGCAAATAATTCCACAATTTTCCACTGAAATCCCAATGAAAAATTTGGCATTATATGCAACTCAAAATCTTTTTTTATTATTATTATTATTTTGCTTTTATTGTGTAGAGGTCTGTGGCATCAACAAGTAGAAGAACTACAATCCGTTTTGGGGACCTCAAACAAAGAAGATATTGGTTTCCTCTGATGGTAATTACATCATTTGAGAATTTTTTGTTTTATTCTGTTATGTTCTCTGTTCTTTATTGAACCTGATAAATGATCCGACAGAATATATACTTCAACTTGTAATCCTTACATTCTGCAGATAGGAATTGGATTGCTCGTCTTTCAACAGCTAACTGGAATTAATGGTGTTCTTTTCTATTCTAGTACCATTTTTGAATCTGCTGGTGAGTTTTGTATTGAATTGCCCCGTTTATGCCTCTGTATTTTTGTTGTACAAGGCTCCAGATTGTGCAAACTTTGTTATGATGTATTTAGTTCTTTTATACTACTTGGAAGTGTGCAATGATTATTATTCCTGTAGATGTTGGATGGGAAATTAGGACTGCATTCTTACCAGAAGTTGGATACAATGCTATAAAATTTTAAAATAAAAATCCTAAAAAGTCCACTTTCTCCATCTTATAATATGTTTGGTTACAACATTGGAATGGGAATGGGAATGGGAATAGAATGGAATGGGCATTCCTATTCCTATGTTTGGTCAGAACCAGAAGCTACACGATTTTAATCGATCGAAGATTTTTTTAAAAAAAATTGTGAATGGAATGGTCAATCTTTACCCATCCTGATGGAATAAGCATTCTTTTAAACATATGAATAGCATTACATTGAATGCTCATTCCTTCCCCCCCCCCCTTTAAGTAACCAAACATAAGAATGGGCATTCCTTTTGGAATGCCCATTCCATTCCCCCCAAACCAAACATGCCAATAGTGTTTTGTTAAGTTTTTGATTGCCGTAAATGTTACCGTTATACTGCCTATGTAAATTTTTTTTTTCTTTTATAAATTCAATGATCAAATGGAAGAAATTGTATATTTTAATGTTTTCTTTAACTTTGATGGCTAATATTATTTTTCTGTATAGGGATTTCATCAAGCAATGTTGCTACTTTTGGACTTGGTGCCGTCCAGGTACAGTATGAAGGATTTCCTGCAAATTGTTACCTTAGAATTTATTCTGATATTGAATGAGCTTCTTTACTCCGTCAAATCATCTAACAATGTTATTTGTACCATTTAGGTGATAGCTACTGCAATTTCTACATGGTTGGTCGATAAAACAGGCCGTAGGATTCTACTGATTGTGAGTTTGTCACAAATTATTTTATAATGTAAACAATGTTATTATCACAGCTAGCTCAACGCAACAGATTTGTTTGGTGCAGATCTCCTCCTCTGGGATGATTATTAGTCTCTTAATTGTAGCAGTTTCATTCTTTATAAAGGTAATGCTACCATGAGTTCTTATATCTCAAACTATAAATTTATTGACTAATAAGTTTTTTGACAAAATCATAATTTTTTGCAAGGTGCTCATGTGTTGTACTGTATGTATAAGACCCTTCAATTTTTCTAACAATATGAAATAATCTCAGGGTTTTGTATCGGATAGTTCTACCCTCTATAGCATTTTGGGTATCCTATCAGTAGTTGGAGTTGTGGTATGTTTTACGATTATTACACAAGTAATGAGGATTCTTCTATTTTTGCTGTTGCAATTTCTTAGTTTATTAACCCAACATTTCGTTTCAGGGAATGATCATTACCTTTTCACTTGGAATGGGGCCCATTCCATGGATTATAATGTCCGAGGTAATTAAAATATTTTACCATGTAATGTTAAACGCCAATGCGTTTTTCTTGGAAATTTGGATTTTTTAGGGTGAATGATTCAAACAGCACCGCACCTCTGTTATTTTTTCTTTTCTATATTTTTATGCATCATGTCAAATATTCTGTTGAAACATTTCTCCAACCTGATCACTCCCTATAGAAAAATTAACAGGCAATATCTAAACCCAATCAAAGATTAAAGGAGGAGGAAGGAAGAGGTACAAGTCATTGTTCAAAACTCCACAGAAGCGCTTTAGGGTCAGTAGGTTCCCAGTGAACACGGAAAGAAGGTAGTGGCTACAGGTTCCAAAAGAAGTTTTTCCTTGAAAGACGTGCTTTCTTTTTTGGTGGTCCTCCTTTCCTCCTTAATGCTTCTCTCCGATGAAGCAACCTTTCAACATTTCTGGTCTTGCAGACCACCACCGCCAATTTGAGCATTCAGAATACATGTCTAGAGCCGGCGTATTACCCTCACTAGCTCATCACATAGAACCCGCCATGAAATATCAATTAATCACATAATTATGCCCATCATGTTGCTTGCTTCAATTAATCTTATGGTCTATAACTTTCCTATCTGGCTTGCAGATTTTGCCGGTCAATATTAAAGGCCTCGCTGGAAGTGTTGCAACTCTAGCCAACTGGTTCATTGCCTGGGTGGTTACTGTGACTGCACCCTTGCTATTGTCTTGGAGTAGTGAAGGTTTTACCCCTCTCTCTCTCTCTCTCTCTCTGAACATGCAATATGCATTAATAGACTGAAGTTTCTAATGTGCCTCTGCAATTGCTATGATTGTTTCATTACTAATTGCGGTTTCTTACATGTTTTACAGGAACCTTTACTCTTTACATGATTATGAGCGCTTTCACCTTGATATTTTCGGCCAGTTTGGTCCCGGAGACCAAGGGAAAAACTTTGGAGGAGATTCAGTGGTCCTTCAGATGATAATCTTTTGTTGCTGTTTCGGTTTTATCCCTTGTTGTTGTTGGTCACTATTCTTCATCTTCGTGTCGTATTCGAGTCTGTAATAGTAAATTGATATTGCGTAGAGACAGGTTTGTATTCTTTACTTACAATTCTTTGGAGAATTTTCTCTAGCATGAAGCAGGCCAGGCAAAATATGTAGTTCTGAATAAACCTTGTTGTGCCCATGTTTGGCTCCTCGACACTGGTGGAATTCCATTCAGAAATAGAATATATTGAGTTTTATCAATCAGTCTCATTCTATTTTTTAGTAGTATTATTTGACCCAAAATGCACAGCATCATTATCGAAGCTGAATCATAGAGATGACTCTATAGGGGAGATTACAAGAAATTTTTTGTTAAGATTGAGATAAGCCATGAGATTCTTCCGGCCAATGAGCGTTAAGACATCTTTCATAACTTCATCAGCTGCAATTAAACTACTTCAAACTTCATATTGGGAAAGGTTTGGTTGGTTGGATTTTCTCTCCACAGCTCCGTCTCCAATATGCTATCATCAATTTCAATTTGTAGTCACAATTAATCTTTCCCGCCTTCTTTCTCTCTCCTTCGGATTTTATTTTTATCATTGGCATGATTCTCTCATATGTCATCTATACCTTATATGTAAAGGCAGCAAAAGCAATTCTCACTCAGTTAATCCTTAATTAACTCAGTCAATTGGAAAAATAAAAGCAGCAAAGACAATCCTTTTAATTGAAAAACTGACTTAACTCGATCATTTAGAAAGTTATCGACTCCATCCTTCAATCGACAAAACTCTTCAGATTTCCCCTCTTCTTCCCCTTCCTCTTCCTCTTCCTCTTCCTCCGTCTTCTCTTCTCAATTAACCCATTCTTTTTTTTTTCTCTCTGTCTTTGTCTTGAGTAGGCTAACAATCGCTCATCTTATGTATTATTTTTTCTAATTTCATCTCCTTCTTTTTAATTATATTCAATTGCTCTTCCTGTCGATCGCATCTTCCTCTTCCCAATTGTTCACGAAAATTCTCTTTGAGAAGTGACAAATAGATATCGTCTATGAAAGAAACAAATTGAGGATATGTTTTCAGTATGTTTTATTACTTTTAATTCGTTCATTTGCTTCTCACCTCTTAGCTAATGGATTGACTGCTTTTGCATATTTTTTATGAGTCATTTGATGAATATTTCAATGGACGATGGATAGCCTCTTCTGATAGTCTCTGGACATGAGGAATCGGCTAAGTTCGATATGGCCTTGGTTGAGAATGAAGGAACCCAAGAAATCGACCCATATCGATATGGATGTACGGTAAGTTTTCTTGATTTTGTTAATTCACATCCCTTTTATATCGAGTTTCTTATATTGAAAATGGTTAATTTTTGTTTGCTAAGGTACTTCACACTACTTTTTATTAATTTAGAGTTGAAATGCTTCAATGAAAAGATATACTATTGAGATGCATGTCGTTGTCTGACTGATGTGGTGATTGACACTCCAAATTTACGAACTTTTCAATACTTTGAAATGCTTCTCTCATATTTTGCACACACTTCACTTGTATATATAGCTGAACTAGACATATATGGAGGCTATTATTTCTCCTTTTTTAAGTGAAGCAAATTTCTATCTAATTTTAGTTTGGTTCAGGAGGTTGATCTTGAGAATGACAGTGCATTTTGAGGTATGTGTATCAACAAACTTTTTTATTTATTATCATTATTTCTTTTTTGTTTGTCATTGAAATTGATGTTTCTTTTTTTTCAAACATTAACAAATGTAGGGTATAGATGATTGTTTTGATGGAGAAGGGATATTAGGAGAAACATCAATGCCCGGACAATAGGTCTTTAAATGAAATATTTTAATTGGGAGTATATAATATTTGCTTCTGACCCAATTTTTATACTTCTTGCCATAATTTTATTCTGTTAGAGACAACTTTAGTATAGTTTCTATTAGTTTAACAGCAAATTAACTTTAGTATAACTACTACTATTAGTTGGAGTAAATTAAATTTACATGCCTGCCCAAGTGTTCATTGATATTTTATCAGGTGTTCATTGATATTTTGTGAAGTGTTAGACTATTAGTGAATTCATGCTATTTCGTTTCTGAAGACCAGGTTTAAACTTTCATTATACTACTAATTGATTCATCCTCTTCTCTTTTTATTTTTTTTTACTTTTTCTTTTGATGATTTCTAACTAAACCCTAATTAACACTATTTTTTGTTTTGTTTCGTTTTGTCTAGCATTGAATGCTAAGGGCAGTTGGAACAAGCTAAAAGAACTCGAGGTGCTAAAGTCGAGGATGGTACTGCCCAGAGAGATAGATCCTTTTTCCAGGTTTCCCTCCCTTCATATATATATATATATATATATATATATATATATATATATATATATATATATTTTAAAATTAAAAAAAACAATCTATACTTTTTTATTTGCATTTCACCTTTTTTGCCTAGCATTTGGAAGAAACCAAAATTCCTTACTTTTGCAGTTGGTACTGGAGAAAATTGACTTTTAAATTCAACTAGGACAACCCCAATTCCAGTTTGATAGCTATAATGCAATGCAACCAAATAAAATGAGTAGATTTAATAGCTTTACAATGGGAAAATTTTTATTTTCTTAAAACTACAAAATAATGTTATGCATACATGTATTTGGCGTCCTTTGATAATTCAAATTCTCATTTTATTTTTTAATTTATTTTCTAGAATCTTATTTGGTGTCTTTTGATAATATTGCAGGAATGTGATGGTACTAAACGAAGTTTTCCCAAAATTAATATTCAACTATGAGATTCAGTGTCAATCATCTTTTTTCTCAGAAGAGTATGTACCTCTCTGTATTCCAATTTATGTATTTGTATTTAAACTATCAATTTTATCTATTGTCAGTCGCCTTCAAGGCTGTAGTTTTTATTCTATACTGAAATAATAACTATTATGCTTTGATTGTATATATGAGCATATCAAGTAGTTAAACTCATTAATGTTGCTTAATATTTAAGTTGTTCACAAAATATTGTTTCTTTGGATTACTTGAGAATACAAACATGTGACTAGATAGAAAATACAAACATGTGATTTCTCGGTATACTTGCTTGAATGTTTTCATTTTAGCCAGGTTTAATGAAAAAACAAGAATATTATTACATTACACATATTCTCCAACTTAATTCTATCATCAGGTTATTATAGTTATTTAACTTGAAATGAATGATAACGCTGGAGGCGTGTTTACACATGTATACAAAATTTGCAAATAATTTATACACAAATACCAAATTGAATTATTAGTGTTTGGTTTGCTCCATATTTGGATTTGAGAGGGGTTCCACAATCAGAATTGTATAGTCTTTTTGTTTTTGACTTATACATAGTATAAATATATATTGATAGGTACATAACATCTGCCACCACCTCTGTTGATAATATTACCTATTCGAATATATGATGGCGTAGATTTTAAAGAATAGTTTTCTTTTTCTATTTTTCGAACTAGCCCGTACATTGCAATTCTCGATTGTGATCCCATATATACTCAATTGATACAAATTTGATTAGATACTCGATACATTCTCTTATAATATATATATATATATATATATATATATATAATTAAATCAAATTCGGATAATTAATTATTATTTTAATTTATAATTTTAATTGTGATTTCATATTTGTAAAGTGTAATAGTAAATATATTTTCTCATTTCTAAGTAAAATAACAAATTCAATTTATAATTATATTTATTATAAAAATAGTTATTATACGGAGACTCGAATTCGAGCTTGAATTTGAAACTCGTGAGTAGTTTGAATATAATTCGATCCAAGTCGGATCGAATTCGAGTAATAAATATTCGAGCGAGTCGAATATTAATATAATTTTTCAAATACAGTTCGAATTCGAGCCGAATTCGAGTATGAATTTAACGTTTCTAGTCGAATTCAAGCAGATCTCTCGACTCTGTTCGCTTCAATTCAACTCGTTTATAGTTTTAACTACGAGAATAGGTACACAAATATTCTCACAATATTGACTAACACAAAATCATTAATTATAAGTAAATTTATTGAATATTGTTTCAAAATCAATAATTATAGTAAATTATAAATTACAAAAATCAATGAATACCACAAAATAAATTTAATTCAATACAACGTATATTAATTTTGTACTATAGTATAAATAATTAAGATATGGATATATATCATAAATGAAACTATATTATACCTTAATATAAGTAATATATTAATATTTACGCAAATAAAACCAATAAACTTTTAATAAAAACCCATATAGTTATAATATATGCATATTATTATGATTTTAATAATAATAAATGCAAATAGGTATATAGGTAAATTTATACTACATACAATATTTAACAACAACAATAATAATAAAATAAAACATACATAAATTTAATAAAAAAATATATATATATCTTCCGTATTATGTAGAGTCCAAAGTCATTAGCATAATATTAATGAGTCTAGATCAAAATATTAAAATTATTGGTGTTTGCGTATAATTAATGATATAATTTACTATAAATTTACATATAAGTAATGATATAATTTACTATAATTACTGATTTTGAAACAATATTACGATAAATTTACTTATATTACAATAAATTTACTTTAAATATAAAAGAGTAAACAAAAGCCTAATAGCCGCAAACTGAACCCTGACTAGCTGGGCTGCCTTGGCAGAGATAAAATTAAATTTATACCGGGAAGAAAAACACATTAGAAATTAGGTTTTGTCCTGTCCAACTATAATATGTTTGGTCACTCTAATAAAATTAAAATTAAATTAAAAAGTAGGAATCCTGTTCTGTTGATATAGATGTTCAACTTCTATATTAATACATCCCACTTAAAAAGAAAGAATGGCGTGCATTAAGAAAATGTTAAACGACAAAGTATTACCAAAAAAAAAAAAAAACAACAACAAACGACAAGGCATTCATCCTTCTGGAGTATTTATCCAGAGTCCAGACTGTTACACTAGACAAGAACAGTAATAAAAAACAAGCCACAATGGAAATGATTTACTATCTTAAACATGGAAAGCCAAAAACAATATGATATGACATAACTGTCCTTGTAATATGCACCTAATAAGTGAAAAGACTTGAGATAATGCTCGAGAGAGAAACAGAGATCATATCTAGTCAAGGATTCTAATATTGGGTTTCTTCTACTCCCTCCCTACTTATGCCAAGGATGCAATGAAATGAAAAGTAGTAGTAGTGTATTTGGTGATCATTCCAGTAAATAAACTCATTTCGATGGAATGAAAATTCATTCCATTCCCTTGATTTTCAACCCATGTAAGAGATGGTGGAATGAAATCCATTCTAATGGAAGGAATATATATGTCATCTTATCACACCATCCACCACTACCAACAACAAAGCATTCACTTGAGATGCTAAAAAATCAATTCATTCCTTCATCTATTCCATTCCTCACCACCCTTCTATGATGTTGTCTGCATATATCTTGATCAAGAGGAAGATAGCAACTTTCTTCAAATTTGATGAAATCACAAAACCAACCAAGCCTTGCACTGCCCATAAGGGATTGCACACTGAGATCGTTAGTTAGACCGTCACAGTGTAGACCAACTTTCACTCTATCCAACATAAAAAAGTACTAATCCATACAATTTTCACTTTACATCCTAAGACAAAAATTGAGGTAGTTAAGGTCACCACTAATATAGTGTCTGGATGCAGTTTATCAGAGATATATACATTGCATAGACGTTCAGGAAAATCCTGTCAAAGAGGGATGGCTAGGTTGTCCCTAAGGCAGTCAGACCTTGAATTTTAGGTTCAAAAGATGTAGGTATGGATTAACAGATATATTTAAGAGCATATAATCTTACACTACAAGTAGATAAGGATCTGGATAGACTTGAATGCAAGATAATAAGCAAGCTGCTCCCCATGAAATGAGGGCATAAGGCAATACCAAGTTTAACAGAACTTTAGCCTCAGTAGATGAACATATCTGATCTCCTATCATGCCTTACAAACCACGATGCTGATAATCAGACCATCCAAGGACCATCAAACCCTATCCCACTGTTGCTTCCAAAATATTTGACGGCCATCGGGTGGTTTTATTATCTCCCATAGTTGGGGTTATTTACTAAGGTAAGAATATCATGAGCCATGCTGTATAAAGAACAAATTCTATATTCATAATAAGAGCATAGCGGGTAAAAGGTCTATGCGCTTCAAAGTATCCCTGCTTCATCATTCTCTTTTTCCTAGTCTAGACTCTAGATAACTACATTGAAAAATGATTGTCCTGTCAAAAGATTGAACAGAGTCGTATATTAATTAGCTACAGAGAGAGACAACCGAATTAGAGAAGATTAAGCGATAGGAAAATCACATATTTTAATAAGAAAGGAAAAGCCTCTCAGATCTTAACCATACTGGTTTGATTTCCTCTGTGTAATTCCAAAAAGCAGTTCGGCATTAATGAAACTTGTCACAAGTGGGAACACACTCAAACATGGTAAAAGCTAGAATCTGCGTAATGTACTCTCAAGCAATATTCATCCTATGAAGAAAATAGAATAAAAATACTCTAACATCTTTTTAAGAAAACTAAATAACAAATGGACATTAGCACTAATTTAGTCCAAAGTAATGCAGCATTATAACTCTGGAATAGTACAACATATGAGTAGCAACTCGAGATATCAAATACTTCAGACACGTGAAAAAACAAGTAAAGTAAAACAACTATTTCACTTCAATGATCAAAAAGAGACCGAGTAGAAAACGAACTAAAGAGAAAAGACAAAAGGCTAGACTACTGATGAGCAATACCATAAATGAACAGAACTGCCTTCTTGTTGTACTATGAGACTACGTTCACAGGGTACTTATCAATGCAATCCTCCCAGGGACCACTACAAGAGGTTTTCACATTCCGGAGTGCCTGCCATACCGCACTATTACATTTGAAACCACTCCCAAATGCAATTTGCCAGACTCGATGACCCTTGCGCATTCTTCCCTTGGCCTCAATGTATGCCAATTCATACCAAATGGAGCTTGATGAAGTGTTCCCGAACCGGTGGAGAGCCATCCTAGAAGCCTCCACATGTACTGGTAGCAGTTGCAGATTCTTCTCCAGTTCATCAATCACAGCCCTTCCCCCAGCATGTATGCAGAAATGATCAAAAGCCAACTTGAAATCTGGGATATAAGGCTTGACATGTGGATTGAATAATTTTTTAACCATCAGAGTAGAGAAAAAGAGAAGTTGTTCACTGATTGGGAGCACAAGAGGACCCAGTGTAGTGATGTTGGTTTTAAGAGCCCCACCAGCAATTGCCATAAGATCTTTCGACAAAGACACGCCAGTTTTCCCAGCATCATCCTGCTCTTGATAAACACAACGAAATGCCTTATCATCTGCACCGCGATGGGTCCTCACAACGTGAACAAGCTTATACTTGGCCCGCCTCCTATCTACAGACTTATTAGATAACAAAACAGCTGAACCCCCAACTCTAAATAAACAATTGGGAATCAACATGGCTTTCTTATTCCCAAAATACCAATTCTGAGTGATATTCTCAGTACTCACAACAACAGCATAAGTATTCCTATGAACTAGCAACAAGTCTTTAGCAAGATCAACAGCAATAACCCCAGCACTACATCCCATTCCCCCTAAATTAAAACTCCTAATATTACCCCTCAGCTTATACTTATTAACAATCATAGCTGAAAGCGAAGGCGTCGGATTAAACAAACTACAATTCACAACAAGAATCCCAATATCCTTGGGCTTAACATTTGTATTAGCAAACAGACTATTCAATGCACCATACATGACTTGCTCAGCTTCCTCCCTGGCGGCCGCCATTGATGGATGGGGTGGAATAGAGTGCATAGCTTCCGGGACATAAGTTTCTTCCCCGAGCCCCGATCGCTCTAAGATCTTCCGCTGAAACTCTAAAGAGGACTCATCGAAAACACCAGTAAGCCTAGAATGCTTCATAAATTGTTCATTTGATGCTTTTAAGTGATCAGGAGCGCGATAACAAAAGTAATCAACCAAATAAACCGGCCGTGGCCGGGTCATAATATACACAGTGGATCCAAAAACCAATACGGCAGAACAAATTATGACAGACACAAGATTGTACTGGAGGTGAAGCCATAACTGGCGAATATCGTTAGGGTTCATTTGTGAAGCTTCGATTAAAATCGCAATCATTACAGGGATGAGACATAAAGTCAACAAATGCGAGATGAGGTAGTGATAACCTAATTTTACGTACTTGAGATTGACACTCTGGAGGAAATCAGGTAGTCTCCGGGAGTGGTGGATCTGAACTCCCACCGCCGGTCCGCCACCACCACGACCGTTAGCGCCGCCGCCGCCAGCGCCGGTGTTGACTCGCGCGTCGCCGCCTCCGTCCATGGTGGTGGCCTTTTAGCCTAATTGTTTAGATGAAGAACTTTTTTAGCTAGAAAAAAAAATGATGGGATTGCAATGATTTCAGATTTAGTAGTATGAATACATATATGTATGTATATGTATATAACGTATAAGTGGTGAAAAAGAGGGGAGAGAAATAATTTTAAAAGGCGACTTAGAAAGAAAAAGAAGGCTTTAAGAATTTAAAAAGGTAGTAAAATATTTATTCCAAAATATTCCCTCCGTCTCAAATTAATTGCTCAGTTTTAATTTTTTAAAATCAAATTGACCATTTTTAAAACTAATCTTTTTACTATTTTTGTTAAAATATAGGTGAAGAAATTATAAACAAAAGAAAGTATATACAATTTATTACTAATCCTAATTTTTAGAATTTTAGAAATATATTTATATATGTTTAATTATTAATTCTAAAAATAGTCAATTTGACTTAAAAAAGTCAAAACTGAGCGATTAATACGGGACGGAGGGAGTATTTGTTATTTACTGTAATATTTTTGAGAAAAATAGATTATTTTTTATTTTTTTTTCTTTTAATTTTTTTTTATTATTTTTTTTATATTAATAGTAAAAATTTTAAACGATAATTTTTTTAAAATAAAAATATTTATTAGTAGGAAGTACTATGAGTGGAAAATAAGAAGATGGATAAGGGTTTCTGTGCCAGCAGGCTGCAGCACCGCCACCAGGTTTTTCAAATTTCTCTCTCCGCCTCTTCTGACTTTATTAGATTGTCGATTTCAGTGACACAAATATTTTTTTTTATTTTTTTTTATATAAAGCATATACTCCACTAAGAAAAAAAAATGTGATTTATCATTTCTTAAATTTGGATTTATAAATGATTTAACTCGCCGGGATATAAATTAAATACTTTCAAAATTTATGTTAAACTACTCTACAGATTATTATTAATAATTTTTTCTGATGCCACTTCTCTTACTTCTAATTAATAATAAATTGATATATATATATATATATGTATGTATGTAATTCAATGTAAATATATAACCTTTTTATGCACGTGGTACACATGTTGGAATAGAGGAGGAGAGTCCTGCCGCAATAAATATATAATACGTACAATAATAATTGTCTTGTACATGATAGTTGTTCTAAACCAGTCCAACTCAACTTTAACGAGTGATATCGTGTTGAATTTAAACAATTTTTTGTTGTTGTTATTATTATTATAAAAAATTAAAAATAAATAAATTAAATGTTAAATAAGTTGAGTTTATTTGAGTTGGACATACGACTCATTTAATTAAATAATCAAACGAATTTTTTCGAGTTTTAAAATTTAAAATTGTTATGAAGTTATTTTATTTTTTTAATACAAACAAATTTAACAATGATAAACTAACTAG
Organism: Panax notoginseng; assembly: GCA_016801055.1. Lineage (NCBI taxonomy): Eukaryota > Viridiplantae > Streptophyta > Magnoliopsida > Apiales > Araliaceae > Panax > Panax notoginseng. The sequence goes on from CM029021.1 coordinate 190,621,575, forward strand.
TACTATAAAGTATTACTAATTAGTATTATCTTTTGTTATTTCTGTTAATGGTTAAGACTGAAGTAGTGTGATTTTTAAGTATTATGAGAAGTTTTTTTTTTTTTTTATGTGAGATTTGTTGGTGACTTTATTTATTTTTTTAAAAATAAATGAGAAGTTTGTCGATGAATTTATTTATTTTTTAAATTTGAACGAAATTATATTAATTTTAAATTTTATAAATTAATTTTAAAAAATCAAAATATATTTTTAATTATCTAACAAGCTTAAAGCGGGCTAGAATCTAACTGAATTTAAGTGGCTCCAGAATAACCCCATTATTCATTTAGAGATTTAGTTGTCGGCAGATATATTTCCCCAAGAACCCCAACTGTGCGTGATAACTAAATTAATTATGTGGGCTTCTGTCAGTTGCATGTGCTTCATCTTTGCTGATTAACTAATTCATATTAATTAAAATTAAATAAATTAATTAATTATTTTTATTTATTTAAGTTGGATAAGATTTAAAATTATATTTTTTAAAAAAAATATAGGTCCAAACTGATTAAATATTTTTTTATTCATATTTTATTTTAAATCAAAATCAAAAGTTTTTTTCACCCTAAATTCATAAATTTTTTATTCAAAAAAATAGTATTAATATTCAGTATTTATGTATACACCCCCAACCCCCAACACCCACACCCCCCACCCCCACTAAAAAAAATAATACTACATACGTTCCTAAAAAATTATCATTTAAAATTTTTGCACATAATAAATAATGGAACCAGGTCCGGCGTAAACGCACAGACAGGATGTTCCAACAGAATAATAATAAAAACGGAACCAGGTCCGGTGTAAAACACACAGACAGGATGTTCCAACAGAATAATAAAAAAAACGGAACCAGGTCCGGTGTAAAACACACAGACAGGATATTCCAACAGAATAATAACAAGACGGAACCAGGTCCGGTGTAAAACACACAGACAGGATATTCCAACAGAATAATAACAAGACGGAACCAGGTCCGGTGTAAAACACACAGACAGGATGTTCCAACAGAATAATAGAAGAATGTCACCAAGTATAGGGTATATCCGCGTATACAGGTTATTCCAACAGAATAATAAGAAATGGAATAACAACAGTTCTCTTCATGAATAAGAAAGAATAACACCCCTTACCGTTTTAAAGACGAGCTGAAATAAGGAAATAGTTAAATAGCAGAATACTCTTCTTCTCTTTCTCTATAGTTTCTCTCTATAGTTTATCTCTCTAGAGTTCAGTGAATTCGTAAGAAATAATGAAGGAATGAGCTGCTATTTATAGAAAAAATAGAATGCATAGTAACTAATCCATGAACGGTCCAGATTGATTACTTTAATCTGACGGTCCATATTTAAAGAAAAATCTTTTAAATAAAATATAATATATTCTATTTATAGAATAACTTTAATAAAGTATTTTGTTTTATATAAAAAGATGTTTCTGTTTTATTACGTTAATAATACGAATAAAACAAAACGTCATTATCGCTAAATAATTCATATTATTAACTGACAATAATGGAATCAAACTGAGTGTCTTCTCACATAAGCATTAATAATCAATACCGTGTGCTACTATGCAACCACACGTATTACTGTACTTTTACTACCGAGTAGTTCAACAGTAACAATGGTAAAACTTCCGCCGTTATTTTTTAATAAAATATTTTTGTCGTTTTCTCAATCCGACAATAATTCCGTTGTGGGGTCCACCAATGATTGTGCCGTCGTACGAATATTCCCCGACAAAAAGAATATTTTCCGACCAAACGAATATTTTATAACAACTTGCTTACTTTGCAAAATTTTATAAATATTACCCACAACTATAACATTATATCAAATTAACTTCATAATATTCAAAAATGATATTTATAGAAAATTCATCTTTATTTATAAAAGTTGGGGTCTTACAACCTCCCCTTCTTATGAAATTTCGCCCTCGAAATTAGGGTACATACCTGGTATGTCGAAGAGGTAAGGATACCTTGATTTCATTTCAGATTCTAACTCCCAGGTCATTTCCTCAACATCGTGATTTCTCCACAAAACTTTGACTTGAGGTATAACCTTGGAGCGTAGAATATGTTCCTTCTTATCCAAGATTTGAACAGGAACTTCTTCATACGTCAAATCTTCCGCTATTTCGTCCGGTTCTAACTCAATAATGTGGTTCGGGTCTTCCACATATTTGCGTAACATGGATATGTGAAAAACGTTATGAACACGAGACATACTTGGCGGTAAAGCGAGTCTATAAGCCACAGTTCCTACTCGATCGAGGATTAAAAATGGACCGATGAATCGAGGATTGAGCTTTCCTCTCTTTCCAAATCTCGTAACTCCTTTCCATGGAGCAACACGTAAGAACACATGATCTCCTACATCAAATTCCATGTCCTTTCGATGAAGATCAGCATAACTCTTTTGTCGATCTTGTGAGGTTTTTATACGTTGTCGGATCGTTTGAATCTTTTCTGTAGTCATACGTACCAACTCCGGTCCCAACAACGTTGCTTCGCCCACCTCATCCCAACATACTGGAGAACGACATTTTCTTCCATACAATGCTTCGAATGGAGCCATGCCAATACTTGCTTGATAACTGTTGTTGTAGAAAAACTCCACCAATGGTAAGAACTTGTCCCAACTTCCTTTGAAGTCAAAGACACAGAGTCTTAATAGATCTTCAAGAGTTTGAATAGTCCTCTCTGATTGTCCGTCCGTCTGAGGATGATATGCTGAACTAAATCGTAAATCCGTGCCCATAGCTTTTTGTAAACTAACCCAAAATCGTGAAGTGAATCTTGGGTCTCGGTCAGAAACTATGGATACTGGCATACCATGCAGTCTTACAATCTCGTTTATGTACATACGAGCAAGACGTTCAAGTGTATAAGTTTCTCGTATCGGTAAGAAATGAGCAGACTTGGTCAATCTATCAACAATGACCCAAATCGTATCAATACCTTGAGAAACCCTAGGAAGACCGGTAACGAAATCCATGGTAATGTGCTCCCACTTCCATTCTGGAATTTCAAGTGGTTGCAATGGACCTTTTGGTACTTGATGCTCCGCTTTGACTCGTTGACAAGTTAGACACCTTGAGATAAACAACGCTATCTCTCTCTTCATATTGCTCCACCAAAATGTATGACGAAGATCATGATACATTTTGGTACTTCCAAGATGGATTGCAAACGGTGTGTTGTGCGCCTCAATCATGATTTCATACTTTAAATCAAGGTTGTTAGGAACATAAAGTCTGGAGTTGACTCGAAGTATTCCTTCTTCATCGATTCTTGCTTCCGGCATAGCACCTTCTTGCACTTTCTTCCTCATACGCATCAGCTCCAGGTCTGTAGCTTGAGCAGCTTTAACTTTATCGATTAAAGTCGGTTCTACTCGTATATTCGCCATCATCACATGGGTCCCTGGAGTCTTCAACTCTATCTCCATCCTTTGTAAGTCACACAAAATAGGCCTTTGCGTTGTTAATATTGCACTTGTAACCGCATATGATCTTCTACTCAATGCGTCAGCTACCACGTTCGCTTTTCCAGGATGGTATTGAATGGTATGATCATAATCTTTCAACAGTTCAAGCCAACGTCGTTGTCGCATGTTGAGTTCCTTTTGAGTGAAGAAATATTTGAGACTTTTATGATCCGTAAAGATCTCCACCTTCTCCCCATACAAGTAATGCCTCCAAATTTTAAGTGCAAAGACAACAGCTGCCAACTCTAGATCATGAGTAGGATAATTCCTCTCATATTCCTTGAGTTGTCTTGATGCATAGGCTATGACTTTTCCATGTTGCATGAGAACGCATCACAACCCTTTGCTCGAAGCATCACTGTAGATGACAAATCCCTCCGAGCCAGATGGTATTGTTAGAACAGGTGCTGAAATGAGTCTCCTCTTGAGTTCTTGAAAACTCTGCTCACATTCTTCGCTCCAACCGAACTTTGTATCTTTCCGAGTCAGCTGAGTTAATGGAGTAGCGATTCGAGAAAATCCCTCCACGAATCTCCGATAATAACCAGCTAGACCGAGAAAGCTACGTACTTCGGTTACTGATTTAGGTTGCTCCCAGCTTTGAATTGCTTCAATCTTTGCCGGGTCAACAGATATTCCACGACTTGATACTACGTGCCCAAGGAATGCTACCTCTTCCAGCCAGAACTCGCATTTCTTCAACTTGGCATAAAGTTTGTATTCACGAAGCTTTTGGAGTACCATCCTCAAGTGTTGCTCATGATCTTCACGGCTTTTGGAATAAATAAGGATGTCATCAATAAAGACGACCACAAAATGATCCAAATATTCCTTGAATACCCTGTTCATCATATCCATGAAGGCAGCAGGAGCATTAGTCAATCCAAAGGACATGACTAGGAATTCATAATGCCCGTACCGAGTTCTAAAAGCCGTCTTTGGAATATCCTCAGTTCTAACCTTCAGCTGATGATATCCAGAACGAAGATCGATCTTTGAAAAGAATTGTGCTCCTTGTAACTGGTCAAACAGGTCATCAATACGTGGCAATGGGTACCTATTTTTGATGGTGACATGATTCAACTCCCGATAATCAATACAAAGTCGCATACTCCCATCTTTCTTTTTCACGAACAGAACAGGAGCACCCCAAGGAGAAGTACTAGGACGAATAAAACCAATGTCTAACAATTCCTGCAGTTGGGTCTTTAACTCCTGAAGTTCAATAGGAGCCATTCGATATGGGGCTTTGGAAATGGGTTTTGTACCGGGTTCAAGGTCGATACAAAATTCAATTTCACGCTCTGGGGGTAGGCCAGGAAGTTCTTCAGGAAATACGTCAGGAAATTTATTAACAACAGAAATATCATTCAAAGCTGACGTATTTTTGTTTAGATCTGTGACATGAGCTAAGAAAGCTTGACATCCGTTTTTCAATAAACGAATAGCTTTATGGCTTGAGATGACAGCGATTGATTTTAATGGTTTGGTTGCTTGAATTCGCATAATAGGTCGATTAGGAATATGAAAGCTAACAACCTTACGAAAACAATCAATTTTTGCATGATGAGTAGTTAACCAATCAATCCCTAGAATCACGTCAAATGCAAGTATTTTTAATGAAATAAGATCAACAGGTAATGTGTGGGTACCAACTTGAACCAAACAAGACTTATAAACCGTGGATGTAATGAAGGTTTCTCCCAATGGAGTTTCAACTGCTAAGTCAAAGTCTAATTTCTCCGGAATCAAATTTAATCGATGAGCGCAAGTAGGAGAAATAAAAGAATGGGTAGAACCGGTATCAAATAAAGTATAGACTTCGTTAGAGTTTATGATAAGCTTACCCGTGATGACCTCATTCGGGTCCCTTGCTCTCTGGGAGTTCACAACAAACGCTCTCCCTTGCACAACCGGTTTCGACTTTTCTGGGACGGCCTTTGGTGCCTCCATCCTAGCTGAATTTGTCTTCGGTAAACGACAAAATCGGGCTAAATGACCTTCTCTTCCACAATTATAACATGCTTTGGACGGCATCGCGCAGTTTGGACTGATGTGCCCCTCCCCTCCGCATTTGAAACATATGATAGGTGGTCGTTCTCCTTCCTTAACGACAGGTGCTGGTGCTGACGTCTTTCCATCATTGTTAAATCTCCTCTTCTTGAAATGCCCATTCTTATTGGTTTGGCCCTGATTACCACCGAAGTGGTTACCATTTCTGGCCTGTTGATTCCCTCCACGCTTGTTGTCACTGCTTCGATGACTGCTTTCACTGGTATTATCATTTTGCCGGCTGCTCTCTTTTGGTTGCGTTGTCTCGTTATCGCGCTCCACCAACTGAGCCCTATTTACAACATCGGAATACAAACACAGTTTATGAGAAACAAGGTGTTGACGTATCTCTGGCTTCAAACCTCTTAAAAACATCCGTGTCATTCTTTCTTCATTATCCACCAGGTGGGACGCAAACCGGGATAACTCCGCAAATTTTGCCTCGTACTGCGACACGGTCATATTATTCTGCTCCAATTTGATGAACTCCACCTCCTTCATGTGACGAATACTCTCGGGAAAGTATTTGTCGTTAAACAGCTCTTGGAACTTCTCCCAAGACATCTTCAGTGCGGCAGGTTGAGTACGCTTTATCGATTCCCACCAGTAATCTGCCTCTCCTCGCAACATAAAGGCGGCAAAGGGAACCTTTTGCTCCTCGGAGCAACCCAAGACATCAAATATCTTGGTGATCTGCTTTATCCATGTCTCAGCTACAAGTGGTTTGGGTTCTCCCTTAAACTCCGGTGGTCCCAGCTCCTTAAACTGTTTGGCGGTGACCGCCTGCGAGTTTCCAGTATTTCCACCTACGTTGTGGACAGGAGCCGCTTTCACCTGTTGTTGCATGAATTGCATAAAACTTCTGAACATTCCATCATTCATCATCTGGTCAGTGTTGTTGTTTGCATGAGGATTGTCACCTTCCTGATGCACATTATCCTGATTATTGATATGTGGTGAATCAATAATCGTCTGTGCTCCATTGCTATGCTCAACATTTTCAGATGCCATTTTCAGATACTGCCACAAAATAAAAGTTAATTGATATGTCATATATTATCCTTATATTATGACCGACCAATTAAATACCATGCAAATAAACTTAGGTAGGTCATACTAGCGAAGGAATTCCCCGTCTCTCCCCTCCTAGTTCTATTCTCACATCTTAGCCAGGGATCATATCCCTAAGCTCTGATACCAACTGTGACGCCCCCAAAATTAGGTATACATTACCCATCTTGAGTCGTCAGATACAAAGTACTGAATACAATTACAACTTACTAATACAACTGTCGTATTCAATACAACAAAACATAAACTGCGAGTTTGAATACAAATATTATATTCTAGAGAGTATTCATACTCAAAAGGAGTCCTCATTACATTTATTAACACACTATTACATAGAATAGTGAGGACTACTAACTAATACTATCATTCGAACCATCACTCCGTTTCCCGACTTGCCCCAGCTACGTTCTCATTTCCTGAAGAGAACAGTGAAAGAAAGGGTGAGCTCAACTAGCCCAGTAAGAAATATTATGACTAAGATAATGCAGAATAAATTATCATTAGCCTTCAACAATGTTAAACTGATAAAATATAATAGACATCAAGTTTAACTGCAGCGGAACAAGCAATCCATTAAAAGAGTCAAGTAGAAGATAAACTCTACTATCTTTTATGATTTAAAAGATTTTCCAACACTGTGATCGCTGAGACTCAGCTTAATAAAATAATCCACATCATCGAATCACCCCTGCACTACGGCCAAGGATATTCGTATATTCATTAATGGTCATGATCATGCCAACAACTGTCCATCAATGCACTACGGGCCAATGATGACTTTTACCACATCGTTTGTAACATTACGGTCATGATTATACCGAATAATCCCTGGTCATAATCATACCAAGTCCATCTATGCACTACGTGCCACAGATGACTTTCAACATTTTATAAACATGAGGATGATGACAATGATATAAGAATTCAATAAAACAAGTTCAAGAATTAATTTATCCAAGAATTAATAACGTCCAAATTGTCAACATGATACTGCGTTGTGGAGTAAAATTCAAGAATGATCAGGAGAATATTTTCATGAATAGATACTAAATGAAGCGCAAATATCAAGGATATTCTACTAATTTCATGGAGTATAGAAGTCAAAACTTAACCAACTGAGTACAATAAAGAATGGAATAACAAAAGAAATCACCATGCATGCGATAGACCGCACAGACAGGTTATTCCAATAGAATAATAAATAATGGAACCAGGTCCGGCGTAAACGCACAGACAGGATATTCCGACAGAATAATAAATAATGGAACCAGGTCCGGTGTAAAACACACAGACAGGATATTCCAACAGAATAATAATAAAACGGAACCAGGTCCGGTGTAAAACACACAGACAGGATGTTCCAACAGAATAATAAACGGAACCAGGTCCGGTGTAAAACACACAGACAGGATGTTCCAACAGAATAATAGAAGAATGTCACCAAGTATAGGGTAGACCGCGTATACTGGTTATTCCAACAGAATAATAAAGAAATGGAATAACAGAAGTTCTCTTCTTGAATACAAAAGAATAATATCCCTTACCGTTTTAAAGACGAGCTGAAATAAGGAAGTAGTTAAATAGCAGAATACTCTTCTTCTCTTTCTCTATAGTTTCTCTCTATCGTTTATCTCTCTAGAGTTCAGTGAATTCGTAAGAAATAATGAAGGAATGAGCTGCTATTTATAGAAAAATAGAATGCATAGTAACTAATCCATGAACGGTCCAGATTGATTACTTTAATCTGACGGTCCATATTTAAAGAAAAATCTTTTAAATAAAATATAATATATTCTATTTATAGAATAACTTTAATAAAGTATTTTGTTTTATATAAAAAGATGTTTCTGTTTTATTACGTTAATAATACGAATAAAACAAAACGTCATTATCGCTAAATAATTCATATTATTAACTGACAATAATGGAATCAAACTGAGTGTCTTCTCACATAAGCATTAATAATCAATACCGTGTGCTACTATGCAACCACACGTATTACTGTACTTTTACTACCGAGTAGTTCAACAGTAACAATGGTAAAACTTCCGCCGTTATTTTTTTTTTTTTTTTAATAAAATATTTTTGTCGTTTTCTCAATCCGACAATAATTCCGTTGTGGGGTCCACCAATGATTGTGCCGTCGTACGAATATTCCCCGACAAAAAGAATATTTTCCGACCAAACGAATATTTTATAACAACTTGCTTACTTTGCAAAATTTTATAAATATTACCCACAACTATAACATTATATCAAATTAACTTCATAATATTCAAAAATGATATTTATAGAAAATTCATCTTTATTTATAAAAGTTGGGGTCTTACACCGTCCACGTTTTGGAGTTTTTTATTTGTCCCTAATTAATTGACGTTTGTTCAAATCTAGAAGAATTAATTACAATTTTTTTTAAATTACCCCTCATTACTCTACCTATTTTTCTGATACTTTAAACTCTTGTGCTATGATAAATTAATGATTTAAGGGTATCATAAACAATTGAGTACTATATTTAATGCTTTCCAATCATTATTTTAATTCTTGTGCCCATCTCTAAAAGGTCATTTAAATAGGGACGGAGGGAGTATTATTTAACAATTAAAATTTGTTTGAAATTTCATCACCACCCCTTCATGGAAAGTTGAAAACTATTAATACAAGGGATATAATTTATTGGAACAATGAGATAAGGTAGGGTTAATATAGGAAAATAAATAATTTATTCTCCTAAAAAGTTATAAGCGACAAATATTTTGGAACAAAATTTTCTAAAACGATAATCTTTTAAGAACGGATAGAGTATTAAGTAATTATGTATCCACCACAACCCCCACACTCCAAAAAAAAATCAATAATTCTCAAAAAAATAATATTTATTGATTATGTATACATCATCCATCCTCACCTCTGAAGAAAATAATATTTATTGATTATGTATATACCCTTGCTCTCCAAAAATAATAAAAAAATTAATGATTATGTATACCTCACCCAAAAATAAATAAATTAATATTAATAGATTACGTATACAAATCTAAAAATCAGCATAGCATACACCCACGCTCTTGGGTGCTCTTGCCCTTTTCCCCTCCGTCGACCCTTTTCCCAAGGTTTTAAATCTTTAATTTAGGCAGGGTTAGGAGCTGATTGTAGTATTACAGATTAAACACTCCATTCCCAGTCAACACATAACAGGTCTACTAAAGAGATGGAAGCACTTGCTTCTTCGTTTAAGGTATGAATTTCGCTATTCAACATTCATATCTGTTTCTTTACTTTCAGACCAAAAAGTTAGTGCTTATGCGCACTTCTGTTATCTGTGTGGGATAAACGTAGATGCTTGTACTACCATTTTCTTCGGGATCTGATAGTACACTTTCCCAAAAATTTTGACCTAAGACAACTCGGACATAAATTTCTTTTATAATTTTTGTTGAAAATTTAATAGGAAGGTTACGATTGGAAAAAGTTTAAGGAAAAAGTTGTGTCTAGGTTTGTGGATGGGGCTCTCATTTTAGGACAGGGATTACTAGCTGCTTCCTGTCGCTAACTTTTGTGATTCCAATCAACAATTTCTGCATGTAATTTAAAAATAACATCTTGAGATGAAAAAGGAAAAACATAACATCTTGAGACTAATGAGTTGTGTAAAATAACCACAAAAAACAATATTTCTGCCCCATCCCCGAAGTTTGCTAAAATTGAAGTCAACATCTGAAAGCCTTTTTATCTATTATGATTCGGGTTGAAGTGATCATTACCAAGTTGTTATCATTATTCTTTAATGTAGTTGAAGTGTTCTAGACACTACATATTTGAGGGACTGAAATTGTTATATTTCTATGTGCTAGATTTGCAAAACCGTTCTTAGTACATTTAGGTACATTGTATTTAATTTTTTCTTTTTTATTGTGTAGATAATCTTGGGATCATCCTCGGCGGCCCGTCGAAAAATACTAGCCGACATGGGATATGAATTCACAGTCATGGTATGGTCCTATAATAACATCCATTATAGTCGCGTATATGCCCAAAAATAACTCAGTTTGTGATTTAGTCTGCAGACATTGATGAGAAAGGTATTCGGATTGAAAATCCGGAAGAATTGGTAATGGCTCTTGCGGAGGCAAAGGTAGATTTTCTAGCTATGCTTCCTCACTATTTTACCTTTATTTTATTCACATTTTTAGAGCCTACCCCAGTTGATGCTGTAATGGTTGTTGGAGTAGAAGACTCATTTGATATGCTTTCCTTAGTTATCAACCCTCTCTTTCTCTCTCCTTCCCCCCTCCCCCCTCTCTCGAGACCAACGATATTTAATTTTCTGTTTCTTAAATATGGATCCGGGTATTGGCTCTTCGTTTGTCTTCTAATGATAATGCTGTAATTTTTACATTGTGTCTCAGGCTGATGCTATCGTATCAAAACTTCAAAGTATTTATAACCAAGAGAAGGATGTCAAACAAACTCTTCTGATTGCATCTGATACAGTATGTTCTTTTCAATTCTGGTCCCTTTGACATTTGTGTGTACCTAGGTCCAATGAGCATGGATTTCTGTATCCTTACTGTTATCCCATTTAGAACAATACACACTTTACTGTTTATTCTTTATTGGCAGAAGATAGTGATTTACAGATCACGATTTGTCTACCTTTGCATGTTTACATAAGCCATAAATATACTCGTGTTTCGTTCTGTTCCTTGGGTCATATTTATAGGTTTCATACTATTAGGTTTTTCTCACTTTATAGAACCTTGTTAGCAGGCAGAAGCCAACATACCAGAGCTTGCTATTGGTGATCACAAGAAGGATGCTGAGCCAACACTTTTACTAACTTGTGACCAAGTATAAGTTAATTCCTTAGAGACTGTATGTTATTATTTAGTAATTACTGCTTATATCGTAGGTTAATCTGCTGCATTTCAACTTACAAGAGAAAATTCATGTCTTAACTGGTGACGCAAATACCTCATTGAAGCCAAATGTTTGGAGCAAATATGTAATGAGCTGTTTCCATCTTGCTTAGTTGAGCAGTTAAAATGTGCAACTTGATCTTAAAAGATGTGGTGCATAAACTTTGGCAAGATGCAAATAAAAAATAAGAAGAAAAAAAGGGAATGTTTCGGTCTTTAGTTGTGCGTTTTAGTGGCCAAAAGAAAATTTTCTTCCTGTATGTATATCTTAATGAAGTATGGGTATCGGCTCAAGTGCAAGATATTTGTTGTACATGGTGACTTTAATCCCAGCATTTTTTTGGTCTATTTATTATTTGTATCATCATACAACAAATAGCCTTCTGACTAAGGAATTTGCCTATAGACATGATCAGGGTCAGGGGCGGACTCAAAGCTAGGGCGGGCGGGCGGCACATGCCCCTACTAGATTTTTACCTCTTCATATATATATATATATATATATATATATATATATATACACACACTACAGTTATTAATATATTCATAAATTTTAAGGCATAATGGAACAAAATAAGTAGAGTACTACAGTTATACTAATACACTACTATTATGTTACTGAAAAAAAAAAGAATATGCTACTTTATTGTTAAAATAAAATACTACTATAAGAACTTAAGTATTTTATTGTCTTGATCAATTTACTTCTCTTGAATACCAACAAAGTAAAAAACAGAGGAGTTACAGTTATTAAAAATTGTGAAAGATTTTGGTTAAATTTTTATAATTTACTCGAATTTTCCAAGAAAAAAACAGTACCTAGTAAATATTTCTATATTATGTAGATGGGTGCTGTCATTTCATTAATAGTAGTAGTATAAAATTCGATATCAACTTCATTATATTTTTTTTCTCCCAATAATGTTGTTGGCTGTTGTGGAACAATCCATCAGTCACTTAATCAAATTTAAACATTTTAAAGTATATTAAAATGTTTATCTATCATATTAATAATATAGTAGCATATTCTTTTTTTCTGTAACATAATAGTAGTGTACTAATATAACTGTACTTATTTTGTTGCACTAAGCCTTAAAATTTATGAATATATTAATAATTGTAGTGTGTGTGTATATATATATATATATATATATATATATAGGATATGAAGAGGCAGAGGAATGGGAAGAAGGCACGTAAATGTTATTGATATATGATATTTTTGTAACTATTAAAAATGAAGTTATCATGCAACAATTTCAAGCAGTAAAACCTCGAAATATGTTATTGTAAATAATATTTGAGGATTATTTAATTTTGTGATTCATTTTATTAAATTTTTATTCTTTAAGGATTTTTTTTTTCGAATTTGACCCCACTGAACTTTCATGCTGGATTCGCCCCAGATCAGGGTCCTCTGGGATATTGCTTTATACATTTTTTTAAAAATGAGTTTGTATTAATATTTTATCAGAAATTGTGAGCATTAAATCTCACAGCTAAAATTAAATGATTTGGAGGTGGTGGTCCATGAAGGTACGATCAGGGAAAAGCCATCAAACAAGGAAGAAGCGCGTCAGTTTATCAAAGGTTTGGTCCATATAGTGCCCAATTCTGCATTGTTGTGGTTTTGTGGTTCTGAACTTCTGATGGTCTTACAAGCATAGCTTTCAGGTTATTCTGGTGCGCACACTGCAACTGTGAGTTCTGTTCTTGTAACGAATCTTAACACTGGATTCAGAAAAGGAGAGTGGGATAAAGTGGAGGTACTATACTTCCATTATTTCATTATGACATGTTCTGATTTCTGAATTTGAGTTATTTGTTTTTGTAACATATCTTAAGTAAGATAAAAGATTTTAAGCTAATTCAATCAATAGTATCCGATATAAGTGTGCTGCCTCAGACAAACTTGACAAGAATTTACAAGTGAAACCAGTTATATTTTCTCCCTTGACGTGCCTGATACCTAGTTCTAAGGCCGTATGCTTTTCGCTTAATAGAAGTGCATAGATAGCTTCTTTAACCTTCGTACAGCTTCAAAATTCAGCCATCCTACTTCAGTGGTTGAGGCAGTGACAAATTTTTTCTAGGTATTATTAATGAGAATATTACTGTATGAGCAATATTTATTACTGCCAGATTATAGTCAGTTTATTAAGTACACAGTACAACAATATGATCTAGCACTGCATTGACATGAATAAAACCATTCTGCCAATATCAGTGGATAAAATTTAGAATTAGACTGAGGAAATGTTGGGGAAACAATTTTTATTTATTTATAAAGCTGACTGAATATCTACGAAGTTAAACTTTTTCTTAAAAAAAAGACAAAGTTAAGGGACTGGATTATTGGAGACCCTGTTTGACCGATAATATGTGCGGACAAAATTCAATAACTTCATAATTTCTCTAACTTAATGTCATAAAAACATAAAAAAATTAGAAAATAAAATAAAATAATGCATTCTTCCAACCCAAAGAGTGGGATAAAAGATAGAGGTCTGGAGGAATAACCTAAGGTTGCTGGTTCCAATCCCCATACTTGGGGACAAACCTATCTATCAAAAAATAAAACAAAATAATGTACCTTAGTTTCTTTCTTAAACTCTCTAATATGGAATATATTCTTTGATGCTCTTGATTCTTTGATTTCGACTGTGAAGACAAAGCCTTTACTCTTTTTTCTTTTTCTTTTTTGTCTATGTTATCTTAGTAATTATTAATTAAAGGTATAAAAAGTAACAATTTGATACAGAGATTGCTTAAATATACATTGATTCACTCTAAACATACAATAAAAATAGTTAAATTTGTTTATAACTTTATATGTGTTCCCTAATTGATGCTGGCTTAGGGCAACGTGGATAGTACTACCTGTTGTTACCTTCTGCTGAAGCTTACTAAGAATTAGGGATCCTGATCAGACAATGCTCTTGTGTTGTATTTACAAGATCAAGGTACCATTCCTCTGGATAAATTCCATAAGTTATTCTTTCAAACATGTGGATGTGGACTGGCCAATTCGCAACAAATGCGACACTTCATTGGGAGTGTACAAGATCTAACACTAGAATTGGTTTCTCCCAGGTAGCCTTGCTGGGTGACTGGTCTGACTAACAAGGCAATCTGGTTAAGGGCACAGGTCACTCGTTACTACTTCAATCTTGAGAACCTGGCTCTGCTTGACAACATTAAGAAATAGGCTTTTCAGTTGTGATATTGACATGATATTATTACGTAAACACATAATACACGTTGCCTTGCACTAAAAAAATGCCTTTCGTAAAAGAAAAAAATATTAGCACGAAGGTCAGATAAAGCAAACACGACCTTGCAGTGTTTTTCCTTCTTTTTCCCATGGATAAGTTCTTGCACCTCGTCTTTTACTAAGAAACACTTAATACTTCAATGTTTCACAGCTATAATTATATGCTTAAGCCTCCTTGGCCATATTATGGAAGAGCTCGAAGTTAAAGCTATATGTATTATTGCACTATATACGTGATAGGAAGTTCTACAGAAATTTTATGTGCCCTATTGGTAACTCTGTAGTAATTGGTGTCTAATGAAGGAGCTAATTCTTAATTTTTAGTAATGTATTCATTAATTAGTTTCTTCTGAAATTTTGCTCCACCTGAATCATTAATTCTTTATTTACATTCTGTTTTCTATTGTTTAGCTGTTTATAAGAATTTGCAATAACAGATGTAGTGATCGTTGCAGATTTATTTCCATGACATACCGGATCATATTGTTGACAACCTGGTAAAAGATGTTTCCATTACAATTTGTTGTTATTCCTGTGTCATACGATGAACCTATAAATGAGTGTGTTTTCCATCTTTTTGTTCAGATCGAGGAGGGGATTGTGCTCAATGTTGCTGGAGGCCTGATAATTGAACATCCTTTGGTATTACCTTACATTAAACAAGTGGTGAGTTTTTAAATCTCAGTCTCTCCTTTTCAAATAATAATTGAATACAAACTAGTTGGAATTGGATCGTATAGCAGTCCTAGCAAATACTTGGGGCTATAGTGATCAGTATGTCTGTAGGCGAGACACTTTGAACCCCCGTGACACTTTTCCTGTGCAGTATCCACCTTGCAAACTTATCTTTTCATGTCCAATGAGTTGTGCATTTGCTCAGTTTGGATGGAGTCAGCTGCCCAACCGTCCCACTGCTGCTTTGATTTGGTCCATGACAAGCAGCTGTTTTTTGCTTGAGATAACTTTTAAATCACCTTAGCTTGTGTACCTGCTAAAAACCCTCACTAAACTCTGTTGAAATCCTATGCACAATCCTGAATGGCTACTTACAGCATTGAGGCTTGTGAAAATGCAAATTATGTTTTTTCTAACTTCCTATCAAGTGGTACATCCTAAATGTTGGCACTTGTGCTTTGTGCAGGTTGGGACTACTGATAGTGTGATGGGACTCCCCAAAGAGCTTACACAAAGACTGATTAAAGAGGCTCTCTAAATTAACCCGGAATACCTGTCAGCTACAAATCTTGATTTTTAGCACCTTCGGTGTACTGTACTACCTCACTTCAAACCAAACCAAACCATTTAATCCGCCTTGTGCTTTTTTTGAATGTACGTACTATCAAACATTAGAACTATGGGTGTTGTACTTCTCTCTTTTTATTACGGGAAATTAACAGTCCAGTATTGCTTTTATAAGTGTTATCATTGACCAACTCCTCAAGTATATGAAGTATAAACTCCTTTTTTCTTTCCTTTAGGGTGTGTTTTGACAGACAGGGTCCTTTGAAAGAAGATTGTAATTGGGAGTTGATTTTCTAGTGTTTTGTGTACGTGTATATGTATATATAATTTTTATTTCATTGAATTTGGATGAAAAAAGAAAGTTTTTACGAATTTCTAAGAGGTAATTTGGGAGATGATTTGCTAGTGCTCGTGTTTGTTTGTTTTTTTTACTTTTTATTGTTTTTATACATGTATAAGAAAATTTTCAGCAAGTGGAATTGTTTAGTTCTTTTCTGTAAATAATTCATAAGAGCCAAAATTATATAAATTTCCTGAAAACTTATTCTTTATTCCTTTTCTACTTCGTTTCTTCCCTTCTCTTATTTTTTCTTGCCAAATATATTTCGTCGAAATCCAAGAAATCCGAATGAAGCTCGGTTTGTTTGCCCTCACATAACTACAGCTCATATATATTTATAATTATTTTTGTGATTATATATAATTTTTTTTATTGTGTAAGCATATTCTACTACCTCCGTTTATGAAAATAGTTTCATTTGTAATATTTATATGTAGAATCAGTTTATGATTCATGTCTTAGAAAATATACAAATATAATCCTTCTGTTTCATAAAAAAACAGGTCTATTTATCAAAAAAAACAAAACAAAAATCACAAAAGAGTCGTAGTCCCTATGTTTTTAAAAAGATGATTAAAGATACAAAATTCCCCCACCCCCAACCCCAAAAAAAAAAAGATGAGATAAAATATAAATATAAATGTCACTACATGATTTTTTTGATATTTTTACGTGATTCTTTCTCACATTAAGGTGAGACTTACTTTCTTCTGAATGACTATGTGAAAATATCAAAAACACACATGAAAATATCAGTTTCCTTTGTCATTTAGTGGTGTCCGTTAGTATAAAAAAAATAAAAATACTCGTCACTTTATAAAATCTTGTAAGACCATTAATGATAGAAAACTAATATTTTTCACATATGTTTTTGATATTTTTACATAGTCCCCTCTCACATGAAAAAAGTAGGTCCTACTTTCATGTAAGAGAGCCGAGGGGATCATTTGGAAATATCAAAAACTAACGTGAAAATAGTGATCCGCTTAAAAATAAATTTGAAAGTTTTTTTTCTTCTCTTTTTCATACTTTTACTTTTCTTAATATGTGTAAATTGTACTTTTAATTTTTAAAAATAAATAATAAAACAAAAATATATTCTTAATATTTATAAATTACATGTATGTTATTTTATTTTGTGTGTGTGAAAAAGAGTATAAGAACTAATTTTGATTGATCAACAATTCAAGATTTTTACCCCAACAAAATACTCATTCGGTTAAAGCTATAATTATAAAAAATTTAAAATTATTGATAAAAGAAAAAAAAATTTGGACAATGAAAAAAGTTAAAGATGATATAAAAAAATAAAAAAAATAATTTTATTAAAAAAGTTGTAAACGTTAAATAAATTAAGATAAATTTTTTCTATTAAAAATTCAGTTATTATGAATGAAGGTACGACGTACTAAATGACATTGTTTAATGGAAAAACCGATCCAGTTTTGCACGCCTTCAATTAATGTATGATGTATGATGTATCCAACGGGTGGAGAGTGAAATTGTAAAGTCGAAAAGTGTTGCAATTTCACCACAGATGGATTCCCCGTAACGGGTCGGATTAATTTCACAGAATCAGGTCAGTGATCCTTCCTTCCTTCCTTCCTTCAATTGATGCACGATTCATTAATTTATTTGCAATAATTTCATTCATCAAATGTAATCTTGATTTAGATCGAAACATACTATGAATTTGGCCAGTAAAACAAAAAGATTAAAATTTTATTCGAATCCATTACATAATTGGCATACGGGGAAACCCGAATCACTAATTTAATGAATTCGCATGCATAAACGAAAATAAAGGGCAAAGACAGAGAAGCTTGATCAGGTTCGCTTCCTTTTTATTTGGCCACTGCAATTTCTTTGTGATGAACTCTTATTGCTATTCATTCTGCTATCTGCTTTTGCTTCTGCTTCTGCTTCTGCTTCTGCTTCTGATCCTTCCTACTGCAACCAAAAGAAACAAATATATATTTATAGGTTTGAGATAATTAGGGATACCAAGCCACTTGAAAATGCTTTATATTAGAGTGGAGTATTTTTCAATTAAAAAGGATTCATTTTTCCATTATGATGATCACAACAATCAATTGTTCTGTTATGAAGGATTGGAATGTAAAACTGCCATTTTTGAACCCCATTGAAGGGGGGTCTTCTCATAGAATCTTGGCCGCGATTTGTGTAGCATTCTGCAAGTGCTTTCCTTTCTTGAATGAAATGTATGTTTATTAGAATGTTTACTTGCGTGCATTATAAAAATGTAGCATTAAACTGATTTAAAGCATCAAAGAAAAATACCAAAAGTCTATGGTTATGTACCTCTGTTTCTGATCATCCATGAGGTTGCATCCTTCGATATGGCCTACAAATGGAAAGTAATTGAGTTTGGGTGATTTTCCGGCCTCAATTAGCTTGATGTCTTCCACAAGCTGCTCATAGTGCCTCTTCACTTCCTCCACAGTCTTCCCACCTGTTTCCTTAGCCAGATTGTGCCAGAAGTCTGGCGCGTCATTGTCATACATAGCAATAGCATTCTCAAACCGATTGTTTTGCTCGAAAGTCCAGGTTGAGGAGGATGCCATGATACTAGAATGCACTAGTTCTAGCTACCTATGAGAAGAATGATGAAGGCTATGAAATAGAAAATGTTGTGTGTAGAGAAGCCTGCTATCGCTTCTCTATTTATAGAAGTGGGTGGAAGAGAGAGAACAGTGTAGTGGGCCTGAGTGGCGCTTTTCCAGCTGCTGGTCGATCATTGCAAATCAGGGGGAAAATTGTAATTTTCTTTCAATTTCCAGGTAAAACATGGATACCAGATAAGATTATACCACCAAAAACATATTCACCAGTCAGCCTTCTCTTCGTTCTGGAAAAACGTGTTCTTAATTTCATTAAACACCTTCTCATCTCTTACTTGTAATGTAAGAAAATATAATTCAGGTGGGGTCACAATAAAGATTCGGCGAGTCTAGTGGCTATTTTAAGAGTTCAAGTGCTCAACGTGGCCTAATTCTTATTATTTTATTTCCTAGTGATATCAAGCTGTGCATCTTAATTTCGCCTAGTCTAAAACGTGACGGTTTTTGTACTTTTTCACCACATCCTTAAGCGTTGAACAAGGATCCAAATAATTTTTAGCTATCTTGGTATGTTCGTACCTTGGCTGTATCTGGTGCAGATTAGTTCATATAGGTATGTTATTATCTCTGTTACTACTCGACAACCTTTACCGCGATAATCTAGTTCAGCATCTTTTTCTTTTTAAATTCTGTGGGTAAGCAATTAATTAAAGATTTTAAGTATAATGTTGATATAGATGTGTAATTGATTAGCCTTCGTGGAAATATCCTGGCTTTCTGTGTACCGTTTAAGTTTACATAATTACATTTAATGTTTTCTCTCTTTTATCTCTGATGTTTATTCTTTCACTGACTACTTCTTGAACTTGTAATAGTTGTTTGGTGGAGTAAATACACTTTTTAAATTAAATACGGAAATGCTTTAGTGTTTGGTGTCTCTCTAAAACTGCTTTTAGTGAGTAGAGATATTATCTAAAAAACACTTTTAGAAAAAATAGAAAATTTATGCTTTTGGCAAAAACACTTTTAGCCGAAACAAAATTTACAAATTTGTCCTTAAATTGTTGAAGAAAAACTTAAAAGTTTTACTACACACTTTTGTATAAATTTAATCTTCTACTTTTTCTAAGGTACTTTTACAATTGTATAATCAAACACTATTTTAACTTTCTTATGAAAACACTTTTGTCAAAAACTGTACATTTTAAAGTATTTCGTCTCACCGCCCTACGCCACACAGATCCGCCAAATAGGCACCTAGTATGGTTTGGCTACTTTTTGTGACTAACCAAAATCCTATCAATGTAGTAGAATAGAACCCTTGGTACCTGGCAAACAATTGGTATAACAGCTTGGATAGAAATTATGTTGTATAATGATGCAAAATGCATTTAGACAATTATGTTTACTTTTAAATGATATTAGTGACTGTCTTTCTCATGGACTAAATATTTACACATTTCATCATTTAGTCAGGCATATTAGAAAATTAACCATTAATATGTGCATTAGATTGGTTTATGTTGCTATAATGCTGTGCTGGAACTAGGAGGCAATAGAGTTTAAGGAAAGATTTATGTCTTAATCTGTTTTTATCACAATCACATATGTATAGTCTCCACTTATAAAGTTAACAAGGAATATTTGCAGCATAGGTCCTTCCAGGTAAGCTAAATAGTTGAGCATAGTGGGCTTGCATTGTGTTACTCTCTTAAAAGTACATTTCTATCTAGCTTCTACGGTGATGGGAAGATTATAATTTCATCTACAATATCAGCTAATTTGGAGGTAGTGGTGCTTACTTTAAAATTATAAGATTAGGAAATCATCTAGAAACTATTGGAGCACTTCATGCAATATGGTAAATTTGCCTTAGTAAATTTATATGGTATAACATCTAATATTTAGTTGTGATATTATCCAATCAAATCACTATCAGCATGGGCCACTTGCTGTGATAACCTTTGACGATATTTATAAAAACAGGATCTTTCATTTTGGACCATGCTATGAGTAGAATATTAAAAGGACGGAAGCTCAAAGAAAACTAATATTATATTTGAGGCTAAAAGACTTAATTCATGGCTCTTATTTTATTTGGATATTTCAGTTCCTTTTTTCCCAGAAGACATTTGGATTAGTTAAATATTCCATCAGATCTGTATTTTCGCTTGCTCATATATATTCTCTTCACTGCCAAATATTTGCTTATAACTCATAATGTATTCTATGAATTGAAAACTATGAACCTTTTACCATAATTGAAAAACCAAAATAGAAGTTATCTGATGGTTGGTCTTTAGTATCAAATTCATATGCAAGAGTTCAGGTGCCTGAACACCTTGATGAATGCCCCCCTGTACATGTATATGAAGATGTTTTACTTGACAAAAGAAAGATAGTTTACATGATCATCAAGCTGAGGTATGAATTCTTTATCATCCATGTTGGTGACAAGTAGAAATTTATCCTCATGGATACCTTTCCTCTCTCTTTCACAAGTTTTAGAGCCTCTCTTTTTTTCCTTGTTGCCCTACACTGCAAGTTGGAGCTCGATGCTCACCTTTGGCTCTTATGAAATATATTGGCTGAATGGATATTCTTTATTAATAAGACTTGATGTGTTCGCTATAATTAAATGATGTGAAAGGAGAATCAATGTCTTTTATAAGAATAAAAAAGAGAGACTGCATTTTGAATGTAGACGACATTTAGAGGAATACATAGGACATGGAATGCAATTAAGAGAATTGCTAATACACTGATTAAATTTCATGTTAAAATAAAGGAATAGTTTAGAAGATTGAATAGATGGAGATTGGAAGAAAACTAGAAAAGGTATCTCCTATACATGTCGAAAGATGTAATTCTTTTTGCAGAATAAGTACATAAATAGGGAAAAATTTAAAAAAGTAAAAATCGGAAGTACTTTTCTTCTTCTTCATTTTTTTGTTGGTTAATTGATCTCTCAAGAGTTGAATGTAGCATTTTTCTATTGGTTCTTAGCAGTTGAACTAGCACAATTCCTTAAGCATTAAAAAGAATTGCGTCTTAATCTAGTTCTTGAGTTATTGCCTTGATTCATGGCTAACATGCTCAGTAGACATCTGGTGATCAGCGATGGAATGGAATTATGGAATTTTAATGAGAACTGTTGGAGATAAAATAGATGGATATTGTTGTTATGTTATTGCAAAGAGCTATATGTTACTAGTTGAGTATGGCCCAAGTATGTGTGGGCACCAAGCATACTTGGTGACCAAATTCTAATAATAATATACTCTAATATTTTCCCTCAAGTTGGAAGTCTTATTTCATGACTTACAACTTGTTACCTAACAAAATAAAAGACTCAAAAATAACTACGAAGAACTCCTTGCCTAATAATAATAATATATTCTAATACTCACCCTCAAATTGAAAGTCTTATATCACGACTTACAACTATGACTTCCAACTTGTTATATAACATAATCTTAAAAATAAAAACTCAAATCAATTACGAAGATTGAGGCACTCTTCAATTTGCATAGAAAAAAAAAGATTGATTTTTTTATGTCTAAAATTAGATTTCTCACCCTCGGTATATAACTTCAGACATCATTTTCTAAGGATATCATGTACTAGCAATAACGGAGAACACTCGTCTCCCACAACAAATGTGAAGCATTCTCTATCCTTCAAAAACAATTACGAAGGACTCCTTGCCTTCCTTCCTAAACAATGGAGGGCTCTCTAGCCTCCCAAAAAATCGAAGGACACATTCCTTCCTGAAATCTCAACCCCATGCAATCTTTACTTTCCAATTAACCATCCATTTACATATTCAAGGACAAACTAATTTTTTTTTCACCACAAAAACAAACAACGGCTACGGAGTTTTTATTTTTTATTTTCTCTAAAAAGACGGTTTTATATTTTTTATTTTCTCTAAAAAGACGGAAAAAGAACTGCAGAAGAAAAGATACCGTCGCCCCTGGCGGAAGCAAAACTTCTAGTTGGCCAACTAGGTCTAATATCATGTTTGAGATAGAATAGATGTATTGAATATTGTTGTTATCTTATTACAAAGAGTACTAAAGCTTTATCTATAGGCTACTAGTTGAGTATGGGCTCTAATAAGAACCTTTTCAAATATCTGAAAGGTGAGTGCTCAAGATACATCATGCTACTGATGTTTAGATTCACTTATCATTGTTGTTCATTTCAGGTATAAACTTCTCTTTGTAGACATTCTCTGTCAAAAGCTTTCTAGACCTCGTTTATTTTCTTTGTGGCCCTTCGTACAAGTTGCAGATGGCTGCCTTGGGCTTCTAATGGTGCAGGTGTAGAGTCGTGGTGTGTCCACAAATTCATCCAAGTGATTTGGAGATTCAAATAGTTTGCTGAGATCTTTTCTTTTTCTTTATTCTTTTCTGGTTTAGGTTTGCTAATATCTCACCTAGACATTTAGCAGTCATAGAAGTTACAAACCTAATATGTGCGAAGTATGACATTTTCATATTGATTCTACTTGCCAAAAGGGTTTGATTGATGGAACAGAATCCCCCTAGATTAAATTTATAGTTGTATTTGATCATATGTTTACCCTCTCCTTCTTTATTTAATTATTTACATATAATGTTATTTTACTTTTTAAAGTAGTTAGTTACTGTTTCAACTCATTAAAATGGAGGGAGAAAAGGTAGTCATTCAATATAAACTTCCTTTGTTTTTTTTTGCAGGGAAATTATCTGCAATCACTGTAGGGCTTCACACACACTAACTAGATGTTAAATCCTTCATATCTCGTGAAGGAGAAACTCTTTCTGGTTTTGCCTATAAGCTGCGGTAGGAAACTTTTGCTTTTGCAGTTTAAGGTCTGAGCATAATTTTATGAATTTTTAGTTTTATGAAAAGAGGCACTAGTAAAAATAGTGACAATTTACATTCAATAAGACTGTAGCTCAATTTTGAACAGTAGCACAAAATTTGTAGTGTAGATTAGTTTGGCTGCCAAAGACATTGAAGAATTTTCCGTTGAGCTTATTGAGAGAATATTGTACACTACACTATTATAAATGAAAAAGCTAATGTTGTTCAGACTCTCTCAGGGTGTTTGAGCACAAGTATAAAGAAGTCAGCCTCCTTGGTGTGTTGTCTCATTTTAACTTCTATAAGATACTGTTTAGTTCTTATATGTTTGAAATACAAAGAAAGCTTATTCCTTTAGTTTTCCCAGGTAAAAGTATTTCCAATGTTTATATTTTTTTTTGTTTCAGCATCGTATAAAATGTTTTTCCGGTCTGGACAGGTAAATTACGTTACACAAACTGTTTGTGTAGGAGTGAGAAAGCGTGTGAACCCCTTAATTTTTAGTCGATTAATATCTGCTCCCTACACAAAATAATAAAAATGATGTAAACTTAGGACAGGAGTTGCGATTCGAGATTTTTAAGTTGAGGTTAAGATTGTATAAAATGATAAATATTTTTAGTTTTTATATAAATTTGTATCTTTAGTCATTTTTGGGGATTGGAGCGAGTATAATTTTCATCTCTCTTTTTGTCATTTTTCCTTCTTTCTCTCTCTAAATCTTCTTTGGAATCTCTCTCTTAAATTCACTAAATCTGCAATGGGAAACTATAGACGTTAATTCGGTCTTCTGCATATAGCTGGCTCCACCATCAAACCCCCCCCCCCCCTCCCACACGCATCCACCCACCCACCCATAGATTGGTTTCTACTTCCCACCATCATTTGCAAAACAGATTGGTTTGCACTTCCCAGCATCATTTGCAAGACAATGAAACACAACATTATACACGGGTTAATTGAGCTTTCTAGTCATCTTACTGGATCCCCCATTTCCATTTTGATTATTGAACCTTTTAAAATTACAATTGCATTACTGTACTAAAAAATATATTTCAATCGAATAAAAAACGTTGAGTAATGTGTATTTATTTTATTTCTGCCAATCAATGTAATGCATATTTTAAAATTACTAAATAGTAAAGAGTTAGCTTACTTCTACTTAATTTATCTGTTATTTTTATATTTTTAAAGTAAAATAGGAGTATAAATGTATTAAACAGCAGGGCTTTCTTAGTCAAAGCTCGACCTGGCCCAGCCTAAATCAAAATTTTGTGCATGCTCTTCTTCCTTGCTAATTGTTTATCTAAATGTTTTAAACAATTGCACCATTACTGGAAAAATCAGTCCTCATATTCATGGAGCTCTTCGTCTCAATTTTATTATTTCCATAAAAAAACAAATAATATTCATATTTTGCCTAAATATTAGTGTCAGGTCAGGTACTTGTATTCTCTATACTGCAACAAGTATAAATCAAATCTACTAGGAAGCAAACGCATAGAGAAAGCTCCTGGAATACCCAAATGATAGAATAATAGATAGGTATGGTATGGTATGGAAATGAAAATCACTGAAAAGAAACGAGCCAACTCCCGTAGTCATCCATCCAGCGTATTATTGATTATATATATGATGATGAAATGGATTTCCAGGTACATGTTGGAAAAGGACCGAGTTGGAGAACAGTACAAGGAATAACCTCCTATATGGAATGGAACAACATATCATTATACTACCTACTACAGTTGGGTTGTGCCAATTATTCCACTCCCTTGATTTTAGTAGTTACTTCCAAACTACGTACCCATACAGAAGAAGAAGAAGGGGGAGATTCAAATAGTTTAGGGTACCATACGTTCACCAACATAGATAGTGTGCTCGCTCCCTCAAGAATACGTATTTGGATTGAAAGCAGCTTTTCATCCAAGGATATCAAATTCATGAGGCAGAACATCTTCAGCTGGCCTGTAGTATTTATCTGGGGAATACAGGCTCAGGTTTGTAACTTGGCTAGTATAGAGGCAGGCAAATCTCTCTACCTGCATAACACACACCCCCCACCCCCCACCCCCCACCCCCAAAAAAAAATAAAATCAACCAGATGTGCAAGAAAACATATAAACTAGCAAAGTGAATGATATGGAGTTCTATATTAAAATATTTCAAATTTACCTGATGTGCAAAGCGGGAATTCTGATAGCCGGTCCTCATAAGTTGTCCCCATACTTTGTGGAACTAAAATTATTGAAAATAAACATTTTATGCTCTGATTTATTGGATAACATCCTTAAAGTAAACAGGTCAAATAAAAAACAGAAACACGGTTCTCATTCAATCCATTTGATTTGGTACAACAGTTGGTCATAATACCTATATTTGTATATCTAAATAAAGATACGGACGTGCTATATACGTATTCGGGATAGTATCCACTTTGCTCAGTATCGGATAATATATGCATTCACTGGATTACGGTTATTGGATACTTCGGACAGATGCTAATATTTCAGACTCCTTGATTAACACATTAATAATGCCCAACAACCATTATAATTATATGATTTGTTCATGATTGTGTGTACGTGCCTTTTTATATAAACTCCATTATTTTACATAAATAAACGGCTATGGTTCAGTTTTTGATCGGTGCATGTTGGTTCGGTTCTTGGTTCTCAAAATAGAGAAACTGAAAAGTAATCAACTTGATTGGTTTATGAATTTTGGAAATAGACCCAAACAGATAGAGAAAAAAACAGAAACCAAACCAATTCATGAAGGTCGATTTGGTTCGACTCTTCTGGTTATTTTGTATGATGAAACAAGTCTGGTAAATCCATTGAGCAAAAATTTCACCCAGAAAACCTTAGTTTCCTCCTTCAAGAATCAAATGCATTCCTTTGCAAAATAGTTACCTTTTGGTGACATTCTCTTTGAGCTTGTTGATGACTGATCCGAACTTGCTCCCTTACAGACTATAAAAGAAACATAAGAAAATTAAAGTATGACAAAAATTATTGTACTTTTCATCAGGGAAAACTCCATTGCAAGAATTTCAAGTTGTAGAGGACATCACGCATGACATTAATTTACTTCCAATTGATAAAACTCATAACAATGTCCATGTACCATAAACCCATAAGAGCTGAACAAATAGAACATGTGACAAGCTAACATTTCCAGAAATGAACTGCCAATAGCTAATGCCCTTTCAACATCATATCCAAATTACTGTGATAGCATTGTTAGATTTAATTCATAAAAACTAATTAATGTATCAACTGGGAAGAAAACAAAATAGCATGATTGTGATTTCAATCTAAGGGACATCCAAATACCTCTTATTCAACATGGAATTAAAATTGCATAAGAACAAATTACAAGGACAAACCTCCAATTTTTCAAGTTCAGAATATAGCTTTTGCTTCTCATCAACATTTACACCTTCAAACCTGAACCAATATACGACAGTCCACAGAATGAAACAATAAGCAAAGATGATAACATTATGTAAGGTAATCTAAGACAGATTCAACTGCCAGCACAATAAAATCCTTTGGCAATAACCTAAGTTAACATAAATCGACATTCACAAGGTAAATCCAATTTATCGTTCAACAAAACTAACGGACTGATTATACTCAACTAGACACTCGCTCAACAGAGCTGTTCAAACCATTTATTTCCCAACTTCAAGATTTCATAGAGCAAAATTAATGCCAGTGGACCTTTAATTATTTATTTTTGTCGGATTTTTCATTTTGGAGTGCGAGTGTTTGGGGATTGCAGGATAAGTGATGGCTCTACTTATGTTGAAGGGTAGATACTTACTTGAGAGACCACTTCAGACAATGTATTTTGTTTTCAATGCAATCACGTTCATTTCTCAACGACTGAAGTTGCTGTGCAGCAGAGAAAATGACCACAGGTTACATTACAAGGATCATATGCATATAAATAGTGTTGAAATTGGTTTCATTGAAACTGAATAGAAAGAAATAAAGTAAAAAAATTGAAAAGTAACTAAGAATGAAATGTTACGCTGATCCTTGATTGTCAGCTTTTGAATAATCAAAATGGTTACAAATGATCTCAAAGAAGTGCAAGAAGTTAGTGCTCTGCATTTCAAAGTACATGACACAAGGATGATCCATTTCAAAGTAGTTGAGTACAAATCACAACAAAAAACAACACATCATACCTTTTGACCTGGGTAATAAACTAATATTAATATAATCCGAATGAGTTTAACATTTATTGATTCTAATTAATTAATTCAGTAAAATTGTTAAGGTATAACGTGAATTGACATAGTCCACATTGGTGTAGCATTTGAAGGCTTGAAGACAAGGTTGAGAAGATCTATGAACTTAAACTTTTGCGTCAAGTTGGGTTCAAAAGGTGTATTAGAGCCTTGGTATCATCGCTTCAACTTGTTGAGTATTGAGAGCAAATATTCACACCCAAGGGGATCAGTTTGTCGATGTTTCATTTCCTATTATGAAACACCTCCTTATGTTATCTTCACTCCTTTATCCATTCAGCGTATTTATCTTGCAAATGCACCCTTGCAATTCAAAATGCTTACCTCAAGTACGCTGCATGTCAGAATTACTATGTAAATCCACTAATTGGTACAGAGAGAAATAGAAAATAAATAAAAGAAAAGAAAAGAAAAACATAGAACTAACTACCTATGTAAAGGGAAAAATAACTATGGAGTGTGAATGGGCATATACCGTCGTTCCACCTCTCTAGTAATATATTTAAGAAATTTAAAACCTCAAGCAACTAAAGTGGAAAGAAGTCACTAAGGTCACACAAAATTTAGTCAAACATTAGACAATCTCGAGAATTAAATATATTGAGATGACAAAATACTCAAAATCAGTAAATTTACTAATTTACATTTAGTAGCAAAATCTAGAGAATTTATACCTCAAAGATAAATCAATACCTTGCGGGTACCTCGTAGTTCCCATAGAAGTTCAACCTCCCTCTCAAGCTCTGGAACAACAAGCATTGTTCTCCAACCTGTTCACACATGATATAAACCCAACAACAGTTGAGGAATAATGAGCTACAAAAAAAGAAACGAATGAAAATATTATAATTCTCCCTCCATCTAGGAATGAGATCCTACTTTTATTGACCTTATTTTAGAATATTAAGGTTTGCATAGGACAAACTTATACATAAAAAAGAATTGAAGGATTTCTTTTTCTGATAATAAAATCTTAAGTGTTTATAGTTAATATCCAAAAAAATTAAATAGTATCTACTAATATTCCTTGTTCAAACTTTTATATTATAGAAAAAGTAACTCTCTTCTCCTCACAGAGGGAGTACATAATTATTAATAACTTAATATAGCACCAACATCATAATCTTATACTCCAATTAAAACATTTATACACCAAAGAGATTTAGATAATGTTAATCAGATTCCATCTCCCATTCCAGCTTAGTTCTTCACTTTGCCAAATTCATACTTAAATATGTAATTTTGCTACTGTTGGAAATATAAGCCTTTACATAATCCTTTAAGGACAGATTACAGAGAAGAAAAAAGTCATAAACTCTCTATCTTATAAATATACTCAACATCTATGCATCTCCTATCCAACAGATAATTCAATAAAGGAACTTGAGAACACTCTGCTTGACAGAAAGATCTGAGCTCTCACCTTCTTAACTAATGATTGGCAATAGAGCATAAAAAGCAGTCTAAACTCGGAAATCAAATTCAAAGTCAAGGTTACAAAATGCTGCTAACCTTATTGAGTCAGTGTGGAGTCAATATCATATAGCTTGTATGAACTACAAAGCTAAATCGCGCTTGCTCGTATGAATAGTACTTACTAGCAGGGGCCTAGTTTGTAAGAACCACAAAGCCAATTTATTGTGATATTCATGCAAGAAGTATCCTTCCTAGCTAAAGGCTTTCTGCTCACTGCCTGTTTGGCCTAGACCAATAAGTGAAACTATTTTGTACCAACCAGCTTGAATGGTGGGTCTCACGGTTTTACTGCATATCCTTCATAAGCGCAATGCAAGTTTGATTCCAAAGCCTAAATACCAATCGAGCGTAAGGGAAATGCAAGCCTGATTTAAATCCAAAATACTAATAACTGGAAGTTGAGAGTATCCAGGGTCTTGGGGGTGGGAAAGGTACCCCCAACCAAACTCTAGTTAGTGAAAATCAAAAGAAAAGCATATGTAAGAAATCCCAGGTATACCTAGCTTTTAAATTATTTTCAAAATAAGATGAACAGACTCTTGAAACTTTTTCACATCTTGTGTAGCACATATTCAACATCTTGTCAGTTTTCACTGTACCATTATTCTAGTAGCTCTGTCCTTTTCAGAAGTTACCGATACACGTTATCAAGCCTAATTGATAATCTATAACCTTAAATAATGCTCATTCATATCCATAAGAAAATTATAACACCATATCAGAAAAGGCAGTGACGAGAAAAATTACTTAGAGAATACGTAAAGAAATGTCGAAGGTTATACCCAGAACTTTTTTACTGCGTAATATATCTCCATAGATGTGATCTCCGACATACAGAACCTAGTAAAATTGAACAGCACATTAGATTTTCATGCTTTAAAAAATCAAGCATTTTATTGGAGTGAACATTTTATCTATAAATTGGATTCACTTCTTCATGGAATATAGCCATACATGCCTTCAATTATATGCTAATCATTATAGCATGAAAACCATTACATTCATTAACTTTCAAAGTCAAGATAACAATTTCAAGTCTACACACAAATACACAATTAATGTTGAAATGTAATTATCCTTTCAATAAAAAAAGAGTAATTATTTCCCACCCGATCTCATTCAGAAACAATGTCAATTTCTAATAATATTTATAAAGAAGTTCTTCCCCTTTCGCTAAATGAAATCAAAATTAAAGAAGATAGTATCTTGATAGTATCCATAACAAAGAAAACCAACAAAAGTATAAGAGAATATTATCTAATCATCTTGGCACATACCTGTGAACTTGACTCAATAGAAAGGAGCTTATGCAAATGACCAACATTGCCTCCCTAAAAAAAAAATAAGAAGGTTCAGGAGCATCAAAGCCATATACTAATCATCCGAGTTGCGACATTAAGAGTCTTACAAATGACTTTGGAATTGAAGGCACACAACAAATTGTTACACATCCAGTAAACTCTAAAACTGTTAAAAGACGTTTTTCTAAATTTACCTGAAAAACTTTCCAAGACTTTTTCAGGCTCTTCAGAGGGAGTTTTATAGAAGTGCTTCCCACCTTGTAAATAGAAAAATAAGATCAAAGTCACAATAATAAGAAGAGTCCAGATAAGGTAACACACATTAAACAATATCTGAGCCTTTACACTAACCTGGGCCATAGGATTGCCATTATCAGTGTTGAGAAGCATCCCAGATTCAGGCTCAACCTCGAAGAGATTGGCACGATTCTCAAGAAAAAAACCTGGTTTTGCACTGTAACAAACAATAAATTCTTCATAATTTTAAAAATTATAAGCACCAAAGCTAGGCAAATTTTGCCAATCATATGGATTGAGTAACATCTACTTCCTAACCACACTACAGCAGTTCATAATATACCATCACATTGTTTGAAAGCTCAGTAGATATTTTTTAGGTTGATATACAAGGAACTCAAAAACAAAGCAGTTCAAAACATTTGAATCAGTCACCCCATCACCAACAACGGCTCTCACAAATTTTTAAATAAGAGCAAGCTACAAATAAGCAAATGGCACTTAGATGGTAAGAACAACATGTTAGAGTTAACAGTCCGAAAAGGTAAATAACTAGAGTTCATTGAGGTTAAATCACCTATGCAGTATATTAATACAGAATTTGCTAATCCCTACACCACCAGAACCCTCCAAATCACCCAGGTCCAACTGATTAGGCAATTTAATAGGTGAAAAAAGGATGCAGGTAATGAAGCACCAGCTTTCTACTGGGCCCTCCTACACTACTTTAGTAAAAATACAGACCCCAATTAAGGTCAGCATGATTACTGGGAAGAAATACCATCAAAATGTGCTATCCAAAGAAGAGAAAAGGCCAAGACAGCCACTATAACATATGCAAGTATTTGGGCTACAACCTCATGTCACGATCAGAATCATCAGATTACTTTGAGTAAATAAAAAAGAAGATTGGGGGAGAGGGTAGCAAAAGTACATAAATGCAGCACGTTATAAAAGTATAGGAAAGAAAAATGACCTTCCAGTAATAACAACATCGAAGTACTGAAGCCAATCAAAACTTGAACTGCGGCTACCACACAGTGAATTAGGATCACAGAGAAAGTTCATCACAACATTTGTATAATCCCACAAGCTGCAACAAATATAGTTAACATTCTTGATTATCTTAGCATGAGTATAACCCAGACTCAGTAAAACTAACACCTTAAAATCAATTTGATTGCAGCATTTAGACAGGAAGAAAATGAAAAGGATGAAGCAATAGTGAGTTGTGACTAATTCACTCATAAAAACATTATCCAGCAGGAATGAGCAGGTGATAAGTATGAAAAGTCCCCTGATGACTTGTGAACAACATAAAAGATGAGAAGAGTACTCAGATATGTCACAGATGGAGCAGTTCTTCTGAATGAAATGGAAATATCTGGCACTATTTCTAACTAGCTTGAAATGATAAAATAATGTATAGCAAAATACCAATGAAAATAATCATTTCTCATATAATTTAACTTTAAGAAAGAATTATGATTGATACCAAAATAGATCCATTCATATAGAAAACACAGAAACAGAAATTATATGCATTACACACTGGAGTAACTAATCTCCATAAATATCCAGATGTGCATTAAAAAATGTGCAAGATTAATTAGTTTGAAAATTCTTTCCATGTACAAGTAGTAATCCATCCGTCCCAAACTGAGAGTCGGCATTTAAAGAATGAAGTTTTAAGGGAAAAAGTATTAACGTAATTAATGGCCAAGACTAAACGTGCACAAGTATAAAGGATCTGGGGTACATTGATACTGAAAATGGGCTATCATTTTGGGACATGACAAAGACAATGCGGGCCCTCATTTTGGGAAGGAGTTAGCATCAAACACGTAAAGTGACGCATTAATATACCCCCTAAAAGGCTGAATAGTAAAGATGTCAAAATTCAAATTGTTAGAAAATGGAAACTAAAAAAAAATGCATTCACTCATTTTCCCCTGTAATCTAGTGAACAAATAGACGATGCACAGCATATATATGTTTGCGGGCATGTGTGCGTATATATATACACATGTATGTACGTGTATATATATAGAGGAACTGAGGAAGGATAAAGAGCATTCCTCTTATCTTGTATTCCTCCTTAAATATCACTCCTTTATTAAAACTACGTCGTTTTGGAGATTCTTTTAAAAAACAAGTGGGCCCGCGAGTAATATTTTTGTAAATAAAAGGAAACCAAGTAGGACCACTCTCTTAAAAAAATCTCCAAAACAACATAGTTTTAATAAAGAAGTGTTATTCAAAGAGGAGTGCTAGATAAGGGGAGTGCTCTTGATCCTT
This sequence comes from Panax notoginseng, assembly GCA_016801055.1. Classification (NCBI taxonomy): domain Eukaryota; kingdom Viridiplantae; phylum Streptophyta; class Magnoliopsida; order Apiales; family Araliaceae; genus Panax; species Panax notoginseng. The sequence goes on from CM029021.1 coordinate 190,655,018, forward strand.
CCTATATATATATATATATATATATATATATATATATATATATAAATCATTTCACCCTTTAAAACTTCACTCAATAGTGCATCTCAACCTTCGAATTTGAAGCCATATAAGTAAATACATATAAATGTATTACCTGTTTGTCACCAAAAATGTTGCACGACCCGAATCTCTTAGCATTTTTAACATAGGAACTATTGAGAAATCCTCATTAATATACCTAGCATACAAACAGTAAAATGGTTAACTAAGACTATGAAACAATAAACTCAAAAACATTTTTATGTTTTATGATTACCTTATTTTCCTACTATAGATTCAAAAATTTAGGAACAAGGTGATATATGACAAGGTCTAAAATTGGAGAGACTAAAATAATGAAGCCAAAAGAGAACATCACGAGGTCTTGGACTAAAATCTTTTGGTTAAGCATTGTGAGGTTCTCTCGACTTAGTTAAAAGAAAATTATTGTTGCTTATTATTGCTTTTTATATATTTTTTTTTATATTTTTTGGTGGAGGTGGGGGTGGTGGGGCTTCTGTAGATACCATCATATTGCATAATATTACCAACAAACTGCAAATTCATGGAAACGTAAAATGCATCCAAAAGCTCATTTGTTCCAAATTACTTCTGTAAAAACATTTTTGATACCTTTTAGGATCTTTTGCAACCATCTCCTTCAAAGTTCCATCGCGATGGCACAAGTCCACTGCAGCTCGAACATCTTTGTACAAACTAGAATAGCTGTGGGCATGTAACATGTAGCATTAATAAAGACAAATAACGAGGCTGGTGTTAATTAATATTCCCAACAAAAATTATACTATTTATTTATTTTTATTTTTTTGCTATATATACTATTTATTGCATATAGAGAAGCATTGATCCTTGTCCAAATCAGATCTCAAAAGGAAAAGAAAAAAAATAGTTGTGAATCTAAGGAGTAAAAATAATATTAGTTATTCACCTATGCTCGTAATTGCAGCAACTAAAATTTACAGCTGTAGAAGCAATAATATATGTGTGTGTGTGTGTGCACGCGCGCATGCCAAATCCCCACCGAACTCGAATCCCCTTTGCCTGAAGTGTTTTCCTCTTTGAGCTTGATTTGGTATCATTTGATTATAGTTGTTTTGTGTTTTTATGTCTTTTTCAAAAAAGAGCTCTAATTCTTTGCACCTTGCACTCTTCAATGAACATTATTCGTAACACAAGACGTTAGAAAAGAGAAAGAAAAAGGGGCAATCAGTTGTATGCTTTATGCCTTGAATACCTTACAGAACTAGATCATCACTTTTAGAAACTTAATGAAATAAAATTCAAAGTTGGATGAATAGTAGTACTCCTTACTCTGTGCCTTCTGGAACTAATTCAGGGTGGCTGTCCTTGAAATCAACAAGTTGAGCGAACAAAAATGCTTCAGCCAATGAGAAAAGGGTATCAATGAGTGCATAGTCAGGTTCATCAAACGCATCTCGTATCAAAGTGCTTCCATATGTAGCAACTTTATCTTCCTTTGACATTTCCTTAAATCCATGATATGCAACTTTGACATATTTATGTCGATCCATCTGTGGGATAAATAAGCAAAAGATAAATATGGAAAGTATAGAAATATACGTATCCACAAAATTGAAAAACAAGTAGAACTACCAATATATATTCAGACTAACAATAAATGCATATTATGGACATAAGCTATTGAGCAATCAAGAAACACAAACCTTCAATATATTGCCTCTCTTTTTATCAAGAACTAAGCCTCTGACCATGTAGGTCCAATTAAAAGACCACTCCAACAACTACAAAACGGAAAAACAATCTTGTCAAGTAGGTTGTTGGTTTAGACGTCAGACTCCAGAAACTTAAAAAAATACACCCTCTGCTCCACAAAAATCCCATTGTAAAATTTATAAATTTTAAGGATTTTTTCCTTTCACGCTTACCCCTGATTTCTGAAATGATAATGAAATTATGATGGTAAACTTGAGAACATTCTGTCATTAATACAATCGTCAAAAGAAATGAGAGTGTTTTTGGAACAAAAACAATTGGAAATTGTGCGGAACAGAGGTAGTAATAACTAAATAGAAATAATCATTAATAACAGAGGACTTGTTCGTAATGGAAAGGTAAACCAAAGAAATTCATAGTACTAAAGAAAAGTACAATCTATTTTTAAATTTCTCTCACGGAAAAATATAGGGTACACATTCTTTTTGAAAGGAAACACAATGAAATCCAAGTTTCTTAGCAAATAGTGAATATAGTGAAAAGTGTTTGTGTGATTGTGCTTTCATGTGTTAGTCTTTGTGTGTGTGTGTAGAAAAACAAACCTCTTGAGGATACCCCAAATCATAGACTAGCTTCTTGACTGTGCCTTCATAAGCAAGAGATTCAAATGTTTCAGGCTTATATTGTGCCAAAGTATAATCCATGTCGAACCCAACAGCAACTATATTCTTCATATTTAAGGATCTATTGCAGAAAATCTGTTTGCCGATTTCAACTTTACGCCCTCCTTCTGGAGATGACCAAATATATGGATTCTGAGTTCCATGACAGCAAGTGGATATCGGTAACTCTGAGATTTTCCCATCCATGCACTTACTGTCCATTGTAAAACTTGTGTTCAACTGATTGGCTCCTGTTATAAACAAATAGAAAAATAGAACTAATTATCCCTGAGAGTGGCTTTACTATATAACCATGATCAATAAGGCATGGCAAACTGCGATCAGCCAGCATGAACTCATAGTAACTACCTATGCACATACAAGTGATGCGACATTTCAAAGGGAAAACTGACCAAAACATTTAACGAATGCATTGTTAGTTGCTATATAAACTGATATATTAATAAATTGTACCCTAATGATTAATGTATAACTTTAGAACTTAGAGAACTACGAACAATATGTTGTAAGAACCAGAAATTGCGATACGTTTTAACATACAGTACAATGCGTATAACCACCCAACCCAAACCCGGGTCTGGATTAAGGCTCAATCCACTATCCAAGAGCACCAGCTGGGTCATTTTGCCCACCACAGTCCATGACACATGTTCTGATGTGGGACTTCGTGATTGGGCACCATGTTTTATAAAGAAATATGTCATGTACTGTGCACTAATATGCATTTAACTGTTGCATATATTTTATGAGGTTATATCTAGATAATATCTAAGTACACATAGCACATCAGGGTTAATTCCTAAATGAAGTTTTTCCCGAAATGATTACATAAAAGGGAAAAAAAAAGGATACTTAGAAAAAGTATCTTAAGTGGTATACTCTTGCTTAATTTCATATGATGACACATTTTTCAGAATCAGAACAAGATTAGAAAGGAGACATTCTTGCTGAAATGGGAAGGCCATGAGAGTTTATTCACAAGATACACTACAAACTCCACATGGTCCTTGAGCAAAGTTGTCTTAAAAAAAACATGCCTTTATTCACAAGATACACTAGAAACTCCACGTGGTCCTCGACCAAAGTTGTCTTAAAAAAAATCATGGCTAAAAAGAAATAAAGGGGATCCTAACTGTCAGTCTTTAATACTAGCATGGGCATCTATCACGCCAAATCAAACAAGTCATCAACAAAAGTGTCACTGAAAGAGAAACTTAGACAAAAATAAAAAAACCGAAACCTACGATAACATATGCATCACACATGTCAAACAAGTTTCAAATGATTGGGAAAAAGAATAAAAGAAAGAGCACTTCATAAAGGAATAATTCCGATATATTTCACCCCTAATATCAATTATTTTCATCTAAACAAGCTTATACATGTTGTAATCATATAGGAATATAGAGTTATTCTTTACAAGAAATAGAAAATTGGGTTATTACACTCAATCCAACAGGTTTTAAAAATAAAAAATAAAATAAAATAGGGCAGCAGTGGGCATTAGACAGTGACTAGATGAATTTGGATTGCATTATTGCACAGGATATGACGGAGTACTACAAATTTGATAAATAAACAAGTAACTTATAGGGTAGCAGTAGGCATTAGACAGTAACTAGATGAATTTGGATTGCATTATTGCACAGGATATGATGTAGTACCACAAATTTGATCAATAAACAAGTAACTTGCAAGCATGAACCAGTTATAGAATAATGGATCAACCAAACTAATTAAATCTTACACCAAAATATATAGACATCACATCCACAAAAGTAAAATCAAAACCATGCATGCAAAGTAATTCAACAAAATCAATGAAACAAGAAATCCAATTACTCAATCCACCAAAAGTAAAACAAAGCACCCTAGAATTATTTATAACAAGCAATTGAATAAAAACGACAACAAATTAAATAAAATATAATTAAAAATTCAAGCAAAATTCATGAAAAAGCAACAAACCTTCGGCACGAATTCCTTTTCTTCTGATTGGTGATTTAGTAAAAGTTCGAGGGCAACCTATAACTAAAGAAGAGTAGAGGGGGGAATTGAACTCAAGAGGAGAGAGAAGAGATAAGCAGAATGCAATGGAACGCTTGGCAACTCGCATCGCGTACTTCTTAAATAGGCATTTGGATTTGGTTTTGGGGACACTCAACAATAGTGGTTGCTGACAGATGGAATCGAATGTAGGGCGAATCCCCAGTGTGGTGGAATTAATGAAATATGTTCGATTGCAATTTGTTGATGATGATGTAGTTGATGCCCCAGCAGCACAGCTCATTTGATTTAATTTTCAAACAATGAAAACAACACTTTTTCAGTTTTTGAGCGGAAAAGCTTTTCCGGAAAAGGAATTGGATTATCCATTCCGGGACGGAATCCAATTCCCGAATGCGCTTCGCTTTCAGCAAATTGTTTTCGTTTGTTTCAGGGATAAATACGGACGCAAAGGAAGGTGAGGCGACACGTGGGTGGGAATTTTCGTAGAGTCGATGGCTGGTGGCGATAGGCTGCGCCGGTGGCGGGCGAGGGTTGTTTTGGCTCTCCGATCGCCAGTTTATGGCGGTGAACTAATGTGAATACTTTTATAGGTTTTTTTAATTTTTGAATTCTCCCCTTTTAAGTTTAACGGGAAAACTGACAGATTGTGTGAATGAACGGAAGCTGCATACCCGATGGTCCTCTCCTCCTGTCGTGATCAATATATAACTAGTACCCCACGCGCCATGCGTGCGCAGAATTAATAGTATTTTAAAGTCCTTTATTAATTAAAAAAAATAATAGAAGTAGTTACTTTTTAGAATTAAAAAAATTTATTTTCTCTTTCTCTACTCCTTTATTAATTCTTATTTTCTCTTCAACATTGTCTCATTTATTCTGCATACATGGTGTGTTTAAAGTTGATAAAAATAAATGATGTGAGAGAATTAAAAATATGATAGAGAATGGAAGAGGGAAGGAAGTTAAAACATAAAATGATTCAAATTAACTTTTATTCCACTACTAAACCCCAAATTAATCAACTAATATCCTAAATAAATTACAAAAAAATGACAATTATTATAAAATAATAGATAAAACAAAATGTATATCAAACAAAATATATATTGATAATATTTTGTATTCAAGTGGTCATCCACAGTTCATTTGATATCTCTCAAAATCGCTAGCACGAGTTTGTCTTCTCATTTTACATTTTCGAATAGGAATGTCAACATGCCTTGCTACTTCTATTCTCTCACTCAGTGGCAGAATCATAACAAAATTTGAGGAGGGTCAAAATTTAAGTCTTGCTCCTACTCGGTTCATTTTCAACTCTTGCCAAAGGAGTTATTAAGAATGTACAATATCTTCACATTTGACATTTGTTTTATTAAATAGTGAGGTTTGTATGTATGGAGAACATTTAAATATTATATATTTCTATATATATATATATATATATATATATATGGAAAAATTATAATTTCTTAGAATCTGCGCCAAATTAATAAAAATCTGATATTATTTGCAAACTGAGGTACTAGTATCTAGGAAGAATATCTTTACCCTGCCTTGTATTCCTTTTGGATTGCTTCTCTAAACATCATTGTCAAGTTTTGAGCCTCTTGTGCTTCAAAAGCCAACCCCTTCTCATCCAAGCCATCCAAACAATTTCGAAGACTCGTCACCGCCGCACCGCCGCACTCAGCCATGTGATAGCGTCGTCACCGCCATACTCCTCGCCAGAGGCCAACCTTGCAAGACGTGGTTCTGTGTCTCCATAAAGCTTAACACAATCAGCTAGAGCCACACCACTAAGATGACTTCCGAAACCATTGATGTCTCTGGTCTACTGCTGAAGCTGCAAAAAGGACTCGGCAGCAGCAGGCGGCTTGCGGCAGTAATGTAAGACCCCAACTTATTAATAAATGAAATTAAATTTTCTCTATTTATTATTTTGAAATAGAAAGGGTTGATTTGATTAATGTGGTTAGTTATAGGTAAAATGCGCAAATATTTCAAATAAGCAAGTGGTTATAAAATATTCATTTTTGGTCGGTGAATATTCGTTTGGTCGTGGAATATTCTTGCTGTCGGGAATATTCGTACGACGGCGCAGCCTTGTGTGGGCCCCATAATGGAAAGCGATTGGATGAAGAAAACGACAAGTATAAGTTGTTTATAATTAACGGCGTAGTTGTTACCGTTAATACTGTTGGAATACCTGGTGGTTAAAATACAGTAGCACACGGTATTGCACCAATTATTGATTCTTACGTAAGAAGGCACTACTCAATAATTGTTACAGTAGTTACTGTTCAATATTTTATTTTATTGATTCAATAATTGCTGCGTTGATATTTTATATTATTGTTATTTCAATAATTGTTGCTGCACATTATTTTCCATTATCAGATCAATAATTCATATTATTTGAATAATATTATTGTAACGCCCCCAAAATTAGGTATACACCACCCATCTTGGGTTGTCATATACATAGTACAGAATACAAATACAACTTACTAATATAACTGTCGTGTACAATACGACAAAACATAAATTGTGAGTTTGAATACAAATATTATCTTCTAGAGAGTATTCATACTCAAAAGGAGTCCTCGTTACATTTATTAACACACCATTACATAGAATAGTGAGGACTACTAACTAATACTATCATTCGGACCATCACTCCGTTCCCCGACTTGCCCCAGCTACGTTCTCATTTCCTGAAAGTGAAAGAAAGGGTGAGCTCATGCAACTAGCCCAGTAATAAATATTATGACTAAGATAATGCAGAATAAATTATCATTAGCCTTCAACAATGTTAAACTGATAAAATATAATAGACATCAAGTTTAACTGTAGTGGAACAAGCAATCCATTAAGAGAGTCAAGTAGAAAATAAACTCTACTATCTTTTATGATTTAAAAGGTTTTTCAACACTGCTATCGCTGAGACTCAGCTTAATAAAATAATCCACATCATCGAATCACCCCTGCACTACGGTCAAGGATATTCGTGTATTCATTAATGGTCATGATCATGCCAACAACTGTCCATCAATGCACTACGGGCCAATGAGGACTTTTACCACATCATTTGTAACATTACGGTCATGATTATACCGAATAATCCCTGGTCATAATCATACCAAGTCCATCTATGCACTACAGATCACAGATGAATTTTAACATTTTATAAACATGAGGATGATGACAATGATATAAGAATTCAATAAAACGAGTTCAATAATTAATTTATCCAAGAATTAACAACGTCCAAATTGTCAACATGATACTATTTTGTGGAGTAAAATTCAAGAATGATCAGAAGAATATTTTCATGAATAGATACTAGATGAAGGGCAAATGTCAAGGATATTCCACAAATTTCATGGAGTATAGAAGTCAAAACTTAACCAACTGAGTATAATAAATAATGGAATAACAAAAGAAATCACCATGCATGCGATAGACCGCATAGACAGGTTATTCTTAACAGAATAATAATAATGGAACCAGGTCCGGCGTAAACGCACAGACAGGATATTCCGACAGAATAATAAATAATGGAACCAGGTCCGGTGTAAAACACACAGACAGGATGTTCTAAAAGAATAATAATAAAAATGGAACCAGGTCCGGTGTAAAACACACAGACAGGATGTTCCAACAGAATAATAATAAAAACGGAACCAGGTCCGGTATAAAACACACAGACAGGATGTTCCAACAGAATAATAGAAGAATGTCACCAAGTATAGGGTAGACCACGTATACAGGTTATTCCAACAGAATAATAAGAAATGGAATAACAACAGTTCTCTTCATAAATAAGAAAGAATAACACCCCTTACCTTAAAAGAACTGGATATTGGAAAAGTGAAGTAGCAGAATACTTTTATTCTCTCTCTCTTATTCTCTCTATACTTTCTCTCTCTATAGCTTGAATGAATTCGTGAAAAATAATGAAGCCCTAGGCCTCTATTTATAGAAAAACTGAGGGTGAATCTTGGTCTTAACAAAGGGTCAAATGACTCTTGGTCTTAACGAAGGGTCAAATGACTCTTGGTAATATTGAAGGGACAACTACTATTGACGAAAGTAATTACTATTGACCAAGGTAAATACTATTGACGAAGGTAATTACTATTGACCAAGGTAAATACTATTGACCAAGGTAAATAATATTGACGAAGGTAATTACTATTAACCAAGGTAAATACTATTGACGACGGTAATTACTATTGACGACGGTAATTACTATTGACGAAGAGACTCTTAGATGATGACATATGGCCCCCCATAAAATAACCAAACTTACCACAACGTCTCAATTATTGATTTAATAATATAACATATTATACAGATGATACTATGACAATAATTTAAGAGATATGATGCAGCAATTACTGTAACAATAATTGAGTATAGCTGAGTGACTTCTCACGTAAGCATCAATAATCAATACCGTGTGCTACTATGCAACCACGCGTATTACTGTACTTTTACTACCGAGTAGTTCAACAGTTTTAACGGTTTTAACGGTAACACCTCAGCCGTTATTTTTATAGAAAGATAATTTTATCGTTTTCTAACTACGACTATACTTCTGTTGTGGGGTCCACTAATGATTGTGCCGTCGTACGAATATTCCCCGACAAAAAGAATATTCCCCGACCAAACAAATATTTTAAAACAACTTGCTTACTTTGTAAAATTTATAAATATTACCCACAACTATAACATTATATCAAATTAACTCCATAATATTCAAAAATGATATTTATAGAAAATTCATCTTTATTTATAAAAGTTGGGGTCTTACAATTATTAGATAGCATTATTGGTAATGTCTAAAAAGTTCTGTCTAAGGAGAGGTTTGGTCATCTAATTGTGCGCTAGTAAGGAGAAATCCTTATTGGAAAGCCCCCTCTTTCTTGGGAACGGTCTAATTGTCATAAATGTGATTCTGTAATATTATTTGTGAATAATTAATTATTGATTCATATGATAAGGAAATATTTATTCTATGTAAATATAAATGTTGGATATATTTATTGTGGTTAAAAATGAAGGAGTTAATGTTGAGGTGTTTTATCAGTATATTTTATCGGAATGAAGGTATTAAAAATTAAATCAGGGTTTTTGAGAAATATTGCGGGGGTTATAATTTTTAATCCGACCGTTGGATCGTGGTAATTTTTGGATATGTTATTCATATATAAGTTGAGTATATGTCCACAAATTTTGAACCGTTAAAAATGAACGTATGATTTGTTATGAATTTTACGAGATGACTGGTTCAGAAATTATAGAAGTTGCGGAATTTGTCATTTTAGTGAAAAATTCTAGAATTGGTAGGCCCCACTTTTGGTTAGTGAAAATGTGCTGAGATTTTTATTCAAATGTGGTGGGTGGAAATAGTAGCAGATAAAGCCATCAGGTTACAGGTTAAGTCTGCTTCGGCGTGCTAATATTTTTCTATAAATAGAGGGCTAAGTTAGAATTGAAAATCACACCAGAAATAAATTTTATCTCTTTCTCTTTCTAGATTATTGAGTGTATTTTGGGAGTATTTAGATACTTTGTGAATTTTTATTCATCAGTGCAAGTTTTCTTCAGCCTTATACCGATATTCCGATCAGAAGTACTGATATTTTGAGGTAAGGAATATTATTTTCTTCTTAAATAATATTATTTTCTTCAATATCATTATGCTGAAATATTAATATGAGTTTTTTTTATCAAATTTGGAACTTTTTATGTCGGGTTACTATTCACGTATACGACACTATTCACGTATACGACACTATTCACGAATACGACACTATTCACCAAAAAATAAAATTTTCTCTTTTTGTCAAAGATGTCTATTATGGTTACTATCTTTGATTGTATCCATGTTTTGATCTTTATTTTTAAATTCTGCTTCACAATTGATTATTATGAAGTATTATTGATCTTGGATAAACTGTTATACGAATCCCTACTATTTGTCATTCTGTCTCACTGGATTCGTTTTCTTTAAGATATTTTTTATCATCCTCAGTCCTAAATGATGAATTTACTGAATATCTTTGGCATGTAGTACAAAGATGTATGATTACCTGATGAATATCTTTGGCCTGTAGTGCAAAGATGAACAGGTGTTGAGATGAACATGACTGACTGGTGATACAAATGAATATCTTTGGCCTGTAGTGCAAAGATGAATATTTGGTTAAAGATGATTATTAATTGATGTTACAGGGATAAAATATTGATGTAAGACCCCAACTTTTATAAATAAAGATGAATTTTCTATAAATATCATTTTTGAATATTATGGAGTTAATTTGATATAATGTTATAGTTGTGGGTAATATTTATAAATTTTGTAAAGTACGCAAGTTGTTATATAATATTCGATTGGCCAGGGAATAATCGTTTTAACAGGAAATATTCGTACAACGACAGAATCATTGGTGGACCCCACAACGGAATTATTGTCGGAATGAGAAAACGACAAAAATATTTTATTAAAAATAACGGCGGAAGTTTTACCATTGTTACTGTTGAACTACTCGGTAGTAAAAGTACAGTAATACGTGTGGTTGCATAGTAGCACACGGTATTGATTATTAATGCTTATGTGAAAAGTTACTCAGTTTGATTCAATTATTGTCAGTTAATAATATGAATTATTTAGCGATAATGACGTTTTGTTTTATTCGTATTATTAACGTAATAAAACAGAAACATCTTTTTATATAAAACAGAATACTTTATTAAAGTTATTGTAAGACCCCGAATTTTATAAAATAAAAGTATTCAATTTTTCTATTCAGTAAATGGTTAAATTGATAAAATTTTAAAGTTATGGGTGAAATATGAATTTTTTCAAAATAAGCAAGTGGTTATAAAATAATCATTGTTGTCGGGGAATATTCGTTTGGTCGTGGAATATTCTTTCTGTCGGAGAATATTCGTACGACGGCGCAGCTATTTGTAGGCCCCATAACGAATAACTGTCGGGTGAAGGAAAACGACAAATTTGAGTTTTTACAAATAACGACGTAGTTGTTACCGTTAACACTGTTGGAATACCCGGTGGTTAAAATACATTAATACGCGTTATTGCACAGTAGCACACGGTATTGCACAGTATTTTTGAAATTATTGATTCTTACGTAAGAAGGCACTACTCAATAATTGTTACAGTAATTACTGTTCAATATTTTATTTTATTGATTCAATAATTGCTACGTTTAAATTTTATATTATTGTTGTTCAATAATTGTCACTGCACAGTATTTTTCATTATCAGATCAATAATTCATATTATTTGAATAATATTATTAGATAACATTATTGGCAATGTCTAGAAAGTTCTGTCTAAGGAGAGGTTTGGTTATCTAATTGCGCGCCAGTAAGGAGAAATTCTTATTGGAAAGCCCCCTCTTTCCTGGGAACGGCCTGGTTGTCATAAATGTGATTCTGTAATATTATTTGTGAATAATTAATTATTGATTCATATGATAAGGAAATATTTATTTTATGTGGATATAAATGAGGGATATATTTTTGTGGTTAAAAAATGAAGGAGTTAATGTTGAGATTTTTATCCGTATTTTTGTCGGAATGGAGGTATTAAAAATCAGGGTTTTTGAGATATTTTGCGGGGGTTATAATTTTTAATCCGACCGTTGGATCGTGGTAATTTTTGGATATGTTATACATATATAAGTTGAGTATATGCCCACAAATTTTGAACCGTTAAAAATGAACGTATGATTTATTATGAATTTTACAAGATGACTGGTTCAGAAATTGTTGAATTTTTGGAGTTTATCATTTTGGTGGAAAATTCTAGAATTGGTGGGCCCCACTTGTGGTTGGTGAAGAAATGTGCTGAATTATATTTCAAATGTGGTGGGTGGGAATAGTAGCAGGTAAAGCCATCAGGTTGCAGGTCAAACCTACCAAAATTTTCCTATAAATAGAGGGCTAAGTTAGAATTGAAAAATACACCAGAAACATAAGCTTTCTCTCTTTCTCTCTCTATATTATGAAGCATATTTTGTGAGTTTTTAGATACTTGGTGAGTTGCTATTCATTAGTGCAAGTTTTCTTCAGCATCATATCCGATATCCAGTCAGAAGTACTGCTCTTTTGAGGTAAGGGATAGTAAGGGATAGTAAGGGATTGTAAGGGATAGTAAGGGATAGTAAGGGATGTTATATTCTTCATAATGATGTTATTCTTTCAATATCATTATGCCGAAATATTGATATGGATTTTATTGTGGAATTTCTATCTTTTTTATGTCGGAGTTACTATTCATGAGTTATTATTCATGAGTTACTATTTACGAGTTACTATTCATAGAAAAATTGGTTTCTTTTTCTGACCAAATTATCGTTGATTTATGATTGTTGCTCTTGAAAATAAATGCAGTTGTTGATAATATTGTTTTTATTATCATATATAACATTTTTATAACCCTGATGTTGAATTTCTCTTTCACTTGAGTGTAAAGATGGGTAAATTACTGGTATGATCGTGACTGAGGAATATCTTTGGCCTGTAGTGCAAAGATGATTTGTTAACTGGTATGATCATGACCATTGAATTTATAATTGAATATCTTTAGCTTAAGTGTAAAGATGAATTGATTAACATGGTTATAATTATTGTTTATATAAATTCTGAAATGATTATATATTTCTTTGAGATATGAATATATTTGGCCTGTAGTGCAAATATGAATTGTTGAGGAATATCTTTGGCCTGTAGTGCAAAGATGAATTGTTGATGAATATCTTTGGCCCGTAGTGCAAAGATGACCTGTTGTTGAATATCTTTGGCCAGTAGTGCAAAGATGAACTGTTGACGAATATCGTTGGCCTGTAGTGCAGAGATGAATTTATTAGTATGATTATGAACATGAACTGTGATTTGGTATAACCATAATCTTTGATGTTTCAGGTAAAGACAGGTGATGAAAATATTCTTCGTCCTGGGTGCGAAGAAAAATTTAGAATCACAATTATGATTATGAGTTATTCATATGATTGTGGAAAGGAATTGTTGATTGATGTTACAGGGATAAAACATTGTTGATGGATTTTTAACATGGAGAAGATAATAGACTTTATAGTCTATTTGACTCTTCTAATGGATTGCTCGTTCCGCTGCAACTATGGTTGAAATTTTTATCATTTACCATATGTTTTAAATCTCTGATTTATTATTGATGAAGGCTATTGATAATTTAATTATCTTTAGTCATGATATTCTTTACTGAGCTAGTTGTGCTCACCCTTTTGCTTCACAATTCCTTTCAGGTAATAAGAGTGTAGCTGGGTCGAGCGAGGGTAACGGGGAAATAGAACGATGGTCTCTAGCTGTGGATGTTCTCCCGAAGCAGTATAGAAAAGTTCATTTAGTAGTTATATTTGGTGAATCCAATAGGGTAAGGTGTACCCAACGTTGGAAGGGTGGTTTGCCACTATCATACAAGATGTCTAACGACATACAACCTCGTGTCATCATAAGACAGGGATGTGCTCATCCACTTGCTGAGTATATATACGAGCACTACCTATATAATCTTGGTATTTGTTTGAAGTATAATTCTCAATTAGAGACAGTAGAGATAATGATAAGTCAAGAGAAGACTCACCATTGGGAAGAATATGATAGTAATCTTCTCGTTTTTCTTTGGGGTCTATTGGGTCAACCAAGGATAATTCTGTGGCCATATGATATCTATCATAACCTAGATGCGTGGCCTCCCATGTACGAAGGTTTCCTTGAGCACTTCCCAAATATTCTAATTTCTAAAACAGTTTTTGACTATACCTTTATGTAAGGTGTTATTGTGAGGTGATGTCCACGATTGGAACATGAGTCACATTTGGTATATATTTGTATCCAAACTCACAGCATATGTGTTGTTGTATTTTGCACGACAATTGTTGTAATAAAGTTGTAGTTGTTTTCTGTACCATGTATTTGATGACTCAGAATGGGTTGGATGGAATGGACCTATTTTGGGGTTGTCACAGGTGGTATCAGAGCCATAAGTAAAGAGCCCCGAGCCTCTCGCTGGTGACTTCCTGTTGATGGGGGATGCACCGAAGCCAGACTCTCCGTAGGGGACGCCGTTCTGCGGTGGCAAACTGATAGGTACCATTGTGAGGTGCTGTGGTTGAAGCACCATGAGAGTCACAGGTGGTATCAGAGCTTAGGGATATGATCTCTGGCGGAGATCGGGAAATAGAACTAGGAGGGGAGAGATGAGTAAATCCTTCGCTAGTGTGTCCTACCTAAGCTTATTTGTTGGTCAGTCATAATATCGGGATATTATGTGATATGTTAATTTGTTAAATTAACCTTTGTTTTGAAGCTGTATTCTAGAAAGATATCTGAAATACAGGAGATGAGCAATGGAGAAATCATGATGATAAGGAAGATGGAATCTGAAATGAAAGCAAGGTATTCTCAACTCTTTGAAATACCAGGTACGTAAATTTTGGGGACGAAATTTCATAAGGAGGGGAGATTGTAAGACCCCGAATTTTATAAAATAAAAGTATTCAATTTTTCTATTCAGTAAATGGTTAAATTGATAAAATTTTAAAGTTATGGGTGAAATATGAATTTTTTTCAAAATAAGCAAGTGGTTATAAAATAATCATTGTTGTCGGGGAATATTCGTTTGGTCGTGGAATATTCTTTCTGTCGGAGAATATTCGTACGACGGCGCAGCTATTTGTAGGCCCCATAACGAATAACTGTCGGGTGAAGGAAAACGACAAATTTGAGTTTTTACAAATAACGACGTAGTTGTTACCGTTAACACTGTTGGAATACCCGGTGGTTAAAATACAGTAATACGCGTTATTGCACAGTAGCACACGGTATTGCACAGTATTTTTGAAATTATTGATTCTTACGTAAGAAGGCACTACTCAATAATTGTTACAGTAATTACTGTTCAATATTTTATTTTATTAATTCAATAATTGCTACGTTTAAATTTTATATTATTGTTGTTCAATAATTGTCACTGCACAGTATTTCCCATTATCAGATCAATAATTCATATTATTTGAATAATATTATTAGATAACATTATTGGCAATGTCTAGAAAGTTCTGTCTAAGGAGAGGTTTGGTTATCTAATTACGCGCCAGTAAGGAGAAATTCTTATTGGAAAGCCCCCTCTTTCCTGGGAACGGCCTGGTTGTCATAAATGTGATTCTGTAATATTATTTGTGAATAATTAATTATTGATTCATATGATAAGGAAATATTTATTTTATGTGGATATAAATGAGGGATATATTTTTGTGGTTAAAAAATGAAGGAGTTAATGTTGAGATTTTTATCCGTATTTTTGTCGGAATGGAGGTATTAAAAATCAGGGTTTTTGAGATATTTTGCGGGGGTTATAATTTTTAATCCGACCGTTGGATCGTGGTAATTTTTGGATATGTTATACATATATAAGTTGAGTATATGCCCACAAATTTTGAACCGTTAAAAATGAACGTATGATTTATTATGAATTTTACAAGATGACTGGTTCAGAAATTGTTGAATTTTTGGAGTTTATCATTTTGGTGGAAAATTCTAGAATTGGTGGGCCCCACTTGTGGTTGGTGAAGAAATGTGCTGAATTATATTTCAAATGTGGTGGGTGGGAATAGTAGCAGGTAAAGCCATCAGGTTGCAGGTCAAACCTACCAAAATTTTCCTATAAATAGAGGGCTAAGTTAGAATTGAAAAATACACCAGAAACATAAGCTTTCTCTCTTTCTCTCTCTATATTATGAAGCATATTTTGTGAGTTTTTAGATACTTGGTGAGTTGCTATTCATTAGTGCAAGTTTTCTTCAGCATCATATCCGATATCCAGTCAGAAGTACTGCTCTTTTGAGGTAAGGGATAGTAAGGGATAGTAAGGGATTGTAAGGGATAGTAAGGGATAGTAAGGGATGTTATATTCTTCATAATGATGTTATTCTTTCAATATCATTATGCCGAAATATTGATATGAATTTTATTGTGGAATTTCTATCTTTTTCATGTCGGAGTTACTATTCATGAGTTATTATTCATGAGTTACTATTTACGAGTTACTATTCATAGAAAAATTGGTTTCTTTTTCTGACCAAATTATCGTTGATTTATGATTGTTGCTCTTGAAAATAAATGCAGTTGTTGATAATATTATTTTTATTATCATATATAACATTTTTATAACCCTGATGTTGAATTTCTCTTTCACTTGAGTGTAAAGATGGGTAAATTACTGGTATGATCGTGACTGAGGAATATCTTTGGCCTGTAGTGCAAAGATGATTTGTTAACTGGTATGATCATGACCATTGAATTTATAATTGAATATCTTTAGCTTAAGTGTAAAGATGAATTGATTAACATGGTTATAATTATTGTTTATATAAATTCTGAAATGATTATATATTTCTTTGAGATATGAATATATTTGGCCTGTAGTGTAAATATGAATTGTTGAGGAATATCTTTGGCCTGTAGTGCAAAGATGAATTGTTGATGAATATCTTTGGCCCGTAGTGCAAAGATGACCTGTTGTTGAATATCTTTGGCCAGTAGTGCAAAGATGAACTGTTGACGAATATCGTTGGCCTGTAGTGCAGAGATGAATTTATTAGTATGATTATGAACATGAACTGTGATTTGGTATAACCATAATCTTTGATGTTTCAGGTAAAGACAGGTGATGAAAATATTCTTCGTCCTGGGTGCGAAGAAAAATTTAGAATCACAATTATGATTATGAGTTATTCATATGATTGTGGAAAGGAATTGTTGATTGATGTTACAGGGATAAAACATTGTTGATGGATTTTTAACATGGAGAAGATAATAGACTTTATAGTCTATTTGACTCTTCTAATGGATTGCTCGTTCCGCTGTAACTATGGTTGAAATTTTTATCATTTACCATATGTTTTAAATCTCTGATTTATTATTGATGAAGGCTATTGATAATTTAATTATCTTTAGTCATGATATTCTTTACTGAGCTAGTTGTGCTCACCCTTTTGCTTCACAATTCCTTTCAGGTAATAAGAGTGTAGCTGGGTCGAGCGAGGGTAACGGGGAAATAGAACGATGGTCTCTAGCTGTGGATGTTCTCCCGAAGCAGTATAGAAAAGTTCATTTAGTAGTTATATTTGGTGAATCCAATAGGGTAAGGTGTACCCAACGTTGGAAGGGTGGTTTGCCACTATCATACAAGATGTCTAACGACATACAACCTCGTGTCATCATAAGACAGGGATGTGCTCATCCACTTGCTGAGTATATATACGAGCACTACCTATATAATCTTGGTGTTTGTTTGAAGTATAATTCTCAATTAGAGACAGTAGAGATAATGATAAGTCAAGAGAAGACTCACCATTGGGAAGAATATGATAGTAATTGTAAGACCCCAACTTATTAATGAATAAAATCAAATTTTCTCTAAATATTATTGTGAATAATAAGGGGTTAATTTGATATAATACTTTGGTTATGGGTGAGATGTGCAAATTTTGCAAAATAAGCAAGTGGTTATAAAATATTCATTTTGTCGGGGAATATTCGTTTGGTCGTGGAATATTCTTGCTGTCGGGGAATATTTGTACGACGGCGCAGCCTTGTGTGGGCCCCATAACGGAAAGCGATTGGATGAAGAAAACGACAAGTATAAGTTGTTTATAAATAACGGCGTAGTTGTTACCGTTAATACTGTTGAAATACCCGGTGGTTAAAATACAGTAGCACACGGTATTGCACCAATTATTGATTCTTACGTAAGAAGGCACTACTCAATAATTGTTACAGTAGTTATTATTCAATATTTTATTTTATTGATTCAATAATTGCTGCGTTGATATTTTATATTATTGTTGTTTCAATAATTGTTGCTGCACAGTATTTTCATTTATCAGATCAATAATTCATATTATTTGAATAATATTATTAGATAACATTATTGGCAATGTCTAGAAAGTTCTGTCTAAGGAGAGGTTTGGTCATCTAATTGCGCGCCAGTAAGGAGAAATCCTTATTGGAAAGCCCCCTCTTTCCTGGGAACGGCCTGGTTGTCATAAATGTGATTCTGTAATATTATTTGTGAATAATTAATTATTGATTCATATGATAAGAAAATATTTATTTTATGTGGATATAAATGAGGGATATATTTTTGTGGTTAAAAATGAAGGAGTTAATGTTGAGGTTTTTGTCAGTATTTTTGTCGGAATGGAGGTATTAAAAATCAGGGTTTTTGAGATAGTTTGCGGGGGTTATAATTTTTAATCCGACCGTTGGATCGTGGTAATTTTTGGATATGTTATACATATATAAGTTGAGTATATGTCCACAAATTTTGAACCGTTAAAAATGAACGTATGATTTATTACGAATTTTACAAGATGACTGGTTCAGAAATTGTTGAATTTTCGGAGTTTATCATTTTGGTGGAAAATTCTAGAATTGGTGGGCCCCACTTGTGGTTGGTGAAGAAATGTGCTGAATTATATTTCAAATGTGGTGGGTGGGAATAGTAGCAGGTAAAGCCATCAGGTTGCAGGTCAAACCTACCAAAATTTTCCTATAAATAGAGGGCTAAGTTAGAATTGAAAATCACACCAGAAACAAGTTTTCTCTCTTTCTCTCTCTAGATTATTGAGTGTATTTTGTGAGTATTTAGATACTTTGAGAGTTTCTATTCATCAGAGCAAGTTTCTTTCAGCCTTATACCGGTATTCCGACCAGAAGTACTGATATTTTGAGGTAAGGGATATTATTTTCTTCTTAATGATATTATTTTCTTCAATATCATTATGCTGAAATATTGATATGAGTTTTTATCAAATTTGAAACTTTTTGTGTCGGGGGTTACTATTCACGTATACGGCACTATTCACGTATACGGCACTATTCACGAATACGGCACTATTCACCGAAAAATAAAATTTTCCCTTTTTGTCCAAGATGTCTATTATGGTTACTATCTTTGATTGTATCCATGTTTTGATCTTTATTTTTGAATTCTGCTTCACAATTGATTATTATGAAGTATTATTGATCTTGGATAAACTGTTATACGAATCCCTAATATTTGTCCTTCTGTCTCACTGGATTCGTTCTCTTTAAGATATTTTTCATCATCCTCAGTCTTAAATGATGATATTATTGAATATCTTTGGCCTGTAGTGCAAAGATGTATAATTACTTGATGAATATCTTTGGCCTGTAGTGCAAAGATGTATAATTACTTGATGAATATCTTTGGCCTGTAGTGCAAAGATGAACAGGTGTTGAGATGAACATGACCGACTGATGATACAAATGAATATCTTTGGCCTGTAGTACAAAGATGAACAGGTGTTGAGATGAACATGACCGACTGATGATACAAATGAATATCTTTGGCCTGTAGTGCAAAGATGAATATTTGGTTAAAGATGATTATTAATTGATGTTACAGGGATAAAATATCGATGATGGACTTTTAAATCTTAGAAGATAGTAGAATTCTTTCTCTACTTGACTCTTCTAATGGTTTGCTGTTTCCGCTGCAGTTGTTGATCTAAAACTTGTTGTCGATTATATTTTATCAGATTTTTCCCTGTTGAAGACTAACGATAATTTGTTGTATATTATCTTAGTCATAATATTCTTTACTGGGCTAGTTGAGCTCACCCTTTTCCTTTTTGTTCCATTTTTCTTCTCAGGAGGTGAGAACATAGCAGGATCTAGTCGGGGTATGGAGTGATGGTTCTAGAAAGATGTATTAGCAGTCCTCACTATTTCTGTAAAATAGTGTTTGAATAATTGTAATGAGGATTTATTTGAGTGTGGATATTGTCTAGATGACAATATTTATATTTAAACTCACAGTATATGTGTTGTCGTATTTTGCACGACAATTGTAATAATAAAGTTGTAGTTATTTTCTGTACCATGTATTTGGCGACTCAGAATGGGTTGGATGGATTGGACCTATTTTGGGGGCGTCACAGTTGGTATCAGAGCTTAGGGATATGATCCCTGGCTGAGATGTGAGACAAGAACTAGGAGGGGAGAGACGGGGAATTCCTTCGCTAGTATGACCTGACTAAGTTTATTTGGTGTTTATTTGGTCGGTCAGAGTATAGGGATAATATATGACATGACTATTAACCCTTGTTTTATGGCAGTATTTAAGAATGGCAGCTGAGAACGTTAATAATGGAGTAAATCAGACCGTGGAGACACCTTTGATCACTACCCAGGGGAACGTGCAACAGGAAGGCAATATTCCTCCTGTAAACAACGTTACCGAGCAAACGATGAATGATGGAATGTTTAGGAGCTTTTTGCAGTTCATGCAAAATCAGACGAGGGAGACTCGTGTGCAGAATACGGGTGGAAATGATAACAACGCGCGGTTTGTCACAGCTAAGCAGTTCAAAGAATTGGGACCACCAGAATTTAAGGGAAAGCCGGATCCGATCATGGCGGAAACGTGGGTCAAGCAAATTACCAAGATATTTGATGTCTTGGGATGCACGGAGGAACAGAAGGTTCCATTCGCCACATTTATGTTCCGCGGTGAGGCAGACTACTGGTGGGAGTCTGTGAAGCGTACCCAGCCTGACGCACTCAACATGTCCTGGGAAACATTTCAAAAACTGTTCAATGACAAGTACTTTCCTGAAAGTATTCGTCATATGAAGGAGGTTGAGTTTATTAGACTGGAACAAAATAACATGACGGTGTCCCAGTACGAGGCGAAGTTTGCAGAGTTATCCAGGTTTGCACCTCATTTGGTCGAAAATGAGGAACGAATGACAAGGATGTTTCTGAGAGGTCTAAAACCCGAGATTCGGCAATATCTTATCTCTCATAAATTTTCTTTATATTCAGATGTTGTAAACAGGGCTCAATTATTAGAGCGAGATAATGAGTATGTGCAACCGAGGGACCACAACCAGGGTCATACCGGTGGCGGCAGTCATCGAAGCAATGAAAACCAGCAGGGAGGAAAACATTCGGACAAAAGCGGTAACCACTCTGGTGGTAATCGTGGTCGTGATAATAGAAGGAGCGAGTCGGGAGGAGATTTCAAGAAGAGAAGGTACAACAATGATAACGTGAAGACGTCAGCACAAACATCAACTGTTTCTAGGGGAGGAGAACGACCACCGGTCGTATGTTACAAATGTGGGAAAGAGGGACATATCAGCCCAAACTGCCCACAACAATCCAAGGTATGTTATAACTGTGGAAAGGAAGGTCATATAGCTCGAGAGTG
Organism: Panax notoginseng; assembly: GCA_016801055.1. Classification (NCBI taxonomy): domain Eukaryota; kingdom Viridiplantae; phylum Streptophyta; class Magnoliopsida; order Apiales; family Araliaceae; genus Panax; species Panax notoginseng. The sequence continues at coordinate 190,676,759 of CM029021.1, forward strand.
TTCTGTAGCAAAACCAAGTTCAGCGGGGATGGTGACTCCAAAAGTTATCCCGGATAAGTCGAAATCAGTGGTTCCTGGAAGGGCGTTTGTCGTGACTGGCCAAAACGCGAGAAACCCGAACGAGGTGATCACGGGTAAGCTAATCTTGAATTCTTGCGAAGTTTATACTTTACTAGATACCGGTTCTACCCATTCTTTTATTTCTCCTGCTTGTGCTCAACGTTTAAACTTGACTCCGGAGAAATTGGACTTTGACTTATCTGTTGAAACTCCGTTAGGTCCACTGTTTATAAATCTTGCATGATCCAAGTTGGCACTATCACATTACCTGTTGATCTTATCTCTTTAAAGATACTTGCTTTTGATGTGATTTTAGGAATTGATTGGTTAACTACTCATCATGCCAAAATTGATTGCTTTCGTAAGGTTGTTAGTTTTCATATTCCTAAGCAACCTGTTATTCGAATTCAAGCAACCAAACCATTGAAGTTAAACTCTTTCATATCAAGCCGTAAAGTCATTCGTTTATTGAAAAATAGATGTCAAGCTTTCTTAGCCATATCATGGACTTGAACAAAATACGTCAGAATTGAATGATATTTCTGTTGTTAGTAAAATCCCTGACGTATTTCCTGAAGAATTTCTTGGCCTGCGCGTGATATTGAATTTTGTATCATCTTTGAATCTGGTACAAAACCCATTTCTAAAATCTCATATTGAATAGCTCCTATTGAACATCAGGAGTTAAAAACCCAACTATAGAAGTTGGTACCCGAGCCTCTATCTGGTGACTTCCTTTGTGGAATGCACCAAAGCCAGACTCTCCGTAGGGACGCCATATTCGTGCGGTAGTAAACTGATAGGTGTCATTGTGACGTGCTATCCAAGGTTGGGATATGAGTCACAGTTGAGAGCAACCTAAGTCAGTAATCGAAGTACGTAGCTTTCTAGGATAAGCTAGTTATTATCGGAGATTTGTAAAAGGATTTTCTCGAATCGCTACTCCGTTAACTCAGCTGACTCGGAAAGATACAAAATTCGTATGGAGTGAGGAATGCGAGAAGAGTTTTCAAGAACTCAAGAGGAGACTCATTTCGGCACCTGTTCTGACAATACCATCTGGTTCGGATGGATTTGTTATCTACAGCGATGCTTCAGGCAAAGGGTTAGGATGTGTTCTCATGCAACATGGGAAAGTCATAGCCTATGCCTCGCGACAACTCAAAGAATATGAGAGGAATTATCCTACTCATGATTTGGAGTTGGCAGCAGTCATTTTTGCGTTGAAGATCTGGAGACACTACCTTTATGGGGAGAAAGTGGAGATCTATACAGATCATAAAAGCCTCAAATATTTCTTCACCCAAAAGGAACTCAACATGCGGCAGCGACGTTGGCTCGAGCTGTTGAAAGATTACGATCATACCATCCAATATCATCCTGGAAAAGCAAACGTAGTAGCTGACGCATTGAGTAGAAGATCATATGCGGGTACGAGTGCAATGTTTTTAATACAAAGGCCCGTTTTGTATGACTTGCAAAGGATGGAGATAGAGATGAAGGCTCCAAGTACCCACATGATGATATCAAATATACGAGTAGAACCGACTTTAATCGATAAAGTTAAAGCTGCTCAAGCTACGGATATAGAGTTGATGCGTATGAAGAAGAAAGTGCAAGAAGGTGCTATTCCAGAAGCAAGAATCGATGAAGAAGGAATACTTCGAGTCAACTCCAGACTTTGTGTTCCTAACGATTTTGACTTGAAGCATAGAATAATGATGGAGGCACACAACACACCGTTTGCAATCCATCCTGGGAGTATCAAAATGTATCACGATCTTCGACATACATTTTGGTGGAGCAATATGAAAAGAGAGATCGCGGAGTTTATCTCGAGATGTTTAACTTGTCAACGTGTAAAAGCGGAGCATCAAGTACCAAAGGGTCCATTGCAACCACTTGAGATTCTGAAATGGAAGTGGGAACACATTACTATAGATTTTGTTACGGGTCTTCCCAAGGTTTCTTAAGGCATAGATGCTATTTGGGTTATTGTTGATAGATTAACCAAGTCCGCTCATTTCTTGCTGATACGTGAGACTTATTCCCTTGAACGTCTTGCTAGTATGTACGTGAACGAGATTGTGAGATTGCATGGCATGCCAGTATCCATAGTTTCAGATCGTGACCCAAGATTCACTTCACGATTTTGGGTTAGCTTGCAGAAAGCTATGGGCACTGATTTACGATTCAGTTCAGCATACCATCCTCAAACGGACGGACAATCAGAGAGGACTATTCAAACTCTTGAAGATCTATTAAGACTTTGTGTCTTAGATCTCAAAGGGAGTTGGGATAAGTACCTACCATTGGTGGAATTCTCCTACAACAACAGTTATCAGGCGAGCATAGGTGTGGCTCCATTTGAGGCGTTGTATGGAAGAAAATGTCGTTCTCCAGTATGCTGGAACGAGGTGGGTGAAGCAACATTGTTGGGTCCAGAATTGGTACGTATTACTACAGAGAAGATCCAAACGATTCGACAACGTATACAAACGGCACAGGATCGACAAAAGAGTTATGCGGATCTTCATCGGAAGGACGTGGAATTTAATATTGGGGATCATGTATTGTTACGTGTTGCACCATGGAAGGGAGTTACAAGATTTGGGAAGAGAGGAAAGCTCAATTCAAGATTTGTTGGTCCATTTGAGATTCTTGAGCGAATAGGAAATGTGGCATATAGACTCGCATTACCTCCAAGCATGTCTCGTGTTCATAATGTTTTTCACATATCTATGCTTCGTAAATATGTTAAAGACCCGAACCACATTATTGAGTTAGAACCAGACGAGATAGCTGAAGATTTAACGTACGAGGAGGTACCTGTTAAGATCTTGGATAGGAAAGAGCATGTCCTACGCACGAAGGTTATACCACAAGTTAAGGTTTTGTGGAGAAACCATGCTATTGAAGAAATGACCTGGGAGTTGGAATCAGAAATGAAAGCGAGGTATCCTCACCTTTTTGAAACATCAGGTACGTACGTCAATTTCGAGGACGAAATTTCATAAGGAGGGGAGGTTGTAAGACCCCAACTTATTAATGAATAAAATCAAATTTTCTCTAAATATTATTGTGAATAATAAGGGGTTAATTTGATATAATACTTTGGTTATGGGTGAAATGTGCAAATTTTGCAAAATAAGCAAGTGGTTATAAAATATTCATTTTGTCGGGGAATATTCGTTTGGTCGTGGAATATTCTTGCTGTCGGGGAATATTTGTACGACGGCGCAGCCTTGTGTGGGCCCCATAACGGAAAGCGATTGGATGAAGAAAACGACAAGTATAAGTTGTTTATAAATAACGGCGTAGTTGTTACCGTTAATACTGTTGAAATACCCGGTGGTTAAAATACAGTAGCACACGGTATTGCACCAATTATTGATTCTTACGTAAGAAGGCACTACTCAATAATTGTTACAGTAGTTATTATTCAATATTTTATTTTATTGATTCAATAATTGCTGCGTTGATATTTTATATTATTGTTGTTTCAATAATTGTTGCTGCACAGTATTTTCATTTATCAGATCAATAATTCATATTATTTGAATAATATTATTAGATAACATTATTGGCAATGTCTAGAAAGTTCTGTCTAAGGAGAGGTTTGGTCATCTAATTGCGCGCCAGTAAGGAGAAATCCTTATTGGAAAGCCCCCTCTTTCCTGGGAACGGCCTGGTTGTCATAAATGTGATTCTGTAATATTATTTGTGAATAATTAATTATTGATTCATATGATAAGAAAATATTTATTTTATGTGGATATAAATGAGCGATATATTTTTGTGGTTAAAAATGAAGGAGTTAATGTTGAGGTTTTTGTCAGTATTTTTGTCGGAATGGAGGTATTAAAAATCAGGGTTTTTGAGATAGTTTGCGGGGGTTATAATTTTTAATCCGACCGTTGGATCGTGGTAATTTTTGGATATGTTATACATATATAAGTTGAGTATATGTCCACAAATTTTGAACCGTTAAAAATGAACGTATGATTTATTACGAATTTTACAAGATGACTGGTTCAGAAATTGTTGAATTTTCGGAGTTTATCATTTTGGTGGAAAATTCTAGAATTGGTGGGCCCCACTTGTGGTTGGTGAAGAAATGTGCTGAATTATATTTCAAATGTGGTGGGTGGGAATAGTAGCAGGTAAAGCCATCAGGTTGCAGGTCAAACCTACCAAAATTTTCCTATAAATAGAGGGCTAAGTTAGAATTGAAAATCACACCAGAAACAAGTTTTCTCTCTTTCTCTCTCTAGATTATTGAGTGTATTTTGTGAGTATTTAGATACTTTGAGAGTTTCTATTCATCAGAGCAAGTTTCTTTCAGCCTTATACCGGTATTCCGACCAGAAGTACTGATATTTTGAGGTAAGGGATATTATTTTCTTCTTAATGATATTATTTTCTTCAATATCATTATGCTGAAATATTGATATGAGTTTTTATCAAATTTGAAACTTTTTGTGTCGGGGGTTACTATTCACGTATACGGCACTATTCACGTATACGGCACTATTCACGAATACGGCACTATTCACCGAAAAATAAAATTTTCCCTTTTTGTCCAAGATGTCTATTATGGTTACTATCTTTGATTGTATCCATGTTTTGATCTTTATTTTTGAATTCTGCTTCACAATTGATTATTATGAAGTATTATTGATCTTGGATAAACTGTTATACGAATCCCTAATATTTGTCCTTCTGTCTCACTGGATTCGTTCTCTTTAAGATATTTTTCATCATCCTCAGTCTTAAATGATGATATTATTGAATATCTTTGGCCTGTAGTGCAAAGATGTATAATTACTTGATGAATATCTTTGGCCTGTAGTGCAAAGATGTATAATTACTTGATGAATATCTTTGGCCTGTAGTGCAAAGATGAACAGGTGTTGAGATGAACATGACCGACTGATGATACAAATGAATATCTTTGGCCTGTAGTGCAAAGATGAACAGGTGTTGAGATGAACATGACCGACTGATGATACAAATGAATATCTTTGGCCTGTAGTGCAAAGATGAATATTTGGTTAAAGATGATTATTAATTGATGTTACAGGGATAAAATATTGATGATGGACTTTTAAATCTTAGAAGAAAGTAGAATTCTTTCTCTACTTGACTCTTCTAATGGTTTGCTGTTTCCGCTGCAGTTGTTGATCTAAAACTTGTTGTCGATTATATTTTATCAGATTTTTCCCTGTTGAAGACTAACGATAATTTGTTGTATATTATCTTAGTCATAATATTCTTTGCTGGGCTAGTTGAGCTCACCCTTTTCCTTTTTGTTCCATTTTTCTTCTCAGGAGGTGAGAACATAGCAGGATCTAGTCGGGGTATGGAGTGATGGTTCTAGAAAGATGTATTAGCAGTCCTCACTATTTCTGTAAAATAGTGTTTGAATAATTGTAATGAGGATTTATTTGAGTATGAATACTGTCTAGATGACAATATTTATATTTAAACTCACAGTATATGTGTTGTCGTATTTTGCACGACAATTGTAATAATAAAGTTGTAGTTATTTTCTGTACCATGTATTTGGCGACTCAGAATGGGTTGGATGGATTGGACCTATTTTGGGGGCGTCACAGTAATCTTCTCGTTTTTCTTTGGGGTCTATTGGGTCAACCAAGGATAATTCTGTGGCCATATGATATCTATCATAACCTAGATGCGTGGCCTCCCATGTACGAAGGTTTCCTTGAGCACTTCCCAAATATTCTAATTTCTAAAACAGTTTTTGACTATACCTTTATGTAAGGTGTTATTGTGAGGTGATGTCCACGATTGGAACATGAGTCACATTTGGTATATATTTGTATCCAAACTCACAGCATATGTGTTGTTGTATTTTGCACGACAATTGTTGTAATAAAGTTGTAGTTGTTTTCTGTACCATGTATTTGACGACTTAGAATGGGTTGGATGGAATGGACCTATTTTGGGGTTGTCACAGTTATTCTATAAATAGAATATATTTTATTTTATTTAAAAGATTTTTCTTTAAATATGGACCGTCAGATTAAAGTAATCAATCTGGACCGTTCATGGATTAGTTACTATGCATTCTATTTTTCTATAAATAGCAGCTCATTCCTTCATTATTTCTTACGAATTCACTGAACTCTAGAGAGAGAAACTATAGAGAGAAACTATAGAGAGAGAGAAGAAGAGTATTCTGCTACTTAACTACTTCCTTATTTCAGCTCTTCTTTAAAACGGTAAGGGGTGTTATTCTTTCTTATTCATGAAGAGAACTGTTGTTACTCCATTTCTTATTATTCTGTTGGAATAACCTGTATACGCGGTCTACCCTATACTTGGTGACATTCTTCTATTATTCTGTTGGAACATCCTGTCTGTGTGTTTTACACCGGACCTGGTTTCGTTTTTATTATTATTATGTTAGAACATCCTGTCTGTGTGTTTTACACCGGACCTGGTTCCGTCTTGTTATTATTCTGTTGGAACATCCTGTCTGTGTGTTTTACACCGGACCTGGTTCCATTATTTATTATTCTGTCGGACTATCCCGTCTGTGCGTTTACGCCGGACCTGGTTCCATTATTTATTATTCTGTCGGAATATCCTGTCTGTGCGTTTACGCCGGACATGGTTCCATTATTTATTATTCTTTTGGAATAACCTGTCTGTGCGGTCTATCGCATGCATAGTGATTTTTTTTGTTATTCCATTCTTTATTATACTCAGTTGATTAAGTTTTGACTTCTATACTCCATGAAATTTGTGGAATATCCTTGATAATTGCAAATAATCCAGTATCTTTTCATGAAAATATTTTTCTAAGCATTCTTGAATTTTACTCCACAAAGCAGTATCATGTTGACAATTTGGACGTTGTTAATTCTTGGATAAATTAATTATTGAACTCGTTTTATTGAATTCTTATATCATTGTCATCATCCTCATGTTTATAAAATGTTAAAATTCATCTGTGATCTGTAGTGCATAGATGGACTTGGTATGATTATGACCAGGGATTATTCGGTATAATCATGACCGTAATGTTACAAATGATGTGGTAAAAGTCCTCATTGGCCCGTAGTGCATTGATGGACAGTTGTTGGCATGATCATGACCATTAATGAATACACGAATATCCTTGACCGTAGTGCAGGGGTGATTCGATGATGTGAATTATTTTATTAAGCTGAGTCTCAGCGATAGCAGTGTTGAAAAACCTTTTAAATCATAAAAGATAGTAGAGTTTATTTTCTACTTGACTCTTTTAATGGATTGCTTGTTCCGCTGCAGTTAAACTTGATGTCTATTATATTTTATCAGTTTAACATTGTTGAAGACTAATGATAATTTATTATGTATTATCTTAGTCATAATATTTCTTATTGGGCTAGTTGAGCTCACCCTTTCTTTCACTGTTCTCTTCAGGAAATGAGAACGTAGCTGGGGCAAGTCGGGGAACGGAGTGATGGTTCGAATGATAGTATTAGTTAGTAGTCCTCACTATTCTATGTAATAGTGTGTTAATAAATGTAATGAGGACTCCTTTTGAGTATGAATACCCTCTAGAAAATAATATTTGTATTCAAACTCACAGTTTATGTTTTGTCGTCTTGTACACGACAGTTGTATCAGTAAGTTGTATTTGTATTCTGTACTTCGTATCTGACGACCCAAGATGGGTGATGTATACCTAATTTTGGGGGCGTCACAATTGATGATGGACTTTTAAATCTTAGAAGATAGTAGAATTCATTCTCTACTTGACTCTTCTAATGGTTTGCTGTTTCCGCTGCAGTTGTTGATCTAAAATTTGTAGTCGATTATATTCTATCAGATTTTTTCTGTTGAATACTAATGATAATTTGTTATATATTTCCTTAGTCATAATATTCTTTACTGAGCTAGTTGAGCTCACCTTTTTTATTTTTGTTCCATTTTTTTTCTGAGGAGGTGAGAACATAGCAGGATCTAGTCGAGGTATGGAGTGATGGTTCTAGAAATATATTTTAGCAGTCCTCACTAATTCTGTAAAATAGTGTTTGAATAATTATAATAAGGACTTATTTGAGTGTGGATATTATCTAGAAGACAATATTTGTATTTAAACTCACAGTATGTGTTGTCGTATTTTGCACGATAATTGTATTATTGAAGTTGTAGTTTGCTTTTTGTACCATATATTTGACGACTCAGAATGGGTGTTGTATACCTATTTTGGGGGCGTCACAAGTAAGCTTCATCCTAGGGGGGTCATATGTCCCCCCTTGACCCCCTGGTTCCGCCTCTGCTCCCACTTCTTCTATCTGATATATATATATATATATATATATATATATATATATATATATATATATATATATATATATATAGGCATAGGGGAAAAGAGAAAAGGTAAACATAACCTTTTCATATTCCAATAAGTCAATAACCGATAAGGAGAGAACTTTTCATTTTCCAAACTTTTCACATTTCCTTCACTTTATTTCTAACAACAATGTATATGTCAAGAGCCGGTGTATAAAGGATCTGGATCCTCTGTGAAGATCTTGTGAGAGTTTTGCTGTGGGATTAAAAGCACATTAAAAAAAAGATTCAATGGCTCACAATTCTTTTTTTTGTCTGTGTATCAAAACGACGTCGTTTTGATAGGAATTTTTTTTTACAAGTTGACAGAAAAATGGAAGCCACCAAACTTAGTTTACTTTTACCAAACAAACGAAGTAAAGTAAAAAAGTACATTTAAAATAGTATTTGAGTTGTGATAGTGATTGTCTCCGTTGAGCAGTGGATTAAGAGAGGTAAAGTAAAACGATTAATAATAATAAAAAAAGATATAAATGAATATGTAAATAATAATATTTGATAGGTCTAGAATATTTTTTTGGTTGACTTAGCCGGCCTAATGGTTAGAGTAAATAATAATAATATTTTTAATGGTGAGAGTAAACTCTTTTTATGGAACAGATAAATACAAATTATAATAATAATATAAATAAATAAACTAAAACAATAATAAACAAAAAATAACTAAAGCCACATTGAAAACATTAACGATAATTATAACCGATATATTTATTCATTTTTTAGCCAAGTTTGTTGCTATCCTAATATTAATAGCAACCTAAGTTATTAAATATAAAAAAAAATCATATACAAAATAATCCAGAAATTTAAAATAATTATATGTAAAAATAAACGGCGTTTGATGACTTCTAATTTTTTGTCAACTTGAAAAAAAAAATTCATATCAAAACGTCGTCGTTTTGATTCACTGACAAAAAAAAAGAGTTGTGAGCCATTGGATCTCTTTTTTTATGTCAACCCCACAACAAAACCCTCACAAGATCCTCACAGAGAAATCCTCATAGAGGATCCGGATCCGTGTATAAATATATACATAATTAATTCTTAACTAACCAACTAAAATAATTAACTCAATTAAGTAACAAAAAAAAAAAGAATAATCAACCCATTAATTAATCCAAATTAAATTATTAACTCAAATAAAATAATTAACTAAACAAATTAAGTCAAATTAATACAATAATTAACCAATTTAAATTTTTTGTAAATATTTACAATATTTTGTAGTAGTAGTATCTACCAAAAACATTTTTGCATGTCTCCTAATTGTTGCTCACCCCAGGCACGATAAATTATTGCTGAACCCCAATACTCCATTATTATTAATCTTTCCTATTTTTGGTATTGGTATATATGGCAACTCCACATCAAACAGCCCATTTCCAAGGTAGGAAGGATATACATCTACTACTACTATTAAGTGAGCTGCCTTCGAAAATTACAATTCTCAAAAAAGCAATAAATGTGTGACCACCTAGTATAACTTTTTCAATTTAACGGTAAGAAATAAAATAAAGGAAAAGGTTTCTATTTGTATATATTATTATTAAGGGAGAAGAAAAGTTATGAAACTAGCTGTTTCATTATTATTATTTAACTTATCATAAACTGATTAAAATTTTATTCTCATTCCTATCTTTTCTCTACCTCACTCCTTATCCTCTTCAATAATTCTTTTATATCGAATTTTTTTCCTTTACTTATGATATATATACGTATTCAATTCACCTACGGTCAATAATCAGAGTGGCGCAGCGGAAGCGTGGTGGGCCCATAACCCACAGGTCCCAGGATCGAAACCTGGCTCTGATAGAGAAGAGAAAGATCTAGTGTTAATTTTTTTACAATTTTTTTACTGTTGCTAGTGTTGAATCATACATTATTTTTAATATATCCCAAGGTTTATCATTCGGGGATGTAGCTCAAATGGTAGAGCGCTCGCTTTGCATGCGAGAGGTACGGGGTTCGATCCCCCGCATCTCCATATGCATATGTTTTGAAACTTAGTGGCCTCGACCTCGTCAACAAATAAATAAATAATAATACAAATTATTATCTGTTTTGGAAACATAACATCCTAATTCGGGAAAGGAGAGGGGACTTGACACATGATGAGACAACTATAATTTCTGGAGCATTCGAATTGACTGCAAAAGATGCCATAACACCTATCTCGAACGCATTAATTTTCCATAATTCACGGTCTGCGGTTTATTTTATCAGTATTGTTTGCACATAAGCTTAACTCTCACTCTCTCTACACAGGGAGACCTTGAATGCTATCATGACAATGTGTCATAGTAGAGTTCCTACATCTGTATTCTAACAATCCAACAAATATCATCGAGATTATTCTGGTAATTCATTTTTTTCTGTTACATGATCATATTATTTGCATAATAATTAGTAAAGCAAACTACCATCATTTGAGATAAATTCATTCTTCAAGAAAGGTTACTTTCTTTGTTACTGTATGTATTACTACTTATTTATTATGATCTCAACGTGAAAGTGTGCATCGCCTTGAAATTCCCCTTCATATTTAGTATGTGACAAGTTGAGTCTTCAAGGTAAATAGTAAATACTACTCCTATAATGGAGGACTGAAAAAAGTAACAAGTGATGTGAACAAACTTCGTTGCCTCGTTGAGTGCTTTTCTTGCTCTTTTTACTTCTGATTTGTATAGGGATTGGAGAGGAGAACTTTTTAAAATTCTTTACTTTTGCTTTCATGCATTCTAATTGTGATAAATATCTTATGCTCAGTCCTCTCATGGTCTCCTTACCTAATTTTATCCATCTCGGGCAGGTGAAAAATATCTTAACAATTGACCCAGAAGATGTTGTTCCTTTGAGAAAAATGATGATAAGAAAAATTCCTGGGTAAGGAAGACCACAGCTTGCATTTCTCTTATATGTTTAAGAAAAATACTTTTACGACAAAGGAGAATTCTCCCGTTAATAGCAGAAATCCAGCGAAGGGTTCCTCTTCCATATAGTCAGGATAAATCTCTGCTGGGGTTCAGTTGCGCCTTTAGACATTATAACTTTAAAAATTTCCTCTATTGATCGATTGGTATGATACCGATTTTACTATGTCTTCTAATTAATGAACCATCTGTGCCTGGAGTAAGCTTTAAACTTGTTCAAATCAAAGCACCCTAATTGTCATCATCAATTTTCCTTTTACTAAAACGATCATCATATTTTCTTTAAGTTGCATAAAAACATTCAGTAGTTTATGTACGTATCATCACTTCATCATAACTTCTTTAAGTTGCATAAAAACATTCAGTAATTTATGTAACATCACTTCATCAAAACGCTTTAGACTTGCACGAGTGGATTGGTGTAAGAGGAATCTAACATTTTTATTATATTTGGTTTCTGAATAAACGCACAGAGTGACTTGTTTAATATCATTTTCTGCATTGTTAATAAACTTATTTATTTTTCTCATGCTCCTTCATGTATTTCAGGGTTTCAGAAAACATGCCTCTTTATGATATTCTAAATGAATTTCACAAGGGACACAGCCACATTGCTGTTGTATACAAAGATCTTAAGGAGACAAAAGTTACCAAAGAAAACTATAGACGGTTAATATCATCCAACCGTCTATTCTATCTACTTTTTAACCTAAACTTGTTTATTACTCCCTCTTCTAATTCTTAAAGTAAATTTTAGCTTCAGGGCTTTCTACAATTATAGCCTTTTTAATTCTCAGTTCTCAGTAAATATGTGTCAACTGCTGCTGCTGATTGTACCATTTTCACTAATTATGACTCCTTATTTTTTTGGCCGCAATTATGAATTAGTTACTGGTAGTCAGGTTTAACCTATATGGTTTTGTTGGATGATCATGCATGTTCCTGTGAATTTATGTCTCCGTGTGATCGGTATACGGTGTTAGTGCAGCCACAGAAAACATGGCTAGTAAATTCACCGCGCATGCTGCTGATAAGACTGACGGCCGCGAACAACCAATTAAGAAAAGTCCCCCAGCTACTCCTGCATTCAAGAAAAGACATGCACAGAGGTTGCTAGCTCATTTTGTATTTTTGGATATAGAAAATATTCCACAGTTTCCATCTAATGAAGAAGTTGGTGTAATTACCATGGAGGAGCTTCTTCAGGTACATCAAAGAAGAACCCTTGGAGCCATGAGAATAAACCCCTATATGAAGGAAGATGAAATAAATGAAAGTGACCGAATGTATATTAATTTGCTCTAGGATAAAGGTGAATATGCATGCTTGCTTTACAAGAAAGATCAGCTCCTGATGCAGACTCTGAGCAGCCTTCTCCCCATCTGGCTGCTTCAGTTTCTGGACCCGTACGTTCAATTAGTAATTTCTACCAGTATCAGTACGTCACAATAACACAATCTTGCCAGGAGACTCCTACAGTTTCCAAAGGAAAGTTGCTTAATTATAGTGTTAATATACTAGTTTCTCATTGCTGTACGTTTTGTATGGTTACTAATCCCAGAATAAGGCTAGCTTCGTTTACAAATGACTTAAAAAGAGTAAGAAAGCCGCGGCATCATAGGTTTATTGAATAGGTTGTGCATGTTGTGTGTGGTGTAAAATTCTGAATCCGAATTAGTACTCTAGTACATTGAAAATTTATTCATCTATACAAATGCCATAATTTATTTATTTTTTTGAATGCCTATTATATTGTACGTTTGGAAATATATATATATATATATATATATATATATATATATATATATATATGGGATTCCATCCACAGCAACTGTTGGGAGCAACCCATTTTTGACCAACCGCTACAACCTGTACTGGCCCTTAATAAATTTTTTTTTTATAAGCCGCTACAGGTTGTAGCGGCTGGCCAAAAAATAGAATCCCTATATATATATATATATATATATATATATATATATATATGAGTACAGAATAATGAATTACATATTAATAATGGTTTCCAATCTTTTTTACATAAAGTATATCTCATACTTTATAAATGAGAATACAAACCTCACAATAAAGAGTAAATATAATCCTACTTACAATAAAAAACAATAAGGAGAAAAATAACAAGCATAAAAAAAAGAAGAGGTTTTTAATTAGTTTAATTTCTCATTATTTCAATTTCAGGCGCCAGACTTTTGCCGCCTCTCTCTTCCCCAAGTTCGCATTCTCAGCTATAGCTGGCAAACGGGCGGGCGGGCCTGGGCCGGGTCGAGCGCGGACGGGTTAAAAATGGGTCGGGCTAAAAACGGCCCGGATTTTGGCGGGCCGAAAAAGTGAGGCCCGTGGCCCGGGCTGGCCCGCGGGGTTTTTTTTTTTTTTTATATAAAATCTTGATACACTAAAAATAATAATAATAATAATTTTAATTACTTAAATTAACTACATATCTCAATCAATTAAAATTTTAATAGTATTATAATTTTAGATATTAAAATAAAGGCATGATTTGGGATAATGATTGATTTACTTTCCAAATAAGTAGGGAGAATGCATAATTAAGGGATAATGATTGATTTCCTTTCCAAATGTACTACAATAAGTAAGGGGATTGCATAATTAAGGGATAAAATTATCTATATTATTGTGTATAGATTTTGGACTTGCAAAGTTGCAATCTAAAAAATTAGTGGTTGATTCGGATTATATATTGTTAGTAATTCAAAGTATATAATAAAATTTGATTCTTTAAAATTAATATAATTTATTTAACTTTTAAAAATAATAAATATTGTAATTAATACTAATATATAGATAATTTTAAATTTTTATAATTATATTATCTAACTTAATCTAATAATTGTTAGTTTAATAGTTTTATACTTTGAAATTATTAACTACATATCTCAATCAATTAAAATTTTAATAGTATTATAAATTAGTATTATTAATTAATTACCTACATTAACTACATATCTTAATTATAATTTTCAAATATAGTTAAAATTTATTGAAGATTGTATTAAAAACAAATAGTTGTTGTAGCTTAGTTGGTTTGAACTCTTATTTATTTACTTACAAGTCTTGTGTTCAAGCCCTACAAGTAGCAAAATTTTATTTAAAAAAAAAAAAAAACTCACGGGCCACGGGCCGGGCCAAAAACGCCCAAGTTTTCATGGACTAAAAAAGTTAAGCCCAAAGCCGCCCAAAGCCCAATTTTTACGACCTGGGCCAATTTTGCCAGGTCTATTCTCAGCCGTTGCACTTGTTGTGAAATTGTGATCCGTGGAAGTGAGTTAATAGTAAAGCTTTCCTAAAAGGTCAAAACCAAAATAAAAAATACCCATAGTGTCCCCTCTGTATCTCACAGTCACAACTCACCCTCCGTCTACCTTTTCTACGTACAAATCCCGCCGCCTGAAATTCCCCTCCTCCCAAATTTAAACCCTAACAACAACAACAACAACAACAACAATAATAATAATAATAATAATAATAATAATAATAATAATAATAATGCAAATTACTCTTCTGCATATATATAAGAATATGATATTTTCACAATTTTTTGATATTTTTAAAATTAAAGTGTCGTTATAGATGTATAGACAGTGAAAACTGTCTATACTATAGGATCTTTAGTAACGTTTTTATTGTGGAAATATTATTTTCTCCTGAACAGGTACGCATTTTCAAAAAACCCTAGATAGCTAAACGTTTGTTAATTATTAGAAAGGTAAGCTATGTGTTTAATTGGAGTAGGAATGCATGTGGTTAGGGCTTGAGTTTCAAAGGTAATATAATAGAATGCTTTAATAGTACCCAAAAAAAAACTTGATTTTCATGGTGAATGCCGTTATACAGACAGAAAAAAAACTAAGACATAAAATAAATTGAATTACAAGTTCTACTCTACATGGGCATGCATTAAACATGAATTACAGATTCTAGTAAATTTTGACTTCTAAGCTAAGCTCTATATATAATATACATTACTTGTAGCTAGGCTGAAGCATATTCATATATACTTGTATTACGGCCGCATTTATGGATTTGAGCATTCTCATGATTCCAGTGATGATGAGTCTCATCAGTAGGCTGGCTGGCTATAAACCATGCATCTTCGATCATGCATCCCCTTATAAATTCTCTGTCGTCCTTAGCTTGCTGTGAAAAGTCTTGATAACCTCCATATGCTTTAAATCATTTGAGATCATGTTTGTTTAGCATGTTTAAAGTTATTGTTGATTAGATTAGATTAAATTGTAAGAATCATACGTTGCTACATAGTATTACTATTTGAGAATTAATTAAACATACAAACAAATGACAAAAATATAATATTTGCGCGCAAAGCCCATAATTGATTTATAAAACAAAAATAAATGAGATAGATTAATTAAACCTGTAACGACGACATTGTTTGTAAGTTTGTGCAACTCCGTTCATACTACGTACTGGAGTTGGTGTTTGTCGTCTGCCTGTCTCCTCTGGTGCCAACTAGGAAGAGAGTCAAGAAATTTTGGCAATGCTTTTCTTAGATGGCATCCAGGGAGCCAGGCAGATCCATCAATATTCATTCCCCCTCTCACTTTCATCTTCTTCAAGCTAGCTAGCTAGCTAGATAGATTCAAAACCAAATAAATGTACCAATTGTTAGCAGCCAAACAATGCCCTACGGCCTGCTCATCCGGACCTGACCTCAACTCAACTGCTGTTGAATTTACAGGAAGGAGTAATAAGTAATACACACACATATATATGAAACACATACTAGTTAGTTAGAACCCCATAATTATATATAGAAGTCGATATCAAAAGGTTATCATCAGTACAGTTATATACTAATTATATTTTCTCATGCTGTCCGTAATGTTTGTTTGCTATCCTGCTTTAAGCTATTCTATATACTACTGTCAATGCCTCTGAAAATATAAATTAAATTACAGAAATGCTAATGTGCCTTTCCTCTCACATTGAGATTTAATTATGTTTATTAAAATGAGAGTTGTTTTTAGGCACGTTACGTGTTATATGTTAACGTCATTAAAAAAAAAGACAAAAGTATTGGCAATATACTAATAATATCTGAGGAGCCATACGTTTTTCTGAATGCATACTCCATAACTGGCTTTTCTCTACTCGCTCTATGTCCAGTGAACTCTACGTACCCACGTACCAAATTAAGCAAGCTTAAGTTCTTGGAGAAAATTTAAGCATGCACACTAAACCAAAAATATATATACATATATATCTTGACTTACAGTTTGACTCCCGTCTGAAAATGCGGAAGAAACTGCTGAGTAATGGACATTATGAGAAAATAAAGTTTGATGTGTATCCTTAAGATTGATAAATTAAGGTAGCCTAAGCCTAGGTATATATTTAAAGAAGCATTTGAAAGGAGAATGACAAGAGAAAATCCAAACAATGTGGCAGAGAAGAGTTCAATATGAAAGGTCTACTGGTTTATATTTTGGGGGGTGATATAACCAAAATTAAATCAATTAAAGCTACCTCTGTCTGTTGTGGTGGTTATAATTCGTTGATTTAGTAGG
Organism: Panax notoginseng; assembly: GCA_016801055.1. Classification (NCBI taxonomy): domain Eukaryota; kingdom Viridiplantae; phylum Streptophyta; class Magnoliopsida; order Apiales; family Araliaceae; genus Panax; species Panax notoginseng. The sequence continues at coordinate 190,693,689 of CM029021.1, forward strand.
ACTACTTAATTTTGGCTTTTCTTTCATTGGCATTGGAAAAGGCGATCCCATTTCCTTCCTTACTAACACGAATTCCTATATACTATTATAAATAAATTATATTATACTCCTAGAAAATAATAGACATGTATATTTTATTTGTGTACAGTCCGTTAAAATTACGTTATTTTGATAAATTTATTTTTTATTTTTTATTTAAAAAAGAAAGAAAGTGTTATTTTTAAAAAATAAATATATAATTTTAATTGACCGTACACAAATAAAATATATAAATGTGTATAACCATAAGGGCCTATATTAGTAGTAATAGAATGTGTTTGGGGGTTTATTGGCCGGGGCATTTGGTTTTGAGGCATATAGTATATTATAGTATATATTATTGAATTATTGACTAGGACTAGGAATGAGACAAATACAGCGTTAATGTAGGTGTGGTTGACGGATTTTCTTACGTCCAATTTTTTGTTTAACTAAATTATTTTAATTTTTTTATATATATATAAAGATGGATATGGATAAGGATCTAGATTTATATTTAGATCATTTTGGACAATTATAAAGGTTGACCAAAAAGTGTGAGGTTGAAGTCCACAAATTATTATTTTTGTTTCAAAAAAAAAATTTTTAAAAAAAGGACGGCTGTATAGATTGGTATATTATTTTTTATTTTACCAATATTTCATGTCTATAAGGCAGCCTGAGCTATTAATGCACGCATTCTCTTCTTTTTGTACATTTTTTTTTTAGATTTTGCAATGAATAAAATTACTTAATTCCTTTTTATAGGATATCTCTTTTTCTGTTTTTGAGGTGGCTGGGGCCTGGGTTGGAATTGAGGACCGATTAATGGGCAGATGAAAGTTGATATTATCTCTGTACGAATTGCCAGGCCCAAAAACGCCTTTTCGGCCTCATTACTATCAAACAAGTCATAACGGGCCTCGCACTTAAAAAAACCCGAACATTATCAACAAGACGGCCTAATTAATTTCCTATGCAGAGCGGAGCAGAGCAGAGCGGAGCAGCAGAGGAATAGAAAATACAAAACGAAAAAGAGAAATTTAATAAACGTAAAAGTAAATAAAAAAAAATCAGGATGAATTATTATGGGCAGTAGAGAAAAAAACATACTAACAAAAAATAATTACCGCTTTTAATGGAATTACCATTACCATTAGATGAAGACAGACAATGAAACAGTTATTTGGTTAATGCTTACGCGATTTTGACAGAAGAAGGAATTCTTTGCGACAGCTCAGCAGTGTGATTTATTTGATCAAAAACCCTTTTGTCTATCTGTCTTCGATTTCTCTCTCTCTCATAAATCATAATACGAATACTAATACTACTAATAAAGAAGGAATTATGGAAAGAGAGGTCACCTCACCTGGCCTTTGAATTTACCAAGTTATTCGTGAAACTTCTCTCTTTTTCTACTTTATTCAAACAAATTTCCTTCTTTTTAAAATCATTCAATTCTTGTTTTTAATATAAAATTTGTTTATATAGCTAACGATCCTTGTTTTTTTTGTGATATTTAATTCATTTACACTATCTGGAGAGATCCGGTTTCGCAAAAACTTCATCTAATCAATTCGCAATTTAACATATCTCTAACAACAACATCGACGATCTGAGCAACGATGTCGTATGCTTACCTATTCAAGTACATCATCATCGGAGATACCGGTATTTTTCTTTCAATTCATTATGATCCTGCCTTAAGAAACAGGGATTATTAGATTAGATGTGCTTCTATAATGCTAATATGCTACCGAATTGGTTTTGTTCGTTTCCTGGATGTCATTTTTGATAGGAATCATGTAATTTGAAAATAAGGATAAAGAAGTGGATAGGTTAAAGACAAAACCGTTATGCTTTTGCTGTTGTAGCAGTTTTATTTGTGTTTCTGGTTTGTCTACACTCTTTTAGTTTTAGTAATTTGTATCAGTAGTTTGTTACCTTTTTGCAGTTGTGTGACTTTGTATATATACAATCCAAATATAACATGATGAATGAGTGGATGAGAATGCATAAATGCTAGATTAAGGCCTGAGATAATTGGTAGTTGTGGAACAACAAATGAGGAATAACATTAGAATCCTCAAAAAGGGTGAAAACCAAAATGTAGAAAAACAATTATGTTGCTTTTTATTCCGATGCAAAGGAATTGGAGTTTGTTGGGAAGGATATAATGTCAATTGAATTATTGAGCCAACTTGTTACTGGTCAGATACGTAATAATGTATTATTATAACTTGTTAGATTTACTCCCATCAAGTGTAACAGAGTTTTGACAAAGTTAGGACCTGTAATTATATTATTGTCTCTCCATTTGACTAATTTGGTTTCGAGTGATGACATATAATTCATTTAGGAGGAAGAATGGAGAAATGGAATGATGGAAATTATTAAGGATGTAATATATATCCAGTGAAGCTAAGTTATCCTTAGGCCCTTCTTCTTAGAAGTACTCCCTCCGTTTCAAAATTAGAGATATATATTTCTAAAACGACAATTTTTAAATTTTATGTTTCTAAATGTATCCTTTGTATTATCTAAGAATAATACTAAGAATTTAGTAGCGGTGGTGTGTTGCTAGAAATGATCATAACAAATTGATTCAAGTCACTTTATAATCCTAAAATAGAATTGTATCTCTAATTTTTGAACGGAGGGAGTAAAAGGGAGCAAAATCAAGGATGAAATTTATGATGATTTTAGATAGTTGGATTGATCTATATGTTGGAACTGTGTAAGATGGAAACAAATTGAAGCTAGTTTGATTTATTATTTTGTAGGGGTTGGAAAATCATGCCTTCTTCTGCAGTTCACCGACAAACGCTTCCAGCCAGTTCATGATTTAACCATTGGGGTTGAATTTGGGGCCAGAATGATCACAATCGACAACAAACCAATAAAACTGCAAATTTGGGACACGGTTAGTTATGTTTTTGATACTTCCTTCTATCGCTACTTTGTTGAGTTGTTCCGTGGCTGTCAAATGTTTTACAAGGAACCCTATGTTTGTCACTTTGGCACGTATTATCCGTTTCAGCTAACACTGAGTTTTCAATTATGTGTCCCTCCTCTATTCACCTTATTGGTTTAATTATCATATTGACATTCCCTATTACTCTCTTTGTAAAGAACAAATATACTATATGCCATGATCCCTTAAACAATGTAACTTATGTAGTTTGTTTTTTGTTATAATCTCTAAAAGAATGTCGCCTTTCAAAAGGTCTCACTTTTAAATATTATACGACTTCCTATTCTACGCCCTCCCACAGGGAAAAACCACAAAAGACAGAATACCATGAAAGCTTTCTTGTAAATTGATTTGTAAAGATTTAATTGTTTGAGAAAGCACTTAGCTTTTGCAGTTCGTAAAAAGGTGACATTTTTAAAGGGGGATGAAGTAAGAATATAAGTAATTTGTAAGAGGCTAATATTGGTAGAAGCATAACATAAGGATGAGATGTGAAATTCTCTTGAACCATTTTTCTTCTACTGGGTCTATCAATTTTCATGACGGTAACAATTGATATAAGATTTGCTATATGATAGGCGGGTCAAGAATCATTCCGGTCTATCACAAGGTCCTATTATAGAGGTGCTGCTGGTGCATTGCTAGTTTACGATATCACAAGGTAAACATTTTTTGATTTGTTGTATGCAATCTAATGGATATAGTTGAGGAATTCAACTCGTGAACTTTGTATCTATGCTCATAGATATGATTTTGTACATCTCTTATTGTCAATAATCATGGTATTATGCACCTTTGAGAGTGCAATATCAAGAAAATTAGTGGAAAAGGAAGTAAAAAGCCTTGTAACATTACATGTGAAATTTTGAACCACTGTGTTTGTAACACTTGTACCATAAGTTAAGGACTACTTCTATATGTCAAATTTTATCAATGTTAATTATGAGATGTTGCTTTCTATGATGCAGATACAATAAATGTAGTGAAACAAGTCAAACAACAACTATAAGACCATAACACTGAAATGCTTTCAGTGTTGAACTAATAATATATGCACTTTTAACTCATCAACAGAAAATAATACTCCCTCTCTTCTAAAAAAAAAGTCTCATTTATCAATTTATTGTGTTCCCCATAAAGAGTCCACTTTTTACTGATATAGTAGTATAAAATACATAATAGTATCAAGTTTATCATTATAATTTCATTATCATACCCCCCCTACTTACTATCAACTCATTATTTTTAAGAGTATACGTGGAACAAAATTATTCTTTAATATTCGCAAATCTTACAAATGGGACACTTAATATTTGCAAATGGCAAATTTCATCTGTTTGGATGTTGATGCCGACTCTCTAGCTTCGACAATTGATATGCAGGCCAGAAAAAATTGGCTAGGAAGAAAAAATGGTTAGTTACTAGGTTTGGCTTTGATACCTTTTGATGTAGGACAAGAATGAAAGTGATGACAATGATGATGCACAACATATTTATTTTCTTTTGGTTTATTTGAGACTACATTGTTGTCTCAAGTTTTCAATAGATTTGAGGCTACGTTTTTTGACTTGTTGACTTGGAAGTTGTTGTTGACTCTCTCTAGAAAACTTCGATCATTGATATGCTTGCCAGAAAAACTGGCTAGGAAGAAATTAGGTTAGTCTCTAGGTTTGCCTTTAATACCAAATAATGTAGGACAAGGATGCAAGAAGGAATAAAGGGGATTAAAAGAAGATAATTTGGCTAAAAGGCCACAAAGCGCAAGGCTTAATTTAAAAATAATTAATCATTCAATATATGAATTAACTAGTAAAGATTACAATGCTCGCACAAGACAATTAGAAAACCCTAAACTTAACGACTAAGTAAAATTGCCTTTTCTTAAAAGGAAATAAATGCCTAATAATAGTCAACCAGTATATATAAAATCTAAAGATAGTCTACCTAATTAAATAAAACATAATTTATAATTGCAAGTATAAAATCTAAAGATAGTCTACCTAATTAAATAAAACATAATTTATAATTGCAAGTATTTTATCTCTAAATCATAATATATCATTATTATAATTAATCTTTTCTTCTCCTTTTCATCAGTTTGTGTCTGAATGTGCTGGTCTTACAAGCTTTCTTGTAGTTGTCATGTGATGCTGAATGTGCTAGTATTTCTGTGATTTTTTTTTTATTTCTGTTTTTTCAAATTCAGGAGAGAAACTTTCAATCATCTCGCGAGTTGGTTGGAGGACGCTAGGCAGCATGCAAATGCAAATATGACTATTATGCTTATTGGAAACAAGAGCGATCTTGCTCATAGGAGGGCCGTAAGCACAGAGGAAGGCGAGCAGTTTGCTAAGGAACATGGCCTAATATTCATGGAGGCCTCTGCAAAAACTGCTCAAAATGTTGAGGAGGTGATGAACTAATTACTTGCCGATGGAGTTTTAAATGTCTGTCCCGATCACCAAATGCGACTAAGATTCCAGTCTTCTTTCTTTCTAACCGAAACATTAATTTGCAGGCATTTATAAGCACGGCGGCAACAATCTATAAGAAGATTCAGGATGGAGTTTTTGACGTATCCAATGAGGCATGTCCTGTTCATCTTTGCATATTATCTTTTGGGCAGGTCTATGCTGTAAAAAAGTGAAGATTTCTTCTTGTGCATGACACGCATGATATGCATGGTTTTTTATATTAGTACTCACACCTGGTTGTTATTTGCTACACTACAATGGATCTAAGGTTGAACTGCATCACTTTTGATATAGTGCTTTAATTGAAAAGCGAAGTGTGAGCATTTGGAGAAAGTAATTTGTCCAAGAAAAGAAACCTAGCCTTTGTATTGTTTAATTTTTTCTAGGTGATTGCAAATTCTGTCACCTATATAGTAGTATGTTAGACGTGATTCTTAGCTTCTGGAACAATAAGTGAAACACTAAAGTTGTTATCTGTTCACTTGAAGGCTAATGGTTTCGTAATGGGAGTAATTTTTTCCGGTGGTTAATTTTAAACTTGTTTTCTTTTATTTTTCAGTCTTACGGTATAAAAGTTGGATATGGTGGCGTCCCAGGGCCGTCAGGAGGAAGAGATGGTGCTGCTTCTCAAGGAGGTGCATGTTGCAGTTGAAAATGGAACAAGATGGTTATGTTTCTCAAGCCAGGGGTTGCTGCTGTTGATATGGTTGAATCAGTCCTTTTCCTATGGCCGTTTGCTTTTGATTTCATGGATCTTGATTGCCTGTTGTCCTTTCATATCATATTATTAGTTTATGTGATTGTCCGAACAATTGAATATGCGGATTTCAAAATATAAAAAATTCATTAAGTACTAATGTTTGTTCACAGCTTGGATTAACTTTGAAACTTGTAAATTTAAAGGTTACTAGATATTACATTTTCTTTATATTTGTTGTAAATAATGTGACCTATGGAGATGGATTAAGATTCTTTATTATTTTTGTGTTTGGAACACTCGAGTCTGCTCTTTAACGGACTTAAATCTGCCCCACATTTGTCAAAGAAGTGGGGAAGCATGAGATGGTTTTCCAAAATAGCTGTTGTTCTGTAACTAAGCAAATGATTTTTTTATATCAGGCAATTGGAGAAGCAAACTTGATAATGACTGGTTATGGTGGTATATTATTACAGGAAGAGACGTGCTATATAGAAGATGACCCTTGTCTGTGCTGGCATATCTGGAGGTCCTGACCCACGTCTGAATCATCTTTCTCTACCAATTTTTCTTTACCATGTGATAACAAACTTAACATATTTTGTTAATCTATATTATTATCAATAAAAATATATTCAATCAATTTCAAAATATAATATTATTATTAATTCTAATACTATATTTTATGTCGTATTATATTTATTCTTAAATATATCAATGTTGCAATTTTATTAACCATCAAAAAGAAAAAAGAAAACTAATTCTTTTGTGTTTACACCTTCTCAAGAAAAGTAATTTTTTTCTCCCAATTCTTTTATAAAATTAATAATATTTTTTAACAAAAAATAATAATTGTAAAAAATGAATAGATTGGTTGTAGTTGATTATTAATACTAAATAAACTAATTATTATTATTATTTGAAAAAAAAAAGAAGAAAAAGAGACGGACATCAAAGCGGAAATAACAGTTGTCATGAAAATTTGCGGGGTCAAGCGAACGTTCCACACCCGTGTTTGCGCCTTTGTAAACGGAAGGATGTGAGATTGTTAATTCAATTAGTTTCATACATCGATTAGTCCGACAATGCTGTTCCATCTCTCTGTCTGTCTGTCTGTCTCTCCCTCGCGAATAACGATTAGTAACCGACTACCCATCGTACACACTCTGTCCTCCTTCACAAGTAAGAACAAATAAACCGAATCAAAAGATTTCTGATTTTGGGGTCTGTTGGATGTTTCAAGTTTGATTCCGCCAACTTAAAAGGTTGTTTTCTTTAATTGTTACCACAAATGGGTATATAGCAGCAATCAATTGACGTTCGTTCAACAGGTCAGTTTTTTTTATACCCAGGTTCTTTTTAGGCGTTGTTAATTGTATCAATTTCATGGTATGTGTTTTAAAGATTTGAGTCTCTTGTGTTCTCAGAGATAATTATTGTATGCATTTTGCCCATCTGAAAATTTTGTAATTATGAAATTGTTTTGGGATCGTAATTTCTTTCTTGCCTTGTGAATTTGGGAAGAGCAGTTATGCCCATGTTTAGAGATGGAACTTTGTATGTTTTCTGGACCTCTCAATAGCAGTAGTGGTTGGCTTACAATATTTCAAAGATGGCTGAAAATAACTCCCACATTGAAGTGAGTTACTTCTTCCCTCTGTGTTTACTTGACACCAAAAATACCATTCACTCTGGGACAGGCAATCTATATTTACTTGATATATCTTTGTGTGCATCTGCAGAATGAATCACTTTGAAAGCGATTGCCATTTCTTTAGAAGGGGGTAGATGAGTTATAATTAACTAATGATTGATCCCAAAGAAAATCAATTCAAGAATACATAGTTTTAAATGAATTATCTAATTGAACTAAAGTACCAAAAATCTATCCTTACACTCTCCGTGACTTTAAAATTGAAATTCCACCAGCTTCAAATTCGGCAAACTCCTTGAGCAACCCATCAAGCAAATTGGGGATGCCTTCCATGATCTTCCTTGGCCCCTCCTGTTCACCACTAGCATTAAGAACCCCACCCTTTGCCAAGGTTCTCAATGATCAAGCTGTGCACAACTTGTGATATCCTGTAGAAAGACAAGGTTCTCAATGATCAAGCTGTGCACAACTTGTGATATCCTGTAGAAAGACAATATGAGGGTTTTAGTAATTTTGGAGAATCTAGGGTTTTGGCAAGTTTCTGAACACCATAGAAATAAATAATTTCGATTACGTTGGGAATTATTGGTTGACTGCACATATTTGCAGAAGAGACAGGAGGTAGAAGGTGACAAGTATGAATGTGGTGCATGCTGCAGTTTAATATACAAATATATGCTGCACATAATTGTTCTATTCACTAGGAGATTATGTCCTATGTGATAACCCAAATATTTTGGGCTGAAGATCATTCATGTACTGGTGTTAACCCTTATGTTCTTAATTAATGGTTTTAAGTTCACGAAGGCATTCACTATCTTATCTGATTGAAGGTACTGTTCCACAGATGGGATCACTAGAGCTTGTAGATGAGATCCTGGTCAGCCCTGCAGCAATTAGTAGAAAGACGCCTTCCCTGGATGCAGCTCCCAACAGATCGTTATATTCTGATGGTACAAAAGAGCTTAATTTAAAGAGTATGTGGAATAGCGTGTTAAACAGCATCAAAGTTGTTCTGTTCTCCGATAAAATCAACTTACTAGTACCTTTTGGGCCTGTAGCGATCCTTGTTGATGAGTTGACAAGCCATCATGTGAGTTGTAAAGTACTTTACTTTTGGACATCTTTCGAATCTTTTTATATATTCTTTTTTTCATTTAGTCCTTGCAATTGATTTCAGGGTTGGGTCTTCTTCCTGAGTTTATTAGGCATCATACCTTTGGCAGAGCGGCTGGGTTGGGCTACAGAGTAATACCCTATGCTCCTACCTATATTTATGTTTCATGGATAAGATGGACATACACAACATATTTCTACTTTTACATAATTAGCAATGCAAACTGAGCTCTTTTTCCCCCTATCACACCTCATAATCCTATAGATACCATGCCAACACTTTACTACTATGTTATTTGTCTTTCCAACTAGCTTACTTGAGATTTGTTTAATGATGGAGGAGAGGACAAGCACTTCGCTAATAGGTCCTTGACTTTATTGTGTGATACGTTCCCTTTGTTATTCAACAATCTGGTGGAACAATTTTATCTTATTCTAGGATTAGAAGAGAAATATGGTGAAAATTTTGCTACTTTTTGTGCTCTCATTTCCTAGTTATGTAAATAAATTATTTATAGACCAGGGAAAATCCACTAAACATCCATATTGAAATCCATGTGACATAGATATGTTGTTTTTAGTGTGGTAACTCTGTTCACTGAGTATACAATACGGTTTGGCTTCTTTTCTATGTAGGCAGCTGGCTTGCTACACCGGAGATACAGGTTTCATTTCTTAATTTCTGTAGTTATTTATTATTATTTTAATTTGTAGCTATTTTGTTTCTATATATCAATGTTCATGTTAGAGATGTGAGCTGCTGTTCACGCTCAATTTGTCTTTCGTACATATGTTTTGCTTTGTATAATGTGGGTGGTATCCATCGTTGAAGTTATTATCTGGATTCTCTGTAGTCGTTGAAATTGATTAGAAATTAGAATATTAAAAAGGAAAATATAAGCTAAAATGATCCCGCTATGTAGAATAAATCATAACTTTCAATTAATATTCTCTTGCTGATTGAGTGTAGTTGTATTCGCATGATTTCAGATCCAAAATGTTGACATAGTTAAGGTATAAACTAAACATAATATAGTATCCGTGGCTATTGAAATTTGTATTGGGCTGTAAAAGTAGAATGGAAATAAAAGATAGCTCTAATTTTAGGCATTATATTACAAAAAGGTACTTTTGTTCTTTTAATGGATTAAATTCATTGATTATTGTTTTATTTTCATATGTGGGAGGATTTAAAGAGAAGAGAAAGTTTCATTAGCGAAACTTTTGTATAAACTTAGTGACCTAGTTTGCACTATGAAATGCGCAATCTGGCTCATTCTGTGTGGATTCATCACTATGGAGTGATGCCCCTGCACGTAATGTGTGATCTGGCCCATTTGGTGTGGATTCATGTATTTATAAAGTCAAACTTGCGCACTACCAAGTTCAATTTACTGTAGTTTTATATCAACGAAAATGCAAGTAAAATGATGTTGGGAAGGATTCGAACCAGTGACCTTATGCAACTACCGCCTACACACCACCGGGCTGAACTGCTGCAGCTCCTATGTTGAGATGATGTACTGTGATGTATTTAAAAGTCCAACTCAATTTCTCCCCAATATTTTACTTTTTGCAAGAATGTTTTCTCTAAAATCATAAAATGTCCGGCAAAAATGAATTCGGTAAATAATTTTTTTTCAGTATATTTAGATATACACTTTCATTCTCGTACTTTTTCAAATTTGTTGCTTTTGTGCTCTTGCTTATGCTCTTGCTCATGATCATGCCCGTGCTCTCACACTCACATCTGCAACATGTATTTGCACTTAGGCAATACATATCTTTACCCAACATGTTTATAATATGTTAAACATGATATCTTTTTAAAAATAAGGGTAGAATAGTAATATACTTCACTGTCTTCTCTTTTTCTTCTCAACGTCCAAAAAAATGAGTGAAAACTTTCTTTTCTCCCCATAGGGATTCAAACATAGGAGAGAAAGTAATTTTATGTTTTCTTCACTCTTAAACTCTCTCTTATTTTCTCTTCCTAACATATTGTAAGGCCTCACAGTAGTTTCAGTTATTTTTGCTACTGCAAGTACTAATAGTGATAATTTTTTTTTACCTATTATTGTATTATTTTAATTTATGACAGATAACTTTTTCAATTTGATCTGCTTTCTTCCTGGTTAATTCACAGTGGAATTTGTTGCAACTATGCAGTTGGGGGTCTTCTAAATGCTACTTTTGGAAATGCAACAGAACTAATTATTTCAATGTATGCAATGAAAAATGGAATGATACGTGTTGTTCAGCAGTCCTTACTAGGCTCAATTCTGTCCAACATGTTGCTCGTGCTAGGTTGTGCATTTTTCAGTGGTGGAATCGTTCATCCCAATAAGGAACAGGTGTTTAACAAGGTAGATAAATTTCCATGCCAGGCTTAGTCTGTTCTTCGAATGGGGAAAAATATTAATTGTTTACCTATGCATTTTATTTCCTCATATAATGATTGATTGAACAATAGTGTTTTCCTGATCTTACTGGCAGGGAACTGCCGTGATGAATTCTGGATTACTCTTGATGGCAGTAATGGGCCTTCTTTTCCCAGCTGTTCTCCACTTCACACACACTGAGTTGCATTTTGGGAAGTCTGAAATGACCCTTTCAAGGTTTAGCAGCTGTGTTATGCTTGTAGCATATGGTGCCTATCTTTTTTTTCAGCTGACAAGCCAGAAGAATCTATATTCCCCAATTAATGAGGTCTTCACTTCTATTGATTTCCAGATATACACTGTTTAATCTATTCATTAGACATGCATTGCTCATCTTCTTCTTTTTTTGACATGTATTATAACATGGTGGCGGTTTTGGAGTCGTATCTTGTCTTTCACTTGTAGGTCTGGAGTATATTGTGATTGGTTGGATTGTAGAACATTTTTTACCATTTCATCACAATACTTTTTTCAGTGAAGTTTATTGTCTATAGTTCAATTTATTAGATCCTTCACACAACCTCTTTTAGTATCCACCGTCCAACACATAATGTACCACATTGTTTCTCAGTACACCTCTACTATCTGTTTCCGTTGATTCTTTCTTCCATACTTCCCCTCCCTTGTCTGAGATCCCGTTTCTTGAATTTTACTTTCCATATTGGAGGCAGTTCCTAAATTTGAGCAAAAACTCGATAAATAATAAGAATTGGAGTAAACCATTCTGTTCATTCCATGCATTCTCATTTATATATTCTTTACCTATTTTATGAATAGCTCTTTGTTTACTTCTTTACAAGTGTTGTTCATGTTTATCTAATAAATGGTAAAAATCAGGAAGACAGTCATCAGGACGGCAGCTTAGATGATGAAGAAACTCCTCAGATCTCCAAATGGGAATCAATAATATGGCTCTCTGTTTTGACTGCTTGTATCTCAGCCCTCTCAGAGTACCTAGTTAATGCCATAGAGGTAATTATGTCTTGCCAATATATTTGTAGTTTACTTGCGCTAGTTCCTTTGGCATGACAATTGTTCATCTTTTGAAGGAAATGATTTCAAGTTATCTTTAAAAGTTCACCAACATCTGAAAATGAAAGTGTTGTTCACTTCTAATTATCATATATTGGATGTAATAGACATTGGCATTGAGTATTTATCAAACTTACCTAAAGACCTATGGTATACACTATTTTTTAACAAAATCTCAGTGTCAGTGGACTCCCCTGGGCCCTTGTTGCCTACACCATTGCTTGGGGGACACCTTTTCTTTATTTTATCTTCGTTCTTATGGTATGAGTGCTTGTTATTGGTCAATAATGGTAATTTGTTTAATTGTCCTTGTCTTCTCCAGTGAAGACACCTTTAATGTCCCTCTCTGTCTCTCACTCTCTCTCATAAATTTCAATATTAATGATTAGTGTGCCATAGAGTTTTTTACACATGTTGCGAATATTTCTTACATTAAACCTGGTTCTTCTTTCAGGGGGCATCTATTGCTATGAATATTCCGATTGCATTCATAAGTGTTATTTTACTCCCCATCGTTGGAAATGCAGCAGAACATGCAGGTGCAATTATGTTTGCCATGAAAGACAAGCTTGTAAGCACTTGTCCTCCAGTTTTCTTATAAGATCTATTTAGGACTATCCATTTAAATCTACGTGTTGTCTGTGCAGGACATCTCTTTGGGAGTTGCAATAGGCTCATCGACACAAATTTCAATGTTTGGGGTAGTTATTAAATGCTTTCAGCATTGATGTCGTTCACTAGCTATTTTCAACATATATATGCATGTGCATTTTCATTCTGTGTTGGACTGTCAACTTTTAAGTTGTATTTATGGGTCACTATAGCTTCTTTAATGGTATTATTATTTTTGGTAGGTCGCCATAGCTAAATTACTTAACCAGTGCTTGCCCAGTGATTAAACTTGTTTTGCCATGGACAAAAGATTACTAGGTTAGTCTTAGATCCTATTTATTCGTAGCCTTCTAACCAGCCATCTTAGTAGTTACTAGTTAGTAGAGTTGTCCCATCATATGGATTTGTTTTCTTAGCAGTTGTCAGAACTTTGCTTGCAGTGGTAAAAACTTGGGCTACTAGGCTTGATAATTCTAGTTTGAAGATTAGAACAGTCACATAATAATTCTACTGACCTGCTGGTAAACAACCCTTTAAATTAACGAAACAACTTCAACATTTCCACCTCTTTAATATCTTATTATGTTTTTTTCTAAAGAATCACATCCCTGATTGGACTTGTGAATCTGTGATCAAAGAACTTATACTTTAGCTGATATGTAAGTTTTACTCTCTCCTACAATTTCGTGCCCATGTTTGTTGTATGCTTATGCTATTTGTATCTCAGTTTCTCAACCAGTATTTAAATAATTTGTCCCTATCCTGTCTGGCCTGCTAATTACTAATAAGCTAATTTTAGGTAATGTTAGGTTCAGAATGTATTTTGTGTCCAATAAAGTGACTGGAACCTAAATTTGCTCGAAAGAAAAACCATTATATTAGAGTAAACACTATACTTAGTGAAATCTTGTCTCCCTTGGTATGCTTGTAGTTACAGTTGTTTGGTGCTGCTTTGTGCGAGCCAGTGATGTCATCATGAAATGGGTTCAATATGTTCCAAGTCTTCTATTTGTGGAAGAAGATTTTGTTCAGGATTTGTAAAGGTTTATTCTTCTATATAAGACAGTTATATACTTTAGAGCCTCTCAGAAACCTCCAAATCCCTTGATTTAAATCCAAGTGGTTTGGCAATCAAATTAATGATGGTTACTTCAGAGTGAATACAACTCAACTCAATGATCCATTTTATCCCAAACCAGTTAGGATAGTCTGAAAATGAAAGTCCAATAAGAAGTGAAAAAGTAGAAAGGTATGAAGAAAACTAAAATAAATAAAAATAAAAATAATTAATAGATATTAAAAGTTAGAAATGCATGGTGAATCTGAAGATGAGTAAAGTCAACCACTCCCATATATAGTTGCTTTAGAGTTAATATCCTCTAATAATGATTTTTTATGATGAGAGATTGATTTAGCTCTATGTAGATGGTCTATTATCTATCAGCTAATCAGAGTTCATCTTTCCTTCGGAAACCCCTAACTATAAATTAGAGATTTAGGATTAAAAAAAAATTATTTTACACCCCTGAGATTTTAGAGAATTTATTTACTGATAGAAAGGTGCAATTACATTTATGTCAGTTGCTGTCTTGGCCTCTTAAACCATATTCACAGTTGCAAAATCAGCTTTCACATCATTTTTTAGTAAGTTTAAACTTTATGGAGGCAGTGTAAGAGACTATAAAGGAGGTTTCAATGTGTTTGTATGAACTCTTTTGAAGGGCATAGGATAGGTGGGAGGCCTTTAAGACACAGTAATTGAGGTGGGTGATGGATTTGGATCTGGAGTTTGGTTGGATATTTGTGTCTCTAGGTGAAGTTGTTCAGGGTTTTCCCTTCTCCATTTATAATTTCCAGGCTTCAGAACCATCTTTGGTCTTTGTATGAAGGGTATGTGGACTCGTACGCTCCGTTGTGCACTTTTATGAAAATTCTCTTCTAGTTTCAGCGTTGGTAGGGAGTAGGCCAGCTTCGTGGACCGATAAGAAGGAGGGTATCTTCTATATGAAATATTATTATCTTCTCTTTGGTAGTGGAGAGGTGAACCCTTTGTAAAGATTAATCAATTATTTGGTCTATGAATGTTCGGAAGTTATTATTTTGGGTTGGGTGATAGTTGAAGCATTTACATAACGGTTAAGTTTGTCCTCAATTTGTTGATCGTTGTAGTTTATAGTGGGTCAATTGCTCAATCTCTGAGAACTGTTTGTGGACACGTCTTTATCACGATTGCCATCAGGCCATCAATGGTTTGTGAATGCAATGTTTAGCCCATGTTTTAATAGTCCGTCATCAATTATTCTTTATGAATATGTTCCTAACAAATATGACATCTTCTGAGGCTTCTTTTAGTATTAATTTCTTTCTATAAAGTTTATTGACTTTATTCTGTAAATGTGTTATGTTGCCTTGCCTTGCTTGTTTTATGTCTTTACTTTATGTTGTTGCTATAATTGCAGATCCCTTTCTGTGTGGTTGTTGGGTGGATTATAGGGTCTCCTATGGACTTGAATTTTCAACTTTTTGAGACGGCCACTCTTTTCATGACTGTTCTAGTAGTAGCCTTCATGCTCCAGGTTAGCCCATTGCACCTTCTTTTTGTTGATTTTTAGATTTGACTTTGTCAACAAATTTATTGAAGGCTGTTATTCATTTTGAAGGAATTGATGGGTGAGATTTGATAAAATCGTGATTCTAATTTCTTTGATTTAGTCGAATGAAATCTTGTTGCTTTAGAATTTCGTATAATCTGTATCAAGCCAAATGTTGTATTATATTATCCTACCAGTAAGTTTGTGATTATGTAAAAAAATTACAATTTTTTTTCTTTTGCCATTTATTACTATATTTGTTTGAAAAGAATCCATTCTAGATATACTTATCTAGAAATGCATAATAAATGTGGTCTTTGTCTATCTTTATGCTAGATTATGCCATACCAATCTAAAAATGTGATTAACTCTTGGCATTATTTTTTAATTGCAAGTAACATTTGTTTTGATTTCCAAATGCTAAAGAACAAGAAAGATATCATGGGGATACAAGTTCCAGTATTCAAAACTTTCATCATTTATAGATTCTTGTCATTTTTAAATTTTGTGGAAAAATCTTGACTTACAAGAATTGGTTTCGAGAAATCATGAGATATCACCAATTGACTTAAGAATCAAAAGTTGGTTATGAATTAAATCTTGTAGGTAGTAGTATTTTACTATTTTTTACACAGTATATGATTTTTATAATTGAAATGTCTACAATTAGAAGAATTCTATCAGTTTTGGGTTTGAAATATCACGAATTGACTTAAGAATGTCAACATTGATCCTATTTTTTGGAACGGAGAGAGTACTAGTGCAATTCTCTGTTGTAGTTAATGAAGAAACTCTCTTCCTTTTCATGGTTCACTCTAGTGTGAATGTAATGTTGTGTTTGCAGGAGGGAACTTCCAATTACTTTAAAGGACTGATGCTCCTCTTTTGCTATCTGATAGTTGCTGCAAGTTTCTTTGTACATAGAGATCCTAAATCTGTAGGTCAGTTGTTACACCTTCTTCTGAATGCATGCATATGAGAGATGATGAAATGGAATACTCTCTTTTGTAGGATGTCTAATAGTGAGATTCATGTTCATCAGGATCTAAAGTTTAGTTTCTCATTCACATTCTATGCATCCTGTTTGATTTTCCTGAATGTTAATTTTCCTTTCGATGGAATGAAAACATGCTGAAACTTGATGATGTTGCAGAGGATAATCCCTCAAAAACTTAGGCAGTGGAATCATGGCACGGACCTGCTAACGGTGAAGGCTCCACGTAATGCAAGTAAATGTAATTCTTGAGGTACCCTGGTGGTGGATTAAGAGCTGCAGATTCAATTGTTGTGCTGCCAAAGCTTAAGGTCCATCATTTAAATGAATAGTTTCTGGAAACTGAACAATGTCAGTTGACATCCATGATAGTTTAGAATATAGATACTGCCTGTGATGAGTAGTTTCTAGCCCCTTAGAAAGAAGGCTGGAAATAGACTGTACTTTTATAATAGAATTTTGTTAGCATTAGTCAATCAAGTGTAAAGAAAGCTATGTTTTTTCAGTTTTGCTTGTTTAAACTAGTCTTATACTCTGTTGTTGTTTTTTAAAACCCTCTTCCTCCATATGATCATGATGTATATTATTAGCCACATAATTGAAAAACAAAAATTAATGACAAAACTTATAGTCTAGTGTGAGTTTTTTTTTTTCATTCAACAATCAAGGATAAATTTGGGCTTTTTGATTCTCCTAAAAGTGCTTCATACATGTTAGATTTAAGACGAAAAAAATAGAACACAATCATAAGAAATTATAAAAGAACATAAAATAAAAGTCACCACCAATTTAACTAAGCGGAGTTGCTTAAAAAATTAGAGGAGTTGCTTAAAAAATTAGAGGATTGGCGAGTGTTATATTATTTATGATTATCTACGGAGTGTCAGTGTATTTTACTCTTTAAAATATCATTTAAAAATTTATTTTAAGAGAAGAATGATACATTGTTTTGAGAAGACTAACTTATTAAATTGACAAACAAAAGGTTATATTTTGAGAAACTTAAAATTTAATATGTATTAACTCGTAAAGTGATTTTCATATGTAAATTTTTGTCTTGTCATAAAATTGAAAATGTAAAATAAGCTTTCCTTAAATAATTGGGGTTTAAGTTTTAGCCACGATTGCTGCAATATATTTTTATTCATTTTTGTTACAACTAACATAATTGAATAAGTTTGAATAAACTCCAAAAGTAAGTTATTTAGGGTGCTTTTCTATATCGCTCATTCATTTTGGTTATTATTCACCATTTTTGGTCAGATATATTAGAACGAAAGGAGTATTATATTTTAATTTTATCTTGGAATATATATAAATAATAGTAAAAAATAAAATATATTTAATAATAACAAAATTAATGAATTATCCACTGTAGTTGACACTTTTTACTGATTACATCGTTGAACTTTAAATTTTTCAAATTACTCCAGTAAACTAATTATTATTTTGAAATTTGGTCATTCCGTTAAAAAAATTAAATGGATGTTAATTTGTTATCGACAAAACTAATGAATTACCCAATGCAGTTGACACGCTTTACTGATTACACCATTGAATTTTTAATTTTTTAAATTATCCCAGTAAACTAATTATTATTTTGAAATTAGGTCATTCTGTTAAAAAAAATTAAACAAACGTAATTTTTTTATTTACGTGGCTCTAGAAAATAAATTCGAAAACCAAAAATATTACATATGTGGCAAAAAAATAATAAAAAACTTGAAAGTGAAAGCAAAAAAATTAAAATATTTTGAGTGCTCTGATCTCATATGTTTATCAATAGAAGAAACTTATTTGCGAAAGAAAAGCAATGCATTAGCAGCATAAATGAAAACGCGGTAATTGACAACAATCACCTTTTGCATCTACCTTTGAATTATTTCCGCATCTATTCATAAAAACTCAGGCTTCAATCAAATCACAAATACAATTCCAACAAAATCAATTTAACCAAATATTACTATCACATGTCTATATACACACACATATGTATAGAGAGACTGGGGAAGAAGTGAATTTTGTAGAGGCGATCGAGAGTGAATGAGAAAAGTTCAAAGTCATAATGCTGCTGAGAGTCAGAGGTGAGAGTGAGAAAATCTATTAGAACGCCATTTATTTCATTTGTTGTTGTTGTTGGGATTCAGACTCCATTGTTATATCTAATATGAACTTTGAAACTCAATTCAATGTTTTGGGTATTCAGATCTCAGAATATTCATAGATTTTAAATAGAGAAAATACATAGATTTATTTGAGCGGAAAGTTTATGGAAATGAGAGAGACGAGACTCATGAGAGGAAGAAATAGAGATAATAAATCATATTTATTTATTTATTTTTACGTCCACATAGGATAAAAACTGAAACGATTTAATAGTCGTGAGCCAATAACAAAATGACCCAATTTCAAAATAATAATTAATTTATTGAAATAATTTAAAAAATTAAAAGTTCAATGTCGTAATCAATAAAACATGTTAACTATAGTCGATAATTCATTAATTTTATCGATAAAAAATTAACTTGACCTAATTTTAAAATACTAATTAATATATTAAATAATTTAAAAAATTAAAATATCAATAATATAATAAATAAAACTTGACAACTACCTCTGCTAATTCGCTGCTAATTCATTAGTTTTGCGAAATAATTTTCTATTTCTTTTGTTTCCCTACGAAGGCAATTGAAACTAGAATATTTTTGAAAAATATTTTTTTTCATGCAAAATAAATCTGCCACGTGGACCCGCAATCCAGCCACGACTCTATATGTACTTGTTTTAATCACCCCTCAAACCCAAACCCTAACCTGCTTCCGCGAGTTTCACATCTCTCTATCCCCTCTCATCGTCTTTAAGAATCCAAAATTCTGAACCAATTTAGTTTCAATTTACTATTTCTTGATTTGATGTGTATTTCTGGATGTGGTTGTATAGATATATAGGGCACATCATTTTGCTGATTATCTTTGGCAAGTTCAGATTGTGTGAATTCCAGTCGGGCGATAATGGTTAGTTCTTTACCACTTCAATTTTGTTTCAGTTCTTACGGAATTTACATATTTCCCCCTGATTTGTTATTTTTTTCTGGAATTTGTGTTTTAGGGTTTTGATAGAATGGTTTTACAGTTTGCGTAACTTATCTCTATTAATCGGTCATATCAACACTAACACTACCTTCATTGAATATATAGCCACACACACATATAGTAATCGCTGTACTTATTCTAGTTTTAAAGTAACTAACAGCCATGAAATTTCAATTCAGCTTTATTTGTCAAATGTGAATATTTTCTAAGTTCCAAAATATAAGATCGGGATGTTCTGACAGTTTACAAGATAACTAATTTTGGTTACCCTAGTGTGATCTATGTCTGTATGTGTATATATATGTATATATGAGCGTGTATTTGTTGATTAAGGTTCTTTTAGTTTAATTTATATGAGTATGCATTTCAATTTGCAGTCTGGTAGGGGAGGAAGGGACAGATTTCGCAGGGACTACCCTCCAAGATCTGAAGAGAGGAATCATCACGGTCGTAGCAATGCACCACCATCGAGACACCTTTGGGTTGGAAACCTGTCTCATAGCCTGGCTGAGAGAACTTTAGCAGATCACTTTTTGCAGTTTGGCGAGCTTGAGAGTGTTGCTTTCCAACCGGGTCGTAGCTATGCTTTCATTAATTATAAGCATGATGAAGAGGCATTTGCTGCAGTAAGAGCACTTCAAGGATTTTTTGTCGCGGGCAATCCGCTTAAAATTGAGTTTGCAAAGGCGGTTAGTTTTGTCGACCTTTGGCTGTTTTCTTTAGAACTTCATGTCATATGCTATGTATGTGTATTCTCAATCATCTATACGAAAGCCATAGCAGCTTGTATTAACAATACGTCACAGAAAAAAACAATGTGCCACAAGAATTAAAATAGAATATGCCACTGAAAAAAATATGCCAAAGAAATTAGCAGAAAGAGAAACACAAAATAGTCAGATCTCTAAAATTGAATAAAAATCTGTTTACCATTCTCAGTTTCTTGGATTTAAACTAATACGGAATAAGTTAGTCTCAAAAAAAGTCTGAATTATCGTATATGTACAGTCATCTTAATTCAATAAGGTCTTTGTCCATGTTAATTGCAAGCTTTGCTGTCCGCCAATTACTGAGAAGCTTGCAATCATTCTTCAACATTATTCATTAATGCAATTTAGCCAAAGGTCCTTTGAGAATGCAATTAGGAATTTATAATGGATTAGACTCCTGTTTACTGCTAAAACATTCAAAGAAGGGATAATGCCAAGTTTTCAGTTAAGATGACCAAGTGTCCTTTTTCACAGGATGCTCTACATTAGTAATTAATAAGCAGAGCAGGCATCAAGAAGACTTAAAATGTTGCAACTCAATCAAGCTAAATCTTCTAAACTTGAAGTACCGTTTATATTTACTTCTTTGGTGTAGGCACACACCAATCTTAACATCAAGGTTAATAGAAAGATTAATGGTAACTTAATATATACAAGGTTAAACATCAAACTTCAAGTTATAGGGTCTTCCCATATCCATTGTATGATCTAATCTCTATGCATTGAACAAATGTGTCTCTCCTTGTTGAAACTAATGATGCATACCTATTACATCAAAAATATTAAACTGAAGAATCTGTTCTATTATAATGAACAATCATAAACATAAGATTTTCTCCTCACCCTCTCCTTGTGTGTGTTAACTTGCTCATCTTTCATGATCATTCATTAACCATGCCAAAAAGGTGGTGTTGATGCTATAGGAAAAAGCAAGGTGAATATTATTCTTTAAGGTAGGCCTTGATTTCATTGTCATCTTAAGTGAAGTCTTATCTTCAACTTTAACAAGGCTTCTTGAAGGAACGGGATTGTAAGCATCTTGTTGAGGGTTAGTAGTTTACTTATTTGTGTAAGTTATCAGCTTTATGTTACTTTATAGAAAATTATCTGTGCGATTTGTTAGTTTAGTATTTGTGAATTTGTCGATCATATTACTATTAATTAATGTTATATGATTAGGAGTCTATGATGATTGAACTGAATTTTTTTTGGCTAGTAATATTGCAAACAATTGCTCCCTATATTTGTTGTCTCTGCCCCAAGGGGGGTGTAAGAGTTTTGGTTGTGATATTTATTAGGTCACTCATCTCTTCTTTTTATTTTTTCCACCCCTCTTTCTTGGGGTTAATCAGGAATTTTTGAGTCGTTACTATGACTAATAGGGGCTTTAGTTATATGCTCTGAGAAAATGACTTGAGTATGCAAGTGGTCACAATGTTCTTGATCCTTGAAATGGAGTTGTTTTGGAAACTGAGTTTATAGTATAGATGCATAGTGCAGTTTTCTACAGTGTGCAGATCTTTTGATTCTGTTAATGATGACTTCAGTTGAGAAGCCACTAGGGTTCTGAAAGGTGCCACATTGTTGATATTTAGGATATCATTTTTGTTTAGGTTTCTTAGGGCAAGATGGTTTCTCCAATAATGCTATCTCAGGTATAGACTTAGGGTTTTCAAATCTATATGAACACTAAACTTCCGCCGGTTACATAATCTATAAGGATTTCCCCATTCAAAACAATGTCGATAACTATTTGTGCATAAAAAGAATATGAAAACACCTTGTATTATTTACAACAGTTCTTCACCAAATAGAAGACCATGATAAATGTTGTCACATTGTACAAAAAGAAACGATCTGGGCTTTATCATAGATTCATTCAATGTTGTTGCTTGCATCAGTCATCCAAGTAGCTTCCATGTATCTGCTTTACTTAATTATTTCACGTCAATCGATATTATCAATCACGCAGGATAACATAATATGCAAATCCAATCAGATAGAGATGCCAACATGCAAAATCGCACAGAATATGACATTGGCAATTTACCAGATTCATTGAAAGTGAAAATTACAGCCTTCTCTGATAAAGTTTATTGTTAAACTGAATGCAAACTGTTACATCTAATGTGCACTTTCTGAGCAAAGATTGTGTGGTAGTAAATGAACTCATACGCTGGAGGGGAAATAGTTAGCGAAAGAAACATGGTTTATCCCGAGGAATACAATTCTAATTTCAGGAATAGAAGTTCCACTGGTGTATGTATGATGCAAGTTATTATGAGTTGGATCGGTTGATGATGGACTGATGACTATCAAATATTTCTTTTGTCAGACGGTTTTAGTGCTATCTGAAAAGACAAGCTGTTGGATGCAATTGTTTTTAACAATACCAACATTCTTATGGTTTATACAGCATCCCTATCTTTTTTGCCAGGATGTAACAAGAAATGTAAACTAGAGGTAGAAAACAAAAGCAACCGGTCATGGGGATCTAAAATCTGTTGTGAGCAGAGTCCTATAAGTTTGTCAATGTGAGCTTTTAGCATGATGTATTATATCATTCAGTATCTGTAACATGTGTATTTCCTGCACCAGATGGAGCATATAATAACCAGAGAAGCTAATTCAATGTTTTGTCAAGATATAATAACTAGGACATCTGTTTTAGGACGTACTATCACCTTACTGGTTTTTGGCTCTAATATGGTTCTAGGTTTTAATTTGTTTATGGTGGTGTGGGATAGGGCCTGGGAAGATGAAAATGGGAATTTGTTGTTTTACAACTGCATTCTAGGTTTGTTTAAACCTTTAGAGCTCGACATATGTAGAGGACTAGCCAATGACAATCTTGATGCCTAAAGGCGAGCGTGGAAAATTTTCACAATTACGAGCATTGATCGGATGCAATGCCATAATTATATTTTAATTAAAATAATAAAATTCAGAAACCATGCAATAAAAGAAGAACTTGACCTAAAATATCTGAAAAAAATAATGATATTTATAAAATGCTTTTGTGATGGCAATCTGTATGCTCTTATTTAGGAATCTGGAGCACTAATGGTCCAGTGAGTATTGAGATCACTTCCAAGTTTCAAAAACTCTGTTTTCTTCATTTCCTTTTTACATCCATGGGAATTTCGGCTGTGAAAAGGGACACAATGGAACATGGAATTTGACCCCTTTCAAATGTCTAACATGTTATCAAACTTCTATCCAGGGTTCTATTATAGCTTTCTGATTCCAAAAACTGTCATGAAAGCTGAATCATCTCAAAGAATATCCATTGGTACTTTAATTAAACCAACAAAAGTAATTTGGATTTGAAGGCTGTGAGATGCCCACATGAAGTGATATTGTAATCATTCTTCTCCATTTCATTCAGCATCCACTTTCAGATTCATGTGGTGAGAAATCTCAATTTAAACTTTTTGACTATGAATTGAACCCCTCAAATCTCCAAAACACTACCAAAAACATGCTAGTGTTTCCAAACTATTTGTTCCCCTCATACAAGGGAGGTTTTAGTAGAACACAGTTAACATTGGTTCCAGAAATTCATCCTTAATTCAAAGTGTAACCTGAATAATATTGGTATGATTTAATGTTGTAACACAGAGACTAGATATTTTCTTCTGTGTGGATTTAAATCATCTAGACCACTCCTTACTTAGAGAGCAGCTATAAAGCTTTGATAGAGAAGCATGAAGTATCTATGCCCGGAAGTTGTACTATATTCTGTTTCAGCCATCTATGTTTTGAGTACCTATAAAAAAAAGTTATAGAAGCATGCAGTTTCCACTGATTTCATAACACACCAATGCATCTAATATTACTGTCAAATTCTCTTTATAAAATGTTTTAGGAGAACTTATATGGATTAAGATCTTCACACATCCTTTGCAGTGTGGATTTTTATCATAGAAGAAAAGGTTTTACAGAAGTTGGTTGACATTTATAAGTCCTACTGTTTGACATCACAAAAGAGGGAGCATTTTGTATCTATCTATTTTTAGGGGTAGAGTATCTGTTGGTCATGCAGAGCTCCTTTTCTTTTTCTTTGTTTTTTCCTTGTTTGAAAGTGTGCTGCTCCACTCTCCGCATTCTAATTGCTGTTACCTTTATATGTTTGATTGGAAGATAATGCTATATATGTAACATAGGTAGATGTATTCCTGAAAATCTATCGACCAAAATCAGATCTACAGGACAATGATAATGCAAACACAATGTTGGGTTAGATTATTTAATATTTGGAAGCACTACTGCAATATGTACAGAACTTGAAATAGGAACCATTCTGTGTTGAATGAATAGAGCATGCGCTATGTTTGAAGTTCATAGAATGTGAGATGTTTCCTTTGTCAAGCAAAACATGTATCCTTGTTATTTTGTAAAATGCTGGTGTTAACAAAAGTGGTGATCCTTCAACCATATATTTGGCTGTGAGATAATATTGTGCATGAAACGGTGAGTTAGCTTTACTGTTGGAGTTGATCAGCTTCAGCCATTGTTTAGGGCATGTTAGGCCAATTAAATTTAGACAAGCCAATGTGAACTGATTTTACTGTTTTTCTTTCTCTAAAGAAAATTGTAGTACTCCTCAGTAGTCTGTTGTCATCTGATTTGTTTAACCTTTCCACTCAATTTCTTTTTGCTGCTTCTGGGGGGAGCTTCTACTTGATAGTGCCTAAATTCTTATTTCTCATCGCAGAGATTGTGTTAGACATATCATGTCGTGGTAGTTGATTTAACCCGTGGGCAATGTACTTAATCATCTGAACTCTTACAGTTTGTCTATACTTTTGTCCATTATATGATGACAATGACAGTCTTTGGATATTGTTAGTTTTTGTCTGTTAACTGCTGTCTTAATGACATTTACTACTTTGGATAGTTTGCACCCCATTTTTAAAGAAACTTGTACCACATTTGGAAACTTATAGCAAAATCAAAATAGTAGGTTAATTACTGAAATCATTGGTGGTTTAGTACAGTTATTTTTTATATATTTTAAATTTACTTTTGATGACGATGGAACCCACAACCAGTTCCCTTAGGATGTGCAGGGGATAAACCTCCAGCTGCAAGCAATACTCTATCAATCGCACACACTGGTAATCCCTTAGTAGATTATGTGTCCTATTGAGATCATTGCCTTTGCGCAGCATTGATTTTGTAAAGCTTATATAGTGTAGCATAGTAATTTGTTCAGATTAGGAACTGTTTATGTCGAATCCGTGTAACCATGCCCTCCTAAATATTAAGTCTTTAGGTTGGACTGTTATCCATGAAGTAATGAAACAAAATAATTTCTTTCTGAGATGCCATTGTTTAGCTTCACCTTTGACCTGTGTTATTAGTATTAGCAGTAATGTTATTGTTTACCTTTTTTTAAAAAATTAAAACGTTGGCAGTTTTCAAAAGCTTTTGACGGCTCTGCTTTTGTATATCTGTGATTATGTAAATTGTTTTTTCTTCTAGTGTTGGGAAGCTGGGTGATGAAAACCTAGTAGTTGTGTGAATGCATGAGTTGGCCATTTATAGGCGTACTTAATTGGGGTGACAACCTCTCTCCCCCCCCCCCCTGTTTTCACCATGTCGAAGATACCTGTACTCGACACTACGACCAAAACCAATTTTAAGATAGGAAAGAGAGAAAGGTAGCAATAAAGTCACTACTCATGCTTAACCTTTCTGAAAAAGAAAAGGTCACTACTCTGAAGTAAGCTCAGTTGTCAATTTCCTGGTCTTTCTTTGTTTTATCTGTTTCTGGTTATACCGTCTGTATACATTATAGGTTGAAAATGTTTGGCAAAGTGGTAGATGTTCTCTTTAACAAGTATCTGAAGCCATTTATCGTGCTTTAGTGCTTTGTTTCACATGCATTGCATCTTATTATATTTCCTTTTAAAATGTTAACTCTATGAGGAGTCTAACTATGATAAGGAGATGTCATATGATCTTTCTGTCCCATAAATGTAGTCCTCATTTTTTTTTTCTGAGATGTCTACTTTTTTTATTTAAAAACCAGTCTGTTCTTAATGAAGCAAGGTGATGGTGTTTGTATATTAATTGGTATTATCTACATTGTTTCTGGTCTCCTAGAAAGGAAAAAGATGGGGTTTTCCATCTAACTCAAATGAGAATATTACTTAATATGGCTTTATGTCACAGGAGAAAGCGTCAACACTATCAGTTGATGAAGATTACTTTCCACGCAGAGAGGAGCAACGCTCCACTGTAAGAGGTTCTCCATTTTCTCAAAGGGAATCTAGAGCACGTCGCTCTAGTCCTGACTCATCTTACTCTGACAAATCCAAGATGGATGATAAAAATGCAGAACCCAGTGAAGTCTTATGGATTGGGTTTCCAGCTTTATTGAAGGTGGATGAGGCGATTCTAAGGAAATCCTTTTCACCATTTGGTGAAATTGTGAAGATCAGTGCATTTCCAGGACGCACGTATGCCTTTGTTCGGTTCAAAAGTGTAATGGCAGCCTGCAGGGCTAAAGAAACTCTTCAGGGGAAATTATTTGGCAATCCTCGTGTACATATTTGTTTTGCTAGGAGTGAGTCCAATAGTGGAAGAAATTCAATGAATGCCCCTTCCTCCCCAGATTTCAGGTCATATGGACGCCTGGGATCTTCTGAGAATTTCAGACCTGATAGGAGTTATGAGAACTTATCAGGCGATCCCAGCATGAGATCCCCTCGTTTTATCCCAGATTTGGAGTCCAGAGATCCTGATGTTATGACTTTTCAGAGGAAGGGTAATTTATGGGCTAATGGTGCATTCGAACAGGAGAGGTTCCAAGATCTGGGTCCGGAACTAGGACCACCTAGAAGTGTCTATGAACATCGAGCTAGTCCTCCAAGAGATAGAGGTGTCCGCTTCCGTGATTTTTCTCCTCAGAAATTCCCTCGACAAGGTCAAGTGTATAATGATGCTTGGGACTTGCCAGAAGATGCCATGCTTTTTCATGAAGCTAAGAAACTTAAGACCAGCTCCTTTCCACCTGAGAACGAACTCCCAGAGTATCCTTTCTCTGATGCTGAACAAGTGAAACATGTAGTGCCTAGGATGCTTGATTTTCCCCAGCATGATGCCTTTGATGGTAACTTTGATTCTGGATCTTTTGGGCGTAAGCAGATCCCTGATCGTGCGTTAAATTTAACCCAACAACCATATGGGGAGAGGAGTGAGCATTGGAATGCACCCTATGATAATTTCCAGTCTGGATCTGTTTCGTTGCCTTCAAATCCTGTTGAGTGGAATAGATCAACGCCTGAATTACATGAGTCTTCTCCAAATGAAGTCTGGAAATGGGAAGGAACAATTGCAAAAGGAGGAACTCCAGTTTGTCGAGCTCGCTGTTTTCCAGTGGGGAAAGTGCTGGATATGATACTGTAAGTGGTAAAATTTTTCCGACTAATATAAGATCCTTGGGGCAATTGCATTGGTTTCAGAGATGACAATATTTAGACTGAGTACTTTTTGGTTTTATTAACTGCAATATCTGCTGACTTTCAACTTCCTATTGGCAGCTTTTGCCTGTCAATCAAAACTAGATTTTCGTCAAAATTGTTAACATCCGGTCTGCTCATGATTGCATCAATATTGTCATTCTTTTAGATGTAATTGATTATGTAAGCAAGTGATTGCCATCCTTAGGAAGTCCAGTGAAATAAAAGGAAAGATTGAAAGGCATACGAGGACAACTCTCCTACCTTTAGTCTCTAGACAGATCAGTTTTAACAGCTTCCTGTAAATTCAAGCCAACTAGCTTCAAAGTGCTGTTGTCTAAGTTGGACTTGTTTTGGAGGATTTCTCATCCTCCACCTCCTTTGTCTCTCTCTATTCTAGTAAAATCTTATTTTATCTGAAAAAATAGGTGGAAGTTGTTTGGAATGTTTCGCAAGGCACCAAAGCTTTAGTTCAGTTGGTGGACTTGGCTTCTTGCAAAGCAGGAGGTCATAGGTTCAAACCTGGGCAGTTGCCAAGTGGGGTGTGTGTTTAAATTTCAGTCAAAAACTAGCAAAAATAAAAAATGTTTCGCAAGGCACATATATGTTGCACTGCATTATAGACGCTGTCTCAGTTCTACACATCTCTTGTTAATCTGTACAATATACATCAAACAATGACTCATAAATCATCTAAATGATGCAGGCCCGATTTCCTAGATTGCACTGCAAGGACTGGTCTAGATATGCTGGCAAAGCATTACTATCAATCTGCCAGTGCTTGGGTGGTATTCTTTGTTCCTGAGAGTGATGTTGATATTGCATTTTACAATGAATTCATGAATTATTTAGGGGACAAGCAGCGTGCTGCAGTGGCTAAATTAGATGAGAAGACCACCTTGTTTCTTGTACCTCCTTCAGAATTCTCGGAGAAAATACTGAAGGTACCAGGGAAACTGAGCATCTCCGGTGTTATTTTGAGGTTGGAGAATCCTGGTTCCACTATTGGGTCTCTTCATAATCCACATGAGAAAAAAGATACCAGTTTTGTGCCTTTTCATGGGGATACATCATACCCAAAGCCAACATCACCTTCTGGACCTTATTCCTCAGTGGCGCCTTTCCCAAATCTTGGAAACCCCGGAGTCAATAATATGTCTTTTCCTGTGAATTTACCCAACTCTGCGCCACCTGTATCATTTGCTCATGCAAATAGAACTTTGTCTGATACCATTGATGATAACAGGCATGAACATATGCTCCATCAGCGGACCCCGCTGGAGCCAAATTGGTCTGCGCACTATTTGCAGAATTCCAACTCTGGTACTAGACATATGGCACCACAAGCATCCAGCAGTGCTGTTTCTTCCATCACTCAAGGATATAACCCTGCCATGCCTAGGGCTGTGCCGCAAACAAGTTCAACAAATTACTCAACTGGGTTTTCTGGTATCCCATTACCTGGAAGCGGCAAGGTATCCCTTCAGGATACTAAACCTCCAGGTTCTTCATCTCTTCAACCAGAACAACTTGCACAGTTGGCATCATCTCTTCTAGGGCAACAAAGGCAATCTGGGGTTGTATCAACAGGGCAAGATTTTAGGCAGTCAAGCACAAGTCAATCTGAGAACTTGTATAGACCACAGCAGAAATTTTCTTTGCCAAACAATCAGGTATCTTCTGAGTTCTCGTCATCTCAGTTTGGTCAATTCCAACAGATGCAGCAATTCCAGCAGCAGCAGGCACCAAATGTGCCTGCAATTCCTCAGCGAGAGCCAACAGGTAATCAACAGCTGCAAAATACTGGTACACAAGAGGAAGGGGACGCAGACCCACAGAAACGTCTACAAGCAACATTACAGCTGGCAGCGGCTCTTCTTCAGCAAATTCAGCAAGGAAAAGGAAATTGACAAAGTGTGAAAGCGAAATAAAATTGAAGTTGCTTAAGATTGCCATAAGGGATGGATACTCTTGGGAAGTATTTGCTTTCCTTTGCTTAGCGATTTAGTTACCAGTCGCACTGAGATTGCTATTAGCAGGTTGTCATGGCTATTTAGTTTACTTATAATTGGAAGCTTTCCTTGGTCCTTTTCCTTTTTAACTCCTTTATATATAGCAATTAGCATGGACTTTGGATGTCTTGAACTTGAAAGATATAGAGCCGTTTTGGCTTATTACAGAATGCAGGCTGTAAATATTGTATTTCCCATCAAACTTTTGCTGCAGGACTTTGGCTGGTGCAGGCAGGCTGTCCGACTATAAAGGTTGTGTTGTACTTGAGAAACTAATTACCAAAATAATTGAGTAATACCCAAATTACCGTTTTACTGGACGAGACTTTGGGAACGATGGAGGCCTTCTGCGGCCGCATTGAAACTGCCCTGGAAAATTATATTTGCTCGCATATTGACCACCGTTCGTTCGTAGAGTGAATTC
Source organism: Panax notoginseng (assembly GCA_016801055.1). Lineage (NCBI taxonomy): Eukaryota > Viridiplantae > Streptophyta > Magnoliopsida > Apiales > Araliaceae > Panax > Panax notoginseng. Next base: position 190,724,059 of record CM029021.1, read on the forward strand.
ACTTTATACTATTGTAGAGTAGTAAATCTGTACCGTCGAATATAGACTTAATTCTCAAATCGTGGGGCGATTACTCTATGATAGTAGAGAATTCATTCTACAATCGCAAATTGTGTAACTTTAAAAATTATTGTTCACCTCTATATTCCTCATATATATATATAGGAATAATTCATAACAAATACTGCCTCCATCCCATAATAACTGTCGTTTTAGAATGAATTTTTTTTTTCAATTTATTTGTCGTTTACAACTTTTTAGGAGAAACAATTATTTACTTTCCTATATCACCCCTACCTTCTTTCATTGTCCAAAGAAATTTTTTCCTTATATTAATAGTTTTCAACTTCCCATAAAGGGGTAGTGATGAAATTTCACACCAATTTTAATTAATAAATGATAGCACTAAATGACTTTCTTAATCCATGTGCATTAAGCTAAAGCGACAGTTATTATGAGATGGAGGGAGTAGTTGTTATGAACACTATCTATAACAAACGTGTCTCCTACCATCTAAGAAATCTAACGGACAAAATTAACCTCTGCCGCTACTCTTATTAGTAGCGTCATGCAAAATTTTTTGTTACCTGCCTCTATTCTTAGCAGACATGGAGAAATTTCTTAAATGCCCCACTTTAGTTATATTTAAATAGTTAATGTATTTATTTGTATAAATAATTTCTTAAATAATCAAAATCAACATTGTCAATTATATATTTGATGTATTTATTTTTATAAATAATTGTTAAAGTAATAAATTTTAAATTTGTGATAAATTCAATGTATTTATTTGTATAAATAATTTTTTAAGTAATAAAATTTAACATTAACAATTATTTGATTATTTAAAATTTAAACTCCATATTGTAATACAATTCGAATATAAATTACATTACAAATAAATACATTAAAATTATTTAAATATAATTAAAGTGAGGGTATTTAGGACATTTCCTCTCCATCCCTCTACTCTTAGTAGAAGTAGGAAAAAAAAATTGACTGCAGAAGTTTAATCCCATCTTGTCTGCCGCTACTCTTAGGAGTCCATTAATCTCACCTGTTAGATCTTACATTTAACGGTGATAGATACGTTTGTTAAAATATTGTCCATATCAATTATTTGTTATACAATGAGTTTCTATATATATATATATATATATATATATATATATATATATATATAGTATCCAAGTGAGGTGTACGTGCCATTGTAGACTCAGTATTACTACTTTCTAGAGAGAAAGAGTTATGCTATGTTTGGATTCAAAGAATGGAATGAACAGTGGAATGATTCATTCTATTATAGTTAGAATGAGTTATTTGGTATGATCTTCCTCCCCCAAGGAACCAAACACAATTTTTTTCATTACATATGAATGAATCATTCAATTCTCACATTTATTACTCCAATCCAAACGTAATATTAGAGAGAAAAATAGTAAACAATATCATCATGTATCCCATCCCAGGAGATTTACCATTAACTCCTTATTATCATCAAATTAGTAGTAGTACTAAATACAAATCCCCGCGTTGCGATGAGAGTATTCAAATTTTTAATAATAAATATGTGCGTACAATTAATAAATTAAAATATAATAATAAAATAGTATATTATTGTGCGATGATCAAATTTTACACAGAAAAATAAATGAATATACATATTTCAAATCCTGGTGCTAGTATGTAGCAACATTCTATAATCAATTAATAAAAGGAAAAATATATATTTTTGTTCTGTGAAGTAAACAATCATGCTTACTGCAAAAGTTTTACTGCAAAATGTGTGAGGAAAGCTTGAATCAAGCTAAATAAATATTGACAAAATCATATTGCTTTGTCCCGCAACAAGTGCGAAGTAGGACATTGATCCCAAAAATTCTGTAAAGAAAATTCACATTTTCAAAGCCTTAATATCCTTAATCTTATCAAACCCTTAAATCTGATCAAACACACTTGTTTATGTGACTTAAAATGAAGATACTAAATAATCAAATTAAGAAATAAACCCAGTTCCTTACTGTTAATATAAGAAACGTGAATAGCTCTAATCTAAACACAAACTTTCCAATCGAAAATTCACCAAAATTTTTAATTAAACACTATTGACAACACAAATATCAGATCAATCAAATCGATTGCAAACATTATTCCGCATATCAGCAACTAAATGCAAATGCAATAATCTCAAATTTTAGCACATAATATCTAAAAATTTAGAAAATAGGCAAACCAATGAAATAATTCCACCTGCTTCTGGGTTATGTTTCACACTCCTGCATATAGCTAACCTGTAAGTAATAATGTGTGTATATAATAGAAGAAAGACAGAGAGACAAAACGAAAAGAAGAGGAAAATTGACCGTGAAGAAGAAGAAGTCATGGTTGCTATTCACTTATGAGAATAAATAATTAACCTGATTAATATACGTATATATATGTATGTATATGCATGGAAGATTAGGCCATGTGATCATTAACATTATTTCAAACTCTAATTCAGTTAGGAAGTTTTATCCATATAAAAGTTTGCTTATTGATTGTTGAAGAGATTAAATTTTACTTGATTTGTTATTATTTATCCATAATTTAAAAAAGGATAGGATATAATTAAGATAATTGGTTTGTTATTATTTTTTCATAATTTTAAAAAAGATAGGATATAATTAAGATAATTTGGACATAATTAAAATTATTTAAGATGGACATGTGTTGAATTTGTAGAAGGACATATGTCAATATATGGTGTCATCTACTGTGATTTAGTATATATAATAGATTATTGGGATGACGATGAGTAGACCTGACAATATAGTTGATTAACTATTAGGTCAACCCATATTAACTAGAATTAAATGGGCTAGTTAACTATTTTATTTATTTAAGATTTGTAACCATATTATTTAAAAGAAATATAGATCCAAATCGGTTAACTATTTGTTGACCCATATTTCATTTCAAATCAAAAATTCTTTACACCTCATATTCAGAAATTTTTTATTCAAAAAAATAATATTTAGTGCTTATGTATACACTTCCACCCCCAACCCTAAAAAAATTTCAATGATTATGTATACAACCCTCATCCCAACCCCACCCCCCATCGCCCACCCCCACCCAGCACCACCCCACCCCACCCCACCCCACCCCACCCCACCTCACCTCCCACTCCACCCCTAATCCATTTCAAAAAATGATATTTACTGATTATGTATCTATCCCCCACTCCAACCCTGACCCCGCCCCGCCTCACCTCGCCCCCCACTCTCCCACCCCCTCCCCCTCCCCCTCCCCCTTCAACATTCAAAAAATAATATTTACTGATTATGTATATACTCCCACCCTACCCTACCCTACCCTACCCTACCCTACCTCACCTCACCTCACCTCACCTCTCCTCTCAAAAAAATAATATTTACTAATTATGTATATATATCCCCCACCCCCCTCAAAAAAAAAATATTTACTGATTATGTATATACCCTCACTCTGCCCACCCCACCCACCCCACCCACCCACCCACCCACCCACCCTGCACTCTCCAAAAAAATATTTACTGATTATGTATACACTCCCATCCCCCCCTAAAAAAATATTTACTGATTATGTATACACCTCCCCCTAAAAAAAAAATTTATTTAGTGATTATTATACCCCCACTCCTAAAAAAAATTAATATTCAGTGATTATGTATACACCCCATCTTCACCCGCAGTCCCACTTCTAAAAAAATTATTCAGTGATTATGTATACAACCTCGCCTCCACCCTAAAAAAAAATAATATTCATTAATTATGTATACATTTTCCACCCACCCCCATACCCATCCCCCCAAAAAGATATTTAGTGAATAATTGATTATATATACACCCCCGCCTCCCCCCCCCCCCCCCACCCCCACCCCCACCCCCAAAACTCCAAAAAAAATAAAATACATGGTGATTATGTATACATAATATATCTAATAATAATTTATTTAATTGAATCATAATAAAGATAAGTTTGAAATTTAAAATATGGGTCGACCTATATTTAAATCATAAGTATATGGTTCCAACCCAGACAACTTATATTAAAAATAGTTAATATGATTTTAGTTCTTAAATAGAACCATAACCATATTTTATAAACCAAAATCAACCTGTAATCATATTTTGCCAGGTCTAATGATGAGGATTCTAATGCCCTTTCATCAAAATGATGAGAACTACCATCACCACCATTTTGATCAGCTAGGGTTAATTGCTGATCAACATCATCATCAGAAAATACTTCTCATTAATGCAAATTACGTCATGCTTTTTGTATCTCTTGAGCTTGAGCAAGAGCAAAAGTCAAAGCCAACGAGTAGAATTGTGAAGAAGCCTTCCTCCAAAAAGTCACATTAGACAAAGTTTTTCATGGTTAAGCCTCAGGAGTCAGAGGGTGATGATTCTACCTGGATTTTGAGGTTTTTAGCTATTTTAGTGGCAGTGAAGTATGTTAAGCCAGCCCAATTGCCTAATGTTATTCAACCCGATTTCCTTCAAAAAGAAAGATAATAAAAACAAACACAATCAACAAGCATCAGCTGCCTTTCAAAGGAAGCAGCATATTTCAAGGTGATACTGACAATAGCAATTTAAGGTACCTTTCTTTCAATGTTAGAATTGAACAAAGTACAAGGATAGTAATTTCAATCCCATACAGTTAGTTTCCAATGGATGCACGGGAAGGAATAAAAAATAGCAATATGAACACAACAATGTGGATTTCCAAGTCCAATTTTTTTTTTCTTTTTGAACAAGCCTAAATCACAAATTTAACGTCTAATCTCAAAAGAAAAGGAAAATAGTGTGATCCTTTTAGCACAACTGCAGATCATCTGGCTCCCTCTTAACATGGTGGAACATGATCTTGTTGCAAACAAAATTGAGCAAAAGGATAATGTAGGGTCTGTAATTACTTCATTTATCTATGCAACAGGAGTCTTCATTCTCAAACCAGCCAACGAGCGTTACAGAAGGAACTTTCAATCAATCTTCACAGAAGAGAAGAGGTAATGAACAAAGAAGAAGGATGTAAGGAAGCCAATGGTGCCGGTAGATAACATGATTGCAATTGCCATGATCAGTGAGTAGCCAATATAAAGCATCGCTGAAACTGGTCCACTCAAACTTTGAAGGTCAAAAACCAAGTAATTGATAGAGTACAGGAACACATACAGAGCAACAGAACCTGAGGCATAAAAAGCTTTCCACCACCATTGCCAATCCTCAATGCAAAGATGCATGTAAGTGAGGACCACGGAAACTTCGGCGCACACGGTAACCAACAACAGAAGAACAATAAGAAGGAACCCGAAAACAAAATAAAACCTTCCAAGCCATATGCTAGAAAGAATGAAGAAAAGTTCAATAAAGAGGGTCCCAAATGGGAGGGTCCCAGCACAAAGAACAAGAAGCCATGATGGATACTTGCGAGCAGGGATCTCCCTAGGAATTTGGTTCATTCTCACAGGGTATTTGATAGGCTCAGCTCGTGTCCCCAAGTATCCTCCCAGTAGGGTAAGAGGCACTGATATGCAGAACCACAAAGACAAGAGTATAAAATACAAGGATATGGGAATAGCACCAGTACTCTTGCTGCCCCAAAGAATGAAGTTCAATGCAGTAAGAATGATGAAAACAATGCCAGGGAAGAAGCACGCGACCGACCAAGAAACTGACCTCCACCCTTCTGAAGTCCCCTTAATAGTGCACCACAAACGTACACCAGCATAACCAGCTCCAGTTCCAAGGAAAAGATAAAGAATAATCATTCCTGTCAACAACATACCTCGTGAAGCTGGTGACATGAAACCAAACGCAGCAAATACAATAGTCACAACAGCCATCCCTGTAATCTGAACCCCATCACCAATCATTACACAAAGTAGCTTCGAAAAATTTGGTTCTCTGAACACATCACCTACAACAAGCTTCCATCCTGATAGCTCCTCATTCATCTGTGCCTGAGCTTCTTTGTCCAATTCCTCATACCTTGTCAGATCCCTCCTTACCGTTCTTAAGAAAATAACAAAAACAATACCAGCTAGGAAAAAGATCACCATCAGTGAGTTGAGGATAGAAAACCAGTGGACACGGGCACCTTCCATCTTCAGATAAGCATCCCACCGTGATGGCCATTTAATATCGCTCTTCACAAATTCGACCTCATAAGTAAATGAGACTCTCTCTTGCTCTCTTATTATTTGAGACTTGTCAAGCTCAAGCGGACAGATTAAGGATGTAACGTTGTCATATCTATGAAGTTTAGCCATCTTCTCAGGATCATATTTGACACTGCAAGGGAAAACCTCAAAACCAACAATCTCATACCCAGACGCTTTCTTCTTATCAGCTTCTGAAATTACACCCATACCTTCTTCCCCTGTCCCAATTATCTGTACACCAGTACCCTCATACTCGTGAACCAAAACCTTGAATTTAAGATGATTAATGATGTAATCATCATTAGTGTTGGGTGGTGTGTATCCAACTGGAAACCCAGTCCACTGAATTCTGGCACCATTTTGAGTGGCAAACCTCATGGCAGGTAAATTATCCAGAATCATATTTACTTGATACAGATCACGAGTTCTCTGTTTCAGGAGCTTTACCTCATTCTCACCTAAGGGTTTTGTTGTGCAGAGATAAACAGACTCGTTGACATTCATACGGAAACGATAGGGGGAGTTATCAATCTGGTCTCCCATGAGTAGCTCTCCAAGATTCTCAGCGCTTTTCTTTATCCCACCTTGAGGCTTGCAGTATGGTAGACTGTAGTAGCTGAAGGGAAGCTCAGTTTCAATAGATGTCAATGAATTAACTTTGGCAACTATTTCGTCACCCGTCGAGTATGTGTGCATGTAGCTTCCCGGCAGGTAAAACCCATTACAAACATGCGAGATCAAAAGAACATAGATGAAAGCAGCCCAGTATGTCCTTTTCGAGACAAATGACAATGCCATTGGTCTTAAGAAAAGGAAACACAGACCAGATCCCCAAAACTTCACAAACTCTAAGCTAAACTTGCCAGCGTATTATCAATAAAAGCTACAAGTACAATATTTAAACGGTCAGTGCCTCTATTGATCTCTTGCTCCCTCATTAATCCCTTTCTCCCAACTTGTACAGGAGTTTAAAAAAATTCTTACTTTCTTTTAGGAGTCATTCGCACTATTTTTGGAACTCAATAATAGAAAAGGAAACAGCAGGAAATATTATCTAAAAAAACTGAAAACTGAATAACAAAGAATCAACTTAACAGACATATATCCACCTTTATGAAAAATCAAGACCCTTTTAAAGCCAAGTGTTTTGACTCTTTTTAAGTTTTAATTGTTTCTCCATTTTCTTTTCCAAATTCTTTCTTTTCTAACACCTTTTCCAACTTCAAAGTAGCAAATAGAAAAGGAGAGAATCTATTTGAATGAATTATCAACTAACAATCTCCTATTTTAACTGAGAAAAAACAATAAGCTACATAAACAAAACCCTCAATCACCAATGCTTCAAATCTACGGTACAGAGATCATAGAACAGCAATTACAGAAAACATACAATTTTCTGAACATTCATATACTGAAAACAAAATAAAATATAAAATATTTAAACAGATACTAAGATTGTAGATTGTGTAAATTAGTCGGTGCTCTACAGATCTATAGATACTAAGCATTAATGGAAATAGAGAGATTGAAGACATACCCACAAATAGATCTCCCGAATTGAGTGATTCGAGCTTTGTACTGAAATTGTTATGGCTGATGAAGGATGATGAGGATGATAATGTAAAGTGTTAAAACAAATGGGTTTGGGGGTTTCACTATTTCTAGATCTGGTCCGAGTATAGGCAGAGCGTTACTTGATTGAGATTATTTCCATATATTATATATGGCAAAACTATGTTTTTACTGCTAAACTTGTACGTTTTACTTAATGCATTATTGAATTTTTAATTTTTTGAATTATATCATTAAATTAATTATTATTTTATAATTAAGCCATTCCATTAAAAAATATTGACAGACGTTAAATAATTGTTGACATGGCGCTGACTTGGCAAAAAAATAAAAAAATAATGCTGACGTGGCAAAAAAAAACATAATACTCATTTTAAAGTTTTAAAAATAACAAAAACATAATAAAATAAAACAGATTTTTTTAAAAAATATAATTTTTAATAAAAAACAAATTTTTTTAAAAAATATAAATTTTTTTTAAAAAAATAATTTTTTTTAACAGACGGAACTTTTTTAAAAAAACATAATTCTTTTAAAAAAACATATTTTTTTTTTATAAAGCATATTTTTAAAAAGCAAATTTTTTTTTTTAAAAATAGATTTTTTAAAAAAAACATAAAAAATTTTAAAAACGTAATTTTTTTAAACAACGTATTATTTAAAAAAAAACATAATTTTTTTTTAAAAACGGAACTTTTTTAAAAAAACAAATTTTTATTTTAAAAAACAGATTTTTTTTCAAAACGTAATTTTTTTAAAATACGTAAATTTATTAAAAAAAGTAATTTTTTTTAAAAACATAATTTTTTTAAAAAAGCATAATTTTTACATAAATTTCAAAAAAATCTGTTTTTTTTTAAAAATTACGTTTAAAATCCGTTTTTTTTAAAAATCTGTTTTTTAAAAAAAACTGCTTTTAAAATTTATTTTTTAAAAAAAATTATAATTTTTTAAAAAAATTGTGTTTTTTTAAAAAAATTATGCTTTTTAAAAATCTGTGACGCCCCCAAAATTAGATATACATCACTCATCTTGGGTTGTCAGATATATAGTACAGAATACAAATACAACTTACTAATACAACTGTCGTGTACAATACGACAAAACATAAACTGTGAGTTTGAATACAAATATTATCTTCTAGAGAGTATTCATACTCAAAAGGAGTCCTCATTACATTTATTAACACACCATTACATAGAATAGTGAGGACTACTAACTAATACTATCATTCGGACCATCACTCCGTTCCCCGACTTGTCCCAGCTACGTTCTCATTTCCTGAAGAGAACAGTGAAAGAAAGGGTGAGCTCAACTAGCCCAGTAAGAAATATTATGACTAAGATAATGCAGAATAAATTATCATTAGCCTTCAACAATGTTAAACTGATAAAATATAATAGACATCAAGCTTAACTGTAGCGGAACAAGCAATCCATTAAGAGAGTCAAGTAGAAAATAAACTCTACTATCTTTTATGATTTAAAAGATTTTCCAACACTGTAATCGCCGGGACTCAGCTTAATAAAATAATCCACATCATCGAATCACCCCTGCACTACGGTCAAGGATATTCGTATAATCATTAATGGTCATGATCATGCCAACAACTGTCCATCAATGCACTACGGGCCAATGAGGACTTTTACCACATCATTTGTAACATTACGGTCATGATTACACCGAATAATCTCTGGTCATAATCATACCAAGTCCATCTATGCACTACAGGCCACAGATGACTTTCAACAGAATATAAACATGAGGATGATGACAATGATATAAGAATTCAATAAAACAAGTTCAAGAATTAATTTATCCAAGAATTAACAACGTCTAAATTGTCAACATGATACTGCATTGTGGAGTAAAATTCAAGAATACTTAGAAGAATATTTTCATGAAAAGATACTGGATGAACCGCAATTATCAAGGATATTCCACAAATTTTATGGAGTATAGAAGTCAAAACTTAACCAACTAAGTACAATAAAGAATTGAATAACAAAAGAAATCACTATGCATGCGATAGACCGCACAGACAGGTTTTTCCAACAGAATAATAAATAATGGAACCAGGTCCGGCGTAAACGCACAGACAGGATATTCCGACAGAATAATAAATAATGGAACCAGGTCCGGTGTAAAACACACAGACAGGATGTTCCAACAGAATAATAACAAGACGGAACAAGGTCCGGTGTAAAACACACAGACAGGATGTTCCAACAGAATAATAATAAAAATGGAACCAGGTCCGATGTAAAACACACAGACAGGATGTTCCAACATAAAAATAATAAAAACGGAACCAGGTCCGGTGTAAAATACACAGACAGGATGTTCCAACAGAATAATAGAAGAATGTCACCAAGTATAGGGTAGACCACGTATACAGGTTATTCCAACAGAATAATAAGAAATGGAATAACATAAGTTCTCTTCATGAATATAAAAGAAATAATATTCCCTACCTTAAAAGAACTGGATATTAGAAAAGTGAAGTAGCAGAATACTTTTATTCTCTCTCTCTTATTCTCTCTATACTTTCTCTCTCTATTGCTTGAATGAATTCGTGAAAAATAATGAAGCCCTAGGCCTCTATTTATAGAAAAACTGAAGGTGACTCTTGGTCTTAACGAAGAGTCAAATGACTCTTGGTCTTAACGAAGGGTCAAATGACTCTTGGTAATATTGAAGGGACAACTACTATTGACGAAAGTAATTACTATTGACCAAGGTAAATACTATTGACGAAGGTAATTACTATTGACCAAGGTAAATACTATTGACCAAGGTAAATACTATTGACGAATGTAATTACTATTGACCAAGGTAAATACTATTGACCAAGGTAAATACTATTGACGACGGTAATTACTATTGACGAAAAGACTCTTAGATGATGACATATGGGCCCCCCATAAAAAATAACTAAACTTACCATAACGTCTCAATTATTGATTTAATAATATAACATATTATACAGATGATACTATGATAATAATTTAAGAGATATGATGCAGCAATTACTGTAGCAATAATTAAGTATAGCTGAGTGACTTCTCACGTAAGCATCAATAATCAATACCGTGTGCTACTGTGCAACCACGCGTATTACTGTACTTTTACTACCAGGTAGTTCAACAGTTTTAACGGTTTTAACGGTAACACCTCAGCCGTTATTTTTATAGAAAGATAATTTTGTCGTTTTCTAACTATGACTATACTTCTGTTGTGGGGTCCACCAATGATTATGCCGTCGTACGAATATTCCTCGACAAAAATAATATTTCCCGACCTAACGAATATTTTAAAACAACTTGCTTACTTTGCAAAATTTATAAATATTACCCACAACTATAACATTATATCAAATTAACTCCATAATATTCAAAAATGATATTTATAGAAAATTCATCTTTATTTATAAAAGTTGGGGTCTTACAACCTCCCCTTCTTATGAAATTTCGCCCTCGAAATTAGGGTACATATGTGACGCCCCCAAAATTAGGTATACATCACCCATCTTGGGTCGTCAGATACATGGTACAAAATACAAATACAAACTTAATTATACAAATGTCGTGTAACATACGACAATACATAAACTGAGAGTTCTAATAGGAATATTGTCATCTAGACAATATCCATACTCAAGGAGTCCTCATTACATTTATTATCACATTATTTAACAGAATAGTGAGAACTACTAATGCTATCTTCTGGACCATCACTCCTTTCCCTGACTCGTCCCAGCTATATTCTCATTTTCTGAAGAGAACATTGAAAGAAAGGGTGAGCTCAACTAGCCCAGTAAGAAATATTATGACTAAGATAATGAAGAATAAATTATCAATAGTCTTCAACAATGTTAAACTGATAAAATACAATAGACATCAAGTTTAACTGCAGCGAAATAAGCAATCCATTAGAAGAGTCAAGTAGAGAATAAATTCTACTATCTTCTATGATTTAAAAATATTTTCATCAACTTTTATCACTGAGACTCAGCTTAATAAATAAACCACATTTTTCTAATCATCCTTGTATTACGGGCCAAGAATATTCATTAAATCATCAATGATCATGACTATACCGAAAAATCCCTGGTCATAATCATACCAAAAACTGTCTATCAATGCATTACAAGCCACTGAGGACTTTTACCACACCACTTATAACATCATAGTTCATGATTATATCGAATGATCCCTGGTCATAATCATACTAAGTCCATCTATGCACGTAAGCCAAAGATGACTTTTAACATAAAATAAACATGAGGATGAAGACAATGTTATAGGAATTCAATTAAACAAGTTCAAGAATTAGTTTATCCAGGAATTAATCATATCCAAATTGTCAACATGATACTTCTTTGTAAAGTAACAGTCAAGAATGCTCAGAAGAATATTTTCATGAAAAGATACTGGATGAAACGCAAATATCAAGGATATTCCACTAATATCATGGAGTATAGAAATCAAAACTTAACCAACTGAGTATAATAAAGAATGGAATAACAAAAGAATTCACCAGCCATGCGGTGAATCCAACTGCAAATGGATTTTCACCAGCCATGCGGTAATCCACGTATACAGATCATTTTCACAATTTAATAAGGAATGAATATAAAAGATCATTCACCATGCATGTGGCAATCCACATAGACAGGTTATTCTAACAGAATAATAAAGAATAGAATAACAGAAGGATTCACCATGCATGCGATAGAGACCGCACAGACAGGTTATTCCCAACAGAATAATAAATGCGGAATAATAAATATGGAACCAGGTCAGGTGAAATTCACACTGACAGGATATTCCGACAGAATAATAAATGCGGAATAATAAATGATGGAACCAGGTCAGGTGAAATTCACACCGACAGGATATTCCGACAAAATCGTAAAGAACGGAATAATAAAAGAATTTCACCAAGTATGCGGTACTTCGCATAAACAGGTTATTCCAACATAATAATAAAGAATGGAATAACAGAAGAAGATCACCAAGTATTGGGTAAACCGCATATACAGGTCATTCCACCAAGTATAGGGTAAACCACGCATACAGGTTATTCCAACAGAATAATAAAGAATGGAATAACATAAGGATTTCACCAAGTATAGGGTATGCCGCGTATACAGGTCATGTATAGGGTATGCCACTTTTACAGGTTATTCCAACAGAATAATAAAGAATGGAATAACAGAAGTTCTCTTCATGAATAAGAAAGAATAACACCCCTTACCATTTTAAAGAAGAACTGAAATAAAGAAGTAGTTAAGTGGCAGAATACTCTTCTTCTTTCTCTCTATAGTTTCTCTCTCTAGAGTTTAGTGAATTCGTCAGAAATAATGAAGTAATGAGCTTCTATTTATAAGCTTGATAGAGTAAGGGTAAAATAGTCTTTTCGCCATAATTTATGACATCATCGCTTACATCATCGATCAGATGAGATCATTGCATACATCATCGATCAAATGACATCATTGCTTACATCATCTTTCTGATGACATCATTGCTTACCTCATCGTTCCGATGACATAATCGCTTACATCATCAGAATTCAAATTCAAATTATTCTCTTTCACCCCATTTTACTTGTATACCATGAATTTACTATAATAATGTTACCATTCAAATTATAAAAAAAAATATACTATCATATAATCACATTATACTACTATAATATAATATTATAATAATATATTTAAATGAATTATTACTAATATAATTTCAACCAACGGTCTGAAAATTAGCACATTTCCTCATGGAATAATATTATACCCAAAAATGATTTGGACCGAAAATAAATATATTGTCCGGGTGAATAGTAACTCGTGAATAGTAACTCCTGAATATTAACTCGTGAATAGTAACTCGTAAATAGTAACTCGTGAATAGTAACTCCGACACAAAAAGTGTCTCAAATACTCGAGTGAATAATACTAGAGTGAATAGTAATTTAGATGAATAGTAACCCGTGAATAGTAACTCGTGAATAGTAACTCATGAATAGTAACTCCGATACAAAAAGTGTCCTAAATACTCGAGTGAACAATACTAGAGTGAATAGTAATTTGGGTGAATAGTAACCTGTGAATAGTAATTCGTGAATAGTAACTCATGAATAGTACTCCGACACAAAAAGTGTCCCAAATACTCGAGTGAACGATACTAGAGTGAATAGTAATTTGGGTGAATAGTAACCCGTGAATAGTAACTCGTGAATAGTGACCATGTATTTTATGACAACTTGTTTACTTTTAAAAAAATTTACATATCACCCTTAACTTTAACCTTTTATCAATTTAATCATTTACCAAAATAGAAAAATTGAATACTTTTATTTCATAAAATTCGGGGTCTCACAACATACCTGGTATGTCGAAGAGGTAAAGATACCTTGATTTCATTTCAGATTCTAACTCCCAGGTCATTTCCTCAACATCGTGGTTTCTCCACAAAACTTTGACTTGAGGTATAACCTTGGAGCGTAGAATATGTTCCTTCTTATCCAAGATTTGAACAGGAACTTCTTCATACGTCAAATCCTCTGCTATTTCGTCCGGTTCTAACTCAATAATGTGGTTTGGATCTTCCACATATTTGCGTAACATGGATATGTGAAAAATATTATGAACACGAGACATACATGGCGGTAAAGCGAGTCTATAAGCCACAGTTCCTACTCGATCGAGGATTAAAAATGGACCGATGAATCGAGGATTGAGCTTTCCTCTTTTTTCAAATCTCGTAACTCCTTTTCATGGAGCAACATGTAAGAACACATGATCTCCTACATCAAATTCCACGTCCTTTCGATGAAGATCAGCATAACTCTTTTGTCGATCTTGTGAGGTTTTTATACGTTGTCGGATCGTTTAAATCTTTTCTGTAGTCATACGTACCAACTCCGGTCCCAACAACGTTGCTTCACCCACCTCATCCCAGCATACTGGAGAATGACATTTTCTTCCATACAATGCTTCGAATGGAGCCATGCCAATACTTGCTTGATAACTGTTGTTGTAGGAAAACTCCACCAATGGTAAGAACTTGTCCCAACTTCCCTTGAAGTCAAAGACACAGAGTCTTAATAAATCTTCTAGAGTTTGAATAGTCCTCTCTGATTCTCCGTCCGTCTGAGGATGATATGCCGAACTAAATCGTAAATCTGTGCCCATAGCTTTTTGTAAACTAACCCAAAATCGTGAAGTGAATCTTGAGTCTCGATCAGAAACTATGGATACTGGCATACCATGCAGTCTTACAATCTCGTTTATGTACATACGAGCAAGACGTTCAAGTGTATAAGTTTCTCGTATCGGTAAGAAATGAGCAGACCTGGTCAATCTATCAACAATGACCCAAATCGCATCTATACCTTGAGAAACCTTAGGAAGTCCGGTAACGAAATCCATGGTAATGTGCTCCCACTTCCATTCTAGAATTTCAAGTGGTTGCAATGGACCTTTTGGTACTTGATGCTCCGCTTTGACTCGTTGACAAGTTAGACTGTAAGACCCCAACTTTTATAAATAAAGATGAATTTTCTATAAATATCATTTTTGAATATTATGAAGTTAATTTGATATAATGTTATAGTTGTGGGTAATATTTATAAAATTTTGCAAAGTAAGCAAGTTGTTATAAAATATTCGTTTGGTCGGAAAATATTCTTTTTGTCGGGGAATATTCGTACGACGGCACAATCATTGGTGGACCCCACAACGGAATTATTGTCGGATTGAGAAAACGACAAAAATATTTTATTAAAAAATAACGGCGGAAGTTTTACCATTGTTACTGTTGAACTACTCGGTAGTAAAAGTACAGTAATACGTGTGGTTGCATAGTAGCACACGGTATTGATTATTAATGCTTATGTGAGAAGACACTCAGTTTGATTCCATTATTGTCAGTTAATAATATGAATTATTTAGCGATAATGACGTTTTGTTTTATTCGTATTATTAACGTAATAAAACAGAAACATCTTTTTATATAAAACAAAATACTTTATTAAAGTTATTCTATAAATAGAATATATTATATTTTATTTAAAAGATTTTTCTTTAAATATGGACCGTCAGATTAAAGTAATCAATCTGGACCGTTCATGGATTAGTTACTATGCATTCTATTTTTCTATAAATAGCAGCTCATTCCTTCATTATTTCTTACGAATTCACTGAACTCTAGAGAGATAAACTATAGAGAGAAACTATAGAGAAAGAGAAGAAGAGTATTCTGCTATTTAACTACTTCCTTATTTCAGCTCGTCTTTAAAACAGTAAGGGGTGTTATTCTTTCTTATTCATGAAAAGAACTGTTGTTATTCCATTTCTTATTATTCTGTTGGAATAACCTGTATACGCGGATATACCCTATACTTGGTGACATTCTTCTATTATTCTGTTGGAACATCCTGTCTGTGTGTTTTACACCGGACCTGGTTCCATTTTTATTATTATTCTGTTGGAACATCCTGTCTGTGTGTTTTACACCGGACCTGGTTCCGTCTTGTTATTATTCTGTCGGAATATCCTGTCTGTGCGTTTACGCCGGACCTGGTTCCATTATTTATTATTCTGTTGGAATAACCTGTCTGTGCGGTCTATCGCATGCATGGTGATTTCTTTTGTTATTCCATTCTTTATTGTACTCAGTTGGTTAAGTTTTGACTTCTATACTCCATGAAATTAGTGGAATATCCTTGATATTTGCGCTTCATTTAGTATCTACTCATGAAAATATTCTCCTGATCATTCTTGAATTTTACTCCACAACGCAGTATCATGTTGACAATTTGGACGTTATTAATTCTTGGATAAATTAATTCTTGAACTTGTTTTATTGAATTCTTATATCATTGTCATCATCCTCATATTTATAAAATGTTGAAAGTCATCTGTGGCACGTAGTGCATAGATGGACTTGGTATGATTATGACCAGGGATTATTCGGTATAATCATGACCGTAATGTTACAAACGATGTGGTAAAAGTCATCATTGGCCCGTAGTGCATTGATGGACAGTTGTTGGCATGATCATGACCATTAATGAATATACGAATATCCTTGGCCGTAGTGCAGGGGTGATTCGATGATGTGGATTATTTTATTAAGCTGAGTCTCAGCGATCACAGTGTTGGAAAATCTTTTAAATCATAAAAGATAGTAGAGTTTGTAGTGCATTGATGGACAGTTGTTGGCATGATCATGACCATTAATGAATATACGAATATCCTTGGCCGTAGTGCAGGGGTGATTCGATGATGTGGATTATTTTATTAAGCTGAGTCTCAGCGATCACAGTGTTGGAAAATCTTTTAAATCATAAAAGATAGTAGAGTTTATTTTCTACTTGACTCTTTTAATGGATTGCTTGTTCCGCTACAGTTAAACTTGATGTCTATTATATTTTATCAGTTTAACATTGTTGAAGGCTAATGATAATTTATTCTGCATTATCTTAGTCATAATATTTCTTACTGGGCTAGTTGAGCTCACCCTTTCTTTCACTGTTCTCTTCAGGAAATGAGAACGTAGCTGGGGCAAGTCGGGAAACGGAGTGATGGTTCGAATGATAGTATTAGTTAGTAGTCCTCACTATTCTATGTAATAGTGTGTTAATAAATGTAATGAGGACTCCTTTTGAGTATGAATACTCTCTAGAATATAATATTTGTATTCAAACTCACAGTTTATGTTTTGTTGTATTGTACACGACAGTTGTATTAGTAAGTTGTAATTGTATTCAGTACTTTGTATCTGACGACCCAAGATGGGTAATGTATACCTAATTTTGGGGGCGTCACAGTTGGTATCAGAGCTTAGGGATATGATCCCTGGCTAAGATGTGAGAATAAAACTAGGAGGGGAGAGACGGGGAATTCCTTCGCTAGTATGACCTACCTAAGTTTATTTGCATGGTATTTAATTGGTCGGTCATAATATAAGGATAATATATGACATATCAATTAACTTTTATTTTGTGGCAGTATCTGAAAATGGCATCTGAAAATGTTGAGAATAGCAATGGAGCACAGACGATTATTGATTCACCACATATCAATAATCAGGATAATGTGCATCAGGAAGGTGACAATCCTCATGCAAACAACAACACTGACCAGATGATGAATGATGGAATGTTCAGAAGTTTTATGCAATTCATGCAACAACAGGTGAAAGCGGCTCCTGTCCACAACGTAGGTGGAAATACTGGAAACTCGCAGGCGGTCACCGCTAAACAGTTTAAGGAGCTGGGACCACCGGAGTTTAAGGGAGAACCCAAACCACTTGTAGCTGAAACATGGATAAAGCAGATCACCAAGATATTTGATGTCTTGGGTTGCTCCGAGGAGCAAAAGGTTCCCTTTGCCGCCTTTATGTTGCGAGGAGAGGCAGATTACTGGTGGGAATCGATAAAGCGTACTCAACCTGCCGCACTGAAGATGTCTTGGGAGAAGTTCCAAGAGCTGTTTAACGACAAATACTTTCCCGAGAGTATTCGTCACATGAAGGAGGTGGAGTTCATCAAATTGGAGCAGAATAATATGACCGTGTCGCAGTACGAGGCAAAATTTGCGGAGTTATCCCGGTTTGCGTCCCACCTGGTGGATAATGAAGAAAGAATGACGCGGATGTTTTTAAGAGGTTTGAAGCCGGAGATACGTCAACACTTGTTTCTCATAAACTGTGTTTGTATTCAGATGTTGTAAATAGGGCTCAGTTGGTGGAGCGCGATAACGAGACAACGCAACCAAAAGAGAGCAGCCGGCAAAATGATAATACCAGTGAAAGCAGTCATCGAAGCGGTGACAACAAGCGTGGAGGGAATCAACAGGCCAGAAATGGTAACCACTTCGGTGGTAATCAGGGCCAAACCAATAAGAATGGACATTTCAAGAAGAGGAGATTTAACAATGATGGAAAGACGTCAGCACCAGCACCTGTCGTTAAGGAAGGAGAACGACCACCTATCATATGTTTCAAATGCGGAGGGGAGGGGCACATCAGTCCAAACTGCGCGATGCCGTCCAAAGCATGTTATAATTGTGGAAGAGAAGGTCATTTAGCCCGATTTTGTCGTTTACCGAAGACAAATTCAGCTAGGATGGAGGCACCAAAGGCCGTCCCAGAAAAGTCAAAACCGGTTGTGCAAGGGAGAGCGTTTGTTGTGAACTCCCAGAGAGCAAGGAACCCGAATGAGGTCATCACGGGTAAGCTTATCATAAACTCTAACGAAGTCTATACTTTATTTGATACCGGTTCTACCCATTCTTTTATTTCTCCTACTTGCGCTCATCGATTAAATTTGATTCCGGAGAAATTAGACTTTGACTTAGCAGTTGAAACTCCATTGGGAGAAACCTTCATTACATCCACGGTTTATAAGTCTTGTTTGGTTCAAGTTGGTACCCACACATTACCTGTCGATCTTATTTCATTAAAAATACTTGCATTTGACGTGATTCTAGGGATTGATTGGTTAACTACTCATCATGCAAAAATTGATTGTTTTCGTAAGGTTGTTAGCTTTCATATTCCTAATCGACCTATTATGCGAATTCAAGCAACCAAACCATTAAAATCAATCGCTGTCATCTCAAGCCATAAAGCTATTCGTTTATTGAAAAACGGATGTCAAGCTTTCTTAGCTCATGTCACAGATCTAAACAAAAATACGTCAGTTTTGAATGATATTTCTATTGTTAATAAATTCCCTGACGTATTCCCTGAAGAACTTCCTGGCCTACCCCCAGAGCGTGAAATTGAATTTTGTATCGACCTTGAACCCGGTACAAAACCCATTTCCAAAGCCCCATATCGAATGGCTCCTATTGAACTTCAGGAGTTAAAGACCCAACTGCAGGAATTGTTAGACATTGGTTTTATTCGTCCTAGTACTTCTCCTTGGGGTGCTCCTGTTCTGTTCGTGAAAAAGAAAGATGGGAGTATGCGACTTTGTATTGATTATCGGGAGTTGAATCATGTCACCATCAAAAATAGGTACCCATTGCCACGTATTGATGACCTGTTTGACCAGTTGCAAGGAGCACAATTCTTTTCAAAGATCGATCTTCGTTCTGGATATCATCAGCTGAAGGTTAGAACTGAGGATATTCCAAAGACGGCTTTTAGAACTCGGTACGGGCATTATGAATTCCTAGTCATGTCCTTTGGATTGACTAATGCTCCTGCTGCCTTCATGGATATGATGAACCGGGTATTCAAGGAATATTTGGATCATTTTGTGGTCGTCTTTATTGATGACATCCTTATTTATTCCAAAAGCCGTGAAGATCATGAGCAACACTTGAGGCTGGTACTCCAAAAGCTTCGTGAATACAAACTTTATGCCAAGTTGAAGAAATGCGAGTTCTGGCTGGAAGAGGTAGCATTCCTTGGGCACGTAGTATCAAGTCGTGGAATATCTGTTGACCCGGCAAAGATTGAAGCTATTCAAAGCTGGGAGCAACCTAAATCAGTGACCGAGGTACGTAGCTTTCTTGGTTTAGCTGGTTATTATCGGAGATTCGTGGAAGGATTTTCTCGAATCGCTACTCCATTAACTCAGCTGACTCGGAAAGATACAAAGTTTGGTTGGAGCGAAGAATGTGAGCAGAGTTTTCAAGAACTCAAGAGGAGACTCATTTCAGCACCTGTTCTAACAATACCATCTGGCTCGGAGGGATTTGTCATCTACAGTGATGCTTCGAGCAAAGGGTTGGGATGCGTTCTCATGCAACATGGAAAAGTCATAGCCTATGCATCAAGACAACTCAAGGAATATGAGAGGAATTATCCTACTCATGATCTAGAGTTGGCAGCTGTTGTCTTTGCACTTAAAATTTGGAGGCATTACTTGTATGGGGAGAAGGTGGAGATCTTTACGGATCATAAAAGCCTCAAATATTTCTTCACTCAAAAGGAACTCAACATGCGACAACGACGTTGGCTTGAACTGTTGAAAGATTATGATCATACCATTCAATACCATCCTGGAAAAGCGAACGTGGTAGCTGACGCATTGAGTAGAAGATCATATGCGAGTACAAGTGCAATATTAACAACGCAAAGGCCCATTTTGTGTGACTTGCAAAGGATGGAGATAGAGTTGAAGACTCCAGGGACCCATGTGATGATGGCGAATATACGAGTAGAACCGACTTTAATCGATAAAGTTAAAGCTGCTCAAGCTACAGACCTGGAGCTGATGCGTATGAGGAAGAAAGTGCAAGAAGGTTCTATGCCGGAAGCAAGAATCGATGAAGAAGGAATACTTCGAGTCAACTCCAGACTTTGTGTTCCTAACAACCCTGATTTAAAGTATGAAATCATGATGGAGGCGCACAACACACCGTTTGCAATCCATCCTGGAAGTACCAAAATGTATCATGATCTTCGTCATACATTTTGGTGGAGCAATATGAAGAGAGAGATAGCGTTGTTTATCTCAAGGTGTCTAACTTGTCAACGAGTCAAAGCGGAGCATCAAGTACCAAAAGGTCCATTGCAACCACTTGAAATTCCAGAATGGAAGTGGGAGCACATTACCATGGATTTCGTTACCGGTCTTCCTAGGGTTTCTCAAGGTATTGATGCGATTTGGGTCATTGTTGATAGATTGACCAAGTCTGCTCATTTCTTACCGATACGAGAAACTTATACACTTGAACGTCTTGCTCGTATGTACATAAACGAGATTGTAAGACTGCATGGTATGCCAGTATCCATAGTTTCTGACCGAGACCCAAGATTCACTTCACGATTTTGGGTTAGTTTACAAAAAG
Organism: Panax notoginseng; assembly: GCA_016801055.1. Classification (NCBI taxonomy): domain Eukaryota; kingdom Viridiplantae; phylum Streptophyta; class Magnoliopsida; order Apiales; family Araliaceae; genus Panax; species Panax notoginseng. Next base: position 190,745,640 of record CM029021.1, read on the forward strand.
CTATGGGCACGGATTTACGATTTAGTTCAGCATATCATCCTCAGACGGACGGACAATCAGAGAGGACTATTCAAACTCTTGAAGATCTATTAAGACTCTGTGTCTTTGACTTCAAAGGAAGTTGGGACAAGTTCTTACCATTGGTGGAGTTTTCCTACAACAACAGTTATCAAGCAAGTATTGGCATGGCTCCATTCGAAGCATTGTATGGAAGAAAATGTCGTTCTCCAGTATGCTGGGATGAGGTGGGCGAAGCAACGTTGTTGGGACCGGAGTTGGTACGTATGACTACAGAAAAGATTCAAACGATCCGACAACGTATAAAAACCTCACAAGATCGACAAAAGAGTTATGCTGATCTTCATCGAAAGGACGTGGAATTTGATGTAGGAGATCATGTGTTCTTACGTGTTGCTCCATGGAAAGGAGTTACGAGATTTGGAAAGAGAGGAAAGCTCAATCCTCGATTCATCGGTCCATTTTTAATCCTCGATCGAGTAGGAACTGTGGCTTATAGACTCGCTTTACCGCCAAGTATGTCTCGTGTTCATAACGTTTTTCACATATCCATGTTACGCAAATATGTGGAAGACCCGAACCACATTATTGAGTTAGAACCGGACGAAATAGCGGAAGATTTGACGTATGAAGAAGTTCCTGTTCAAATCTTGGATAAGAAGGAACATATTCTACGCTCCAAGGTTATACCTCAAGTCAAAGTTTTGTGGAGAAACCACGATGTTGAGGAAATGACTTGGGAGTTAGAATCTGAAATGAAATCAAGGTATCCTTACCTCTTCGACATACCAGGTACGTACCCTAATTTCGAGGGCGAAATTTCATAAGAAGGGGAGGTTGTAAGACCCCAACTTTTATAAATAAAGATGAATTTTCTATAAATATCATTTTTGAATATTATGGAGTTAATTTGATATAATGTTATAGTTGTGGGTAATATTTATAAATTTTGCAAAGTAAGCAAGTTGTTATAAAATATTCGTTTGGTCGGAAAATATTCTTTTTGTCGGGGAATATTCGTACGACGGCACAATCATTGGTGGACCCCACAACGGAATTATTGTCGGATTGAGAAAACGACAAAAATATTTTATTAAAAAATAACGGCGGAAGTTTTACCATTGTTACTGTTGAACTACTCGGTAGTAAAAGTACAGTAATACGTGTGGTTGCATAGTAGCACACGGTATTGATTATTAATGCTTATGTGAGAAGTCACTCAGTTTGATTCCATTATTGTCAGTTAATAATATGAATTATTTAGCGATAATGACGTTTTGTTTTATTCGTATTATTAACGTAATAAAACAGAAACATCTTTTTATATAAAACAAAATACTTTATTAAAGTTATTCTATAAATAGAATATATTATATTTTATTTAAAAGATTTTTCTTTAAATATGGACCGTCAGATTAAAGTAATCAATCTGGACCGTTCATGGATTAGTTACTATGCATTCTATTTTTCTATAAATAGCAGCTCATTCCTTCATTATTTCTTACGAATTCACTGAACTCTAGAGAGAGAAACTATAGAGAGAAACTATAGAGAAAGAGAAGAAGAGTATTCTGCTACTTAACTACTTCCTTATTTCAGCTCGTCTTTAAAACGGTAAGGGGTGTTATTCTTTCTTATTCATGAAGAGAACTGTTGTTATTCCATTTCTTATTATTCTGTTGGAATAACCTGTATACGCGGATATACCCTATACTTGGTGACATTCTTCTATTATTCTGTTGGAACATCCTGTCTGTGTGTTTTACACCGGACCTGGTTCCGTTTTTATTATTATTCTGTTGGAACATCCTGTCTGTGTGTTTTACACCGGACCTGGTTCCGTCTTGTTATTATTCTGTCGGAATATCCTGTCTGTGCGTTTACGCCGGACCTGGTTCCATTATTTATTATTCTGTTGGAATAACCTGTCTGTGCGGTCTATCGCATGCATGGTGATTTCTTTTGTTATTCCATTCTTTATTGTACTCAGTTGGTTAAGTTTTGACTTCTATACTCCATGAAATTAGTGGAATATCCTTGATATTTGCGCTTCATTTAGTATCTTTTCATGAAAATATTCTCCTGATCATTCTTGAATTTTACTCCACAACGCAGTATCATGTTGACAATTTGGACGTTGTTAATTCTTGGATAAATTAATTCTTGAACTTGTTTTATTGAATTCTTATATCATTGTCATCATCCTCATGTTTATAAAATGTTGAAAGTCATCTGTGGCACGTAGTGCATAGATGGACTTGGTATGATTATGACCAGGGATTATTCGGTATAATCATGACCGTAATGTTACAAATGATGTGGTAAAAGTCCTCATTGGCCCGTAGTGCATTGATGGACAGTTGTTGGCATGATCATGACCATTAATGAATATACGAATATCCTTGGCCGTAGTGCAGGGGTGATTCGATGATGTGGATTATTTTATTAAGCTGAGTCTCAGCGATCACAGTGTTGGAAAATCTTTTAAATCATAAAAGATAGTAGAGTTTATTTTCTACTTGACTCTTTTAATGGATTGCTTGTTCCGCTACAGTTAAACTTGATGTCTATTATATTTTATCAGTTTAACATTGTTGAAGGCTAATGATAATTTATTCTGCATTATCTTAGTCATAATATTTCTTACTGGGCTAGTTGAGCTCACCCTTTCTTTCACTGTTCTCTTCAGGAAATGAGAACGTAGCTGGGGCAAGTCGGGAAACGGAGTGATGGTTCGAATGATAGTATTAGTTAGTAGTCCTCACTATTCTATGTAATAGTGTGTTAATAAATGTAATGAGGACTCCTTTTGAGTATGAATACTCTCTAGAATATAATATTTGTATTCAAACTCGCAGTTTATGTTTTGTTGTATTGTATACGATAGTTGTATTAGTAAGTTGTAATTGTATTCAGTACTTTGTATCTGACGACCCAAGATGGGTAATGTATACCTAATTTTGGGGGCGTCACATAGACACCTTGAGATAAACAACGGTATCTCTCTCTTCATATTGCTCCACCAAAATGTATGACAAAGATCATGATACATTTTGGTACTTCCAGGATGGATTGCAAACGGTGTGTTATGCGCTTCCATCATGATTTCATACTTTAAATCAGGGTTGTTAGGAACACAAAGTTTGGAGTTGACTCGAAGTATTCCTTCTTCATCGATTCTTGCTTCCGGCATAGCACCTTCTTGCACTTTCTTCCTCATACGCATCAGCTCCAGGTCTGTAGCTTGAGCAGCTTTAACCTTATCGATTAAAGTTGGTTCTACTCGTATATTCGACATCATCACATGGGTCCTTGGAGTCTTTAACTATATCTCCATCCTTTGCAAGTCACACAAAATGGGCCTTTGCGTTGTTAATATTGCACTTGTACCCGCATATGATCTTCTACTCAATGCGTCAGCTGTGACGCCCCCAAAATAGGTATACAACACCCATTCTGAGTCGTCAAAATACATGGTACAGAAACAACTATATCTTTACTGTTACAACATAAGAACTGTGAGTTTAAATATAAATATTGTCATCTCGACAATATCCACACTCAAATAAGTTCTCATCACAATTATTGATACATTATTTCACAAAAATGGTGAGGACTACTAAAATAACTTCTAGAACCATCATTCCATACCCCGACTAGTACTCGCTACATTCTCGCCTCCTGAGAAAAATGGAACAAAAAGGAAAAGGGTGAGCTTAACTAGCCCAGTAAAGAACATTATGACTAAGATAATACAGAACAAATTATCGTTAGTCTTCAACAGGGAAAAAATCTAATAAAATACAATAGACAACAAGTTTTAAATCAATAACTGCAGCGGAAACAGCAAACCATTAGAAGAGTCAAGTAGAGAATGAGTTCTACTATCTTCTAAGATTTAAAAGTCCATCATCAATATTTTATCCCTGTAACAACAATCAATAACCATCTTTAATCAAATATTCATCTTTGCACTACAGGCCAAAGATATTCATTTGTATCACCAGTCGGTCATGTTCATCTCAACACCTGTTCATCTTTGCACTACGGGCCAAAGATATTCATTAGTTAATCATTCATCTTTGCTCTACAGGCCAAAGATATTCAGTAATATCATCATTTAGGACTGAGGATGATGAAAAAAATATCTTAAAGAAAACGAATCCAGTAAAACAAAATAACAAATATTAAGGATTCGTATTTCGATTTAGTCATGTCCAAAAATACCTTATAATTATTCATAGTGAAGTAAAATTCAAGAATGATCAAAACATGGATACAATCAAAGCTAGTACCCAGAATAGATATTTTGGACGAAAAGAAGAAAATTTCATTTTCGGTGAATAGTAACTCGTGAATAGTAACTCGTGAATAGTAACTCGTGAATAGTAACCCCGACGTGAAAAGTTCTAAATTTGATAAAAAATTCCAACCAATATTTCGGCATAATGATATTGAAGAAATAATATCATTTTCGAATAAAATAACATCCCTTACCTCGTAAAGACAGTACTTCTGGTCGGAATACCGGTATAAGGCTGAAAGAAACTTGCTCTGATGAATAGAAACTCTCAAAGTATCTAAATACTCACAAAATACACTCAATAATCTAGAGAGAGAAAGAGAGAAAACTTGTTTCTGGTGTGATTTTCAATTCTAACTTAAGCACCTATTTATAGGAAAATGCTAGAACGCCAAAGGAGACTAAATAATAAAATATTATAATTACAAAACTCATTTCTACGCATGCCAATTCAGCCACCAGCCATCCTTGACCCAAATTAGCAGCCCACATGTGTTAGAATAAAAGTGGGTCCCACCCATAATTAATAAAAATTATTTTATTTTCCAAAGCTTTAATAATTCATAGAAAATAACCCTTTTATCAGAAAATTCAAATCTCGCGATTTTTATAGGAAATTCAATTCTCTACAACTTTGCAGAAGAAAGTTTTTCCAAATTCCAAACAGAAATTGACCGAAATCCATAAACGGACGATTTTACAGGCTATAATCAAATTTCAGTCAAGAAATGGGGTCCACCGACACACAAAATATGTGTTAATCATTTAATACAAAAAAAATACTCTTCCTCCTCATATACTCATATATCCCACATTCATTGTAAAACTATCACCATTATTATATTATTAAATAAATTATTTTATCAGAAAAGATAAAATATCATTTTTTTTAATAATTGTCACTTAAAAATTTTCTCCATCTATATCCACATAAAATTAATATTTTTCTCATCATATAAATTAATAATTAATTATTCACAAATAATATTACAAAATCACAGTACTGGCAACCAGACAATTCCCAGGAAAGAGGGGGCTTTCCAATAAGGATTTCTCCTTACTGGCGCGCAATTAGATGACCAAACCTCTCCTTAGACAGAACTTTCTAGACATTGCCAATAATGTTATCTAATAATATTATTCAAATAATATGAATTATTGATCTGATAATGGAAAATACTGTGTAGTGACAATTATTGAAACAACAGTAATATAAAATATCAACGCAGCAATTATTGAATCAATAAAATAAAATACTGAACAGTAATTACTGTAACCATTATTGAGTAGTGCCTTCTTACGTAAGAATCAATAATTGGTGCAATACAGTGTGCTACTGTGCAACAACGCGTATTACTGTGTTTTAACCACCGGGTATTCCAACAGTATTAACGGTAACAACTACGCCGTTATTTATAAACAACTTATACTTGTCGTTTTCTTCATCCAATCGCTTTCCGTTATGGGGCCCACAAAAGACTGCGCCATCGTACGAATATTCCCCGACAGAAAGAATATTCCACGACCAAATGAATATTCCCCGACAATAATGAATATTTTATAACCACCTGGTTATTTGAAATATTTACGCATTTTACCCATAACTAACCTCATTAATCAATTTAACCCTTACTATTTCAAAATAATAAATAGAGGGAATTTAAATTTCATTTAATAATAATTTGGGGTCTTACATCAGCTACCACGTTCGCTTTTCCAGGATGGTATTGAATGGTATGATCATAATCTTTCAACAGTTCAAGCCAACGTCGTTGTCGCATGTTGAGTGAAGAAATATTTGAGACTTTTATGATCCGTAAAGATCTCCACCTTCTCCCCATACAAGTAATGCCTCCAAATTTTAAGTGCAAAGACAACAGCTGCCAACTCTAGATCACGAGTAGGATAATTCCTCTCATATTCCTTGAGTTGTCTTGATGCATAGGCTATGACTTTTCCATGTTGCATGAGAACGCATCCCAACCCTTTGCTCGAAGCATCACTGTAGATGACAAATCCCTCCGAGCCAGATGGTATTGTTAGAACAGGTGCTGAAATGAGTCTCCTCTTGAGTTCTTGAAAACTCTGCTCACATTCTTCGCTCCAACCGAACTTTGTATCTTTCCGAGTCAGCTGAGTTAATGGAGTAGCGATTCGAGAAAATCCTTCCACGAATCTCCGATAATAACCAGCTAGACCGAGAAAGCTACGTACTTCGGTTACTGATTTAGGTTGCTCCCAGCTTTGAATTGCTTCAATCTTTGTCGGGTCAACAGATATTCCATGACTTGATACTACGTGCCCAAGAAATGCTACCTCTTCCAGCCAGAACTCGCATTTCTTCAACTTGGCATAAAATTTGTATTCACGAAGCTTTTGGAGTACCAGCCTCAAGTGTTGCTCATGATCTTCACGGCTTTTGGAATAAATAAGGATGTCGTCGATAAAGACGACCACAAAGTGATCCAAATATTCCTTGAATACCCTGTTCATCATATCCATGAAGGTAGCATGAGCATTAGTCAATCCAAAAGACATAACTAAGAATTTATAATGCCCATAACCGAGTTCTGAAGGCAGTATTTGGAATATCCTCAGTTCTAACCTTCAGCTGATGATATCTAGAACGAAGATCGATCTTTTAAAAGAATTGTGCTCCTTGCAACTGGTCAAACAGGTCATCAATACGTGGCAATGGGTACCTATTTTTGATGGTGACATGATTCAACTCCCGATAATCAATACAAAGTCGCATACTCCCATCTTTCTTCTTCACGAACAGAACAGGAGCACCCCAAGGAGAAGTACTAGGACGAATAAAACCAATGTCTAACAATTCCTGCAGTTGGGTCTTTAACTCCTGAAGTTCAATAGGAGCCATTCGATATGGGGCTTTGGAAATGGGTTTTGTACCGGGTTCAAGGTCGATACAAAATTCAATTTCACGCTCTGGGGGTAAGCCAGGAAGTTCTTCGGGAAATACGTCAGGAAATTTATTAACAACAGAAATATCATTCAAAGCTAACGTATTTTTATTTAAAATTCAACAGAAAGCTTGACATCCGTTTTTCAATAAACGAATAGCTTTATGACTTGAGATGACAGCGATTGATTTTAATGGTTTGGTTGCTTGAATTCGCATAATAGGTCGATTAGGAATATGAAAGCTAACAACCTTACGAAAATAATCAATTTTTGCATGATGAGTAGTTAACCAATCAATCCCTAGAATCACGTCAAATGCAAGTATTTTTAATGAAATCAGATCGACAGGTAATGTGTGGGTACCAACTTGAACCAAACAAGACTTATAAACCGTGGATGTAATGAAGGTTTCTCCCAATGGAGTTTCAACAGCTAAGTCAAAGTCTAATTTCCCCGGAATCAAATTTAATCGATGAACGCAAGTAGGAGAAATAAAAGAATGGGTAGAACCGGTATCAAATAAAGTATAGACTTCGTTAGAGTTTATGATAAGCTTACCCGTGATGACCTCATTCGGGTTCCTTGCTTTCTGGGAGTTCACAACAAACGCTCTCCCTTGCACAACCGGTTTTGACTTTTCTGGGACGGCCTTTGGTGCCTCCATCCTAGCTGAATTTGTCTTCGGTAAACGACAAAATCGGGCTAAATGACCTTCTCTTCCACAATTATAACATGCTTTGGACGGCATCGCGCAGTTTGGACTGACGTGCCCCTCCCCTCAGCATTTGAAACATATGATAGGTGGTCGTTCTCCTTCCTTAACGACAGGTGCTGGTGCTGACGTCTTTCCATCATTGTTGAATCTCCTCTTCTTGAAATGCCCATTCTTATTATTTTGGCCCTGATTACCACCGAAGTGGTTACCATTTCTGGCCTGTTGATTCCCTCCACGTTTATTGTCACCGCTTCGATGACTGCTCTCACTGGTATTATCATTTTGCTGGCTGCTCTCTTTTGGTTGCGTTGTCTCGTTATCGCGCTCCACCAACTGAGCCCTATTTACAACATCTGAATACAAACACAGTTTATGAGAAACAAGATGTTGACGTATCTTCGGCTTCAAACCTCTTAAAAACATCCGCGTCATTCTTTCTTCATTATCCACCAGGTGGGACGCAAACCGGGATAACTCCGTAAATTTTGCCTCGTACTGCGACACGGTCATATTATTCTGCTCCAATTTGATGAACTCTACCTATTTCATGTGACGAATACTCTCGGGAAAGTATTTGTCGTTAAACAGCTCTTGGAACTTCTCCCAGGATATCTTTAGTGCGGCAGGTTGAGTACGCTTTATCGATTCCCACCAGTAATCTGCCTCTCCTCGCAACATAAAGGCGGTAAAGGGAACCTTTTGCTCCTCGGAGCAACCCAAGACATCAAATATCTTGGTGATCTACTTTATCCATGTTTCAGCTACAAGTGGTTTGGGTTCTCCCTTAAACTCCGGTGGTCCCAGCTCCTTAAACTGTTTAGCGGTGACCGCCAGAGAGTTTCCAGTATTTCCACCTACGTTGTGGACAGGAGCCGCTTTCACCTGTTGTTGCATGAATTGCATAAAGCCTCTAAACATTTGATCATTCATCACTTGGTCAGTGTTGTTGTTTGCATGAGGATTGTCACCTTCCTGATGCACATTATCCTGATTATTGATATGTGGTGAATCAACAGTCGTCTGTGCTCCATTGCTATTGTCAACATTCTCAGATGCCATTTTCAGATACTGCCACAAATAAAAATTAATTGATATGTCATATTTTATCCTTATATTATGACCGACCAATTAAATACCATGCAAATAAACTTAGGTATGTCATACTAGCGAAGGAATTCCCCGTCTCTCCCCTCCTATTTCTATTCTCACATCTTAGTCAGGGATCATATCCCTAAGCTCTAATACCAACTGTGACGCCCCCAAAATTAGATATACATCACCCATCTTGGGTTGTCAGATACATAGTACAGAATACAAATACAACTTACTAATACAACTGTCGTGTACAATACGACAAAACATAAACTGTGAGTTTGAATACAAATATTATCTTCTAGAGAGTATTCATACTCAAAAGGAGTCCTCATTACATTTATTAACACACCATTACATAGAATAGTGAGGACTACTAACTAATACTATCATTCGGACCATCACTCCGTTCTCCGACTTGCCCCAGCTACGTTCTCATTTCCTGAAGAGAACAGTGAAAGAAAGGGTGAGCTCAACTAGCCCAGTAAGAAATATTATGACTAAGATAATGCAGAATAAATTATCATTAGCTTTCAACAATGTTAAACTGATAAAATATAATAGACATCAAGTTTAACTGTAGCGGAACAAGCAATCCATTAAGAGAGTCAAGTAGAAAATAAATTCTACTATCTTTTATGATTTAAAAGATTTTCCAACACTGTGATCGCTGGGACTCAGCTTAATAAAATAATCCACATCATCGAATCACCCCTGCACTACGGCCAAGGATATTCGTATATTCATTAATGGTCATGATCATGCCAACAACTGTCCATCAAAGCACTACGGGCCAATGAGGACTTTTACCATATCATTTGTAACATTACGATCATGATTACACCGAATAATCCCTGGTCATAATCATACCAAGTCCATCTATGCACTACAGGCCACAGATGATTTTTAACAGAATATAAACATGAGGATGATGACAATGATATAAGAATTCAATAAAACAAGTTCAAGAATTAATTTATCCAATAATTAACAACGTCCAAATTGTCAACATGATACTGCATTGTGGAGTAAAATTCAAGAATACTTAGAAGAATATTTTCATGAAAAGATACTGGATGAATCGCAATTATCAAGGATATTTCACAAATTTCATGGAGTATAGAAGTCAAAACTTAACCAACTGAGTACAATAAAGAATGGAATAACAAAAGAAATCACCATGCATGCGATAGACCGCACATACAGGTTATTTTAACAGAATAATAAATAATAGAACCAGGTCCGGCGTAAACGCACAGACAGGATATTTCGACAGAATAATAAATAATGGAACCAGGTCCGGTGTAAAACACACAGACAGGATATTCCAACAGAATAATAATAAAAACGGAACCAGGTCCGGTGTAAAACACACAGACAGGATGTTCCAACAAAATAATAGAAGAATGTCACCAAGTATAGGGTAGACCACGTATACATGTTATTCCAACAGAATAATAAGAATGGAATAACAGAAGTTCTCTTCATGAATATAAAAGAAATAATATTCCCTACCTTAAAAGAACTGAATATTAGAAAAGTGAAGTAGCAGAATACTTTTATTCTCTCTCTCTTATTCTCTCTATACTTTCTCTCTCTATAGCTTGAATGAATTCATAAAAAATAATGAAGTCCTAGGCCTCTATTTATAGAAAAACTGAAGGTGGCTCTTGGTCTTAACGAAGGGTCAAATGACTCTTGGTCTTAACGAAGGGTCAAATGACTCTTGGTAATATTGAAGGGACAACTACTATTGACGAAAGTAATTACTATTGACCAAGGTAAATACTATTGACGAAGGTAATTACTATTGACCAAGGTAAATACTATTGACCAAAGTAAATACTATTGACGACGGTAATTACTATTGACGAAGAGACTCTTAGATGATGACATATGGGCCCCCCATAAAAAATAACCAAACTTACCACAACGTCTCAATTATTGATTTAATAATATAATATATTATACAGATGATACTATGACAATAATTTAAGAGATATGATGCAGCAATTACTGTAGCAATAATTAAGTACTGTATAGCTGAGTGACTTCTCACGTAAGCATCAATAATCAATACCGTGTGCTACTATGCAACCACGCGTATTACTGTACTTTTACTACCAGGTAGTTCAACAGTTTTAACGGTTTTAACGGTAACACCTTATCCGTTATTTTTATAGAAAGATAATTTTGTCGTTTTCTAACTACGACTATACTTCTGTTGTGGGGTCCACCAATGATTGTGCCGTCGTACGAATATTCCCCGACAAAAAGAATATTTTCCGACCAAACGAATATTTTAAAACAACTTGCTTACTTTGCAAAATTTATAAATAATACCCACAACTATAACATTATATCAAATTAACTCCATAATATTCAAAAATGATATTTATAGAAAATTCATCTTTATTTATAAAAGTTGGGGTCTTACAAAATCTGTTTTTTTTTAAAAAAATCTGATTTTTTAAAAAAATTATGAATTCTACTTTTTAAAAGGAATGATATTAAATTTTAAAATGAATTGTGCATCAAATTCATATAACAAAATAAAGCAAATTTAATATCAACTTGATAAAAAAAACAGTTTTTTTTAAAAACATGATTTTAAAAAAAAACGTAATTTTTTTAAAAAACGTATATTTTTTTAAACATAATTTTTTAAAAAAACAGAATTTTTTTAAAAAAACATAATTTTTTTTAAAAATAGATTTTTTAAAACATAATTTTTAAAAAAAAACGGATTTTAAAATTTTATGTTAAAATTATGTTTTTTTAAAAAATTTATGTTTTTTAAAAAAATCTGTTTTTTGAAAAAAATAACGTTTTTTAATAAATTTACGTATTTTAAAAAAAATACGTTTTGAAAAAAAAAAACTGTTTTTTGAAAAAAAATATGTTTTTTTTAAAAAAAGGTTTTTTAAAAAAGTTCCGTTTTTTTAAAAAAATTATATTTTTTTTAAAAAAGCACGTTGTTTAAAAAAATTACGTTTTTAAAACAATTTATATTTTTTAAAAATCTGTTTTTTTTAAAAAAAAATCTGTTTTTTTAAAAGAATTATGTTTTTTTTAAAAAAGTTACGTTTTTAAAAAAAATTATATATTTTTAAAAAAAATATTTTTTTTAAAAAAATTATGTTTATTAAAAAAATCGGTTTTTTATTAAAAAATATATTTTTAAAGAAAATCTGTTTTATTTTATTATGTTTTTGTTATTTTTAAAACTTTAAAATGAGTATTATGTTTTTTTTTGGCCACGTAAGCATTATTTTTTTTATTTTTTTGCCAAGTCACCGCCATGTCAACAATTATTTAACGTCTGTCAATATTTTTTAACTGAATGACTTAATTGTAAAATAATAATTAGTTCAGTGATGTAATTCAAAAAATTAAAAGTTCAATGATGTATTAAGTAAAACGTGCAAAGTTTAGTGGTGAAAAACATAGTTTTGTCTATTATATATATATATATATATATATATATATATATATATATATATATACAGAGAGGATCTCCAGCGGACCAAAAAAGCGGACCAATGAACGGACCAAGGCAAAAATACGCGGGTTTCAGGGTGCGGGTCGGTTCGACCCACGGGTTGACCCTGAAACCCGCGCGTTTTTGCCTTGGTCCGTTCATTGGTCCGTTTTTTTTGGTCCGCTGGAGATCCTTCCCGTATATATATATATATATATATATATATATATATATATATATATATATATATAGTAGTTGGTATTAAAAACTAAAATTTTACTAATTAATACTTGTAGATCTGGTCAGAGTAAAGTTTTACCAATTTTATACTCCAACTTTATATTTAAAAACTAAGATTTTATTTAATTATTAGATATTAATGAATATAAAGTTATATTAATGACTTTAGACTAATGATTACTAAATCGATGAATTTAATGGGAACAAATTATCTATTTTATAAAAAATATACAATTTAATGTGTCTTAACAAACTTTAATATATTGAAAAGAAAAGAACAGAATAGAAAATCTGCATGGTACATGGAGTATTAAAGTTTGTAAAAACAAATTATATAAATAGTAATTTTCTAAGATAACAATTAAAAATATTCATAACATCCATTCCATAATAATAGTCATTTTAGTTTCATGCATATTAATTAAAAAAAATATTTAATAATTAAAATTTATATGAAATTTCATCATTACGCTTTTATGGGAAGTTGAAAATTATTGATACAAGTGAACAAATTTATTGGGACAATGAGAGAAGTTAAGAGTGATATAGAAAAGTAAATAATTTATTATACAAATAAATTAAAATAAATTTTTTCTTTTTAAAAAGTTAATTATTATGGAATGGAGGTAGAACTATATAACAAGCTTTTCGTGCAGTATAAATGATTAAATAAAAAGCTTACTTTACTTGTATATTAGTAAGGTTAACATCATGTTGCTCTTATAAGTGTAACTTGCACTTAACAGATGTCCAAGTAAAATTTGTTTAATATAAGCCTGTACCTGCTAGTATGTATTACCGTATTATATGACCTCATATTTACCTCCGAAATCTTTCAATATTTGACGGACTAATTTTTTTTTATTAAGATTCTTAACAGAAGTATGAAATGGTAATTTGCCAATTTACCCTTATTTAATAGAGAGAGATAAATGTGTAAAATAAACAAACAGTTTGAGCTCAAATTGCAATTTTCAAACGATTCGAGATTGTGATCGACTCAATCAAATCTTATTTTATACTTTATAAATAACAACTCAAGAATCGGTTCATTCATTAACAGTGTTTGAGAGAATCTCAAAATTTAAACTTGTATTGTGGATGTCAAGACTTGATAACATTTATGGTGAGTTAAGAAAGAGGTATACAATACAAGATTTGGGGTAGTTGCATGCATCCTATTTCTATAGCATCAGAACCTGGGGGCAATATGCAAGAATCCATCACCAGCCCAACCGGTATACATTGTTTGCTATATCAAGACAGTTTTGAAATAATCTGCTAACCTAAGATATTCCAGTGTTGGCTTTTATCTGTAATATATAGTATTAAGTATTATTTAATATATATAAATATAATAAAACAGAACATAATTTTATATATATAAAACACAGAAAATATTAATAAATAAATTCGAATCCTTTGAATTCACAAAGTCTCCTTAAAGTAAATTTATTCCCTCACAGGTGCTAAGGATTAATTGAATAATTGCTTCCCAAGATAAAACGGATTTCCAGTTCTTAATTAGAAGCACTTCAAAATTAAGAACACATCGAATCAATTTCTATGTTATACTGAACTTACAGAAATGATGCATGAAAAATAATGAATGTAAATACTTACACAGAAACGGGAAAAAGATTGCAGTACGGAACGGGGAAATTTTGCTAAACGGGAACGGGATATATATTGCAAAACGGGATTTGCAGAAACAGAACGGGACTTAATATACTGCAGAACGGGAATTACAGAAACAGAACGATGAAATGTTCTCATACTGTTTATTTATAGAATAATTCTGCAGCATATCATACCGTTGGGGAGCAATCAAAACTACATAGTATCATGATAATAAAATCAAAACAACGTAGTATAATGTTAAACGGATTTTGTCCAAAAAGTTATATATATCATGACCCAACCCGACCCCAAACGGGGGCAACACACGTGTGAGTTTGAACCAAGCCTTGGCTAAGTCCTCTTCTTTCCACAAAAGTGGAGTGTCCCTTGGGGCCCTTCTCATTGAGCAAACATTCCATATATAAATTCTTCACATTTCCTTTACACATCCTATGTGGGACTATGCAATTTACAACATATCAAGTAGGTGACTTTGAAATCAATTTTCTCATTCAATTCCTAATGGATTTGAACAAATAAGTATACCACGTTATACTCCTCGCGGAGGAGAACGTATAGGTGCATAGACCCGACATTTTCAGAGTGTCGGTCCCACATTAAATTGAGCCTCAAAATGCTCTAATATTTAATGTTTCAAATACCATTTCCAACATTGGCAACTCAAATTGAAATTAGCTCTTCCATGAAATTGAAATTCAGCCAAAGTATTGAGACTAAGAGAAAAATAGAATGCAATTCTCATAATATGAAGCACCTTCAAAAATAAAGATCTCAAATTGAGAATTGAGGTGCCATTAAATACAAGAGCCTAGAAATTACTCCACCTAGAAAGCTGCAGGAACAACCTAACAAACAGTATACCTATTTGATTAAGCTTAAGAAAAGAAAATCAACATTTGAGTAGGTCAGGTCAGAAATTTTCAGGGCTATCATCCAGTTGTTTCTCATCTTCAATATCTACCTCCAAGATCTCCTGAGAGAGAAAAAGGGCATAATAATTTTACCCATTGATTTAGATTTCAACTGCTAATAAAGAGAGCTCTACACCTATATGGAGGAGGTACTTACCGGAATCCTCTGCTTCAAATAGTTACCAAGTCTTGCTAAAATTAAAGAACGTTCATGCCAAAACCGACCTTTGAGACTAATTTTTACAAAAGGCCCGTCTAGTTCAGCTAGTTCTGCTACTCCTGTCATGCCAACTGACGTGTCAAAGATGTGTGAAAACTGCAAATTAAAACACAAAATCATTGTTATCAACTGATAATTCTAATAGACAGACTAGAAATGGGATACAAAAGTAGTTGCCTAAGAAAGAAAAGGGTACTTGCTTTATCTCTAGCATCGGATAAGACTTGCTTGACATTATCCTCCGTTAAATCCAGCTCTTGGAGTGATGCTGAAATTGGATAGAAGCGCTGTGTCCGTCTGGTAACTGCTGATGAAGATGATCTGCGCCTATTCCGAAATGTAATTCCCCCATTATTTAACTTCAAAATCGATGGAGAATTTGACATGTGAAAAGAGGAGAATTTGAGATGTGATTTTTGGGGGTGGTGGTAACCAGCTACAAGTTCCAGTGACATCTCCTTTCCTTTCCTTTACACGGGTGAAACGAGTAGCTCTACTGCTAATCTTGTTATTTCTCCCTTGCCTGTTTGTGGCCACGACACAGTTTGGATTAGACGTACTAGAGGGGTGGACCGGTGGTGGTAACTAATTTTGTACTCCATCCCTCCCGTCCAGTCCCAAAAGTTTTGGAAGCACAAATTAGAATTTGCATACGTATTAAAAAAAAACATGAAAAGTGTATATGCTATTACCAAACACTTAAACTACTTTTAGTAAACTCCATTTGTTTCAACAAAATCATTTTTTCTCTTTTTGAAATTTTTTTAAAAAACAATATGTTGTACTCAGATTTTTTGTTGCAAAGTGAAAGATGAAGCTTAAAACAATTTTTAATGACCCAATTTCAAAATATTAATTAGTTTAATGGGATAAATTAAAAAATTAAAAGTTCAATGGTGTAATCAATAAAACGTGTCAACTACAGTAGATAATTCATTAATTTTGTCAATAAAAAATTAACTTCCGTCTATTTTTTTTTTTAACAAAATGACTCAATTTCAAAATAATAATTAATTTAGTGCGGTAATTTGAATTATTAAAAGTTTAATGAATAAAATTACCAACTACACAGTGGATATTTGATTAGTTTGCCCTTAGTTTTTAGGTACAGCCGGCCTAAGACATAATACCGGTAGCAGGAGCCATACGAGTTGGAACAAGCTTGTTCGAGGAAGAAGAGAAGTAAATTTGAACACTAATGAACGTAAAACATGGAATAAAGACCCAACTAAACTTGAACGATAAAATTAACGACTTTGAAAGGTAAAATCTCCTTGACAATATATTAACACTTGAATCAACATCCAGAAAATGATAGTTGTTAAGTCCACAGTTCTTGCAGATTGACATAAAAAGTCTTAAGGTTATGGTAAGCATGGTTAACATTTGTTTCCAGTCCTTCATTTGTAGGCCCCCATCATCCATCTTCTTCAGATTGCTTCCCAATCGACTTCTTCATACTGTGGGCAAGGAAATCGCGCCTTGCTCGCTTAGGGTTTCGTGTTGGCTGAGGAGGAGAGAAATCCACGAAGAATACGGAATTGATTGATTGATTGTAGAGGGGAGAACGACAGGTGGACGATTACTCCAACGACGCATGGCAGAACCCCTAGAATCCGGAAACCGTGTTAGGGTTATTGGGATTCCAAGAGCCTTCTTCGGTTCTTCGAGTTGAGAGAGTGTTCGAATCTTGTTAGTGCTTTTAGGTGGAATATCCGAGCCTTCAGCCGCTCAAAGAGTGTCTCCTTTCTAGAATGGAAGGGGTATTTATAGAGTTCCCTGGACTTAAGTCATCACATGCTAGGCACATGTTCTCAATAAAATTCCAAAAATACCCTTCAGTCATTAAAGTAATGCCCATATTGCCCTGTCCTTCTAGCCACCAATCCAATCCCTCAATCAATTCCCAAAAATGAGCCGCCTCCACGAGTCTTCCGCCTCGGGACACGTGGAGGCTTCTCCCGGTCTGGCACATTTATTTCTGACTTTTCCATCTTCATTCCATTAGGTTATGCGAACCCTAAATTGCACATTTAATGAGGTCATGGAACCCTAATTGTGCATTTAATTTA
The DNA here is from genome assembly GCA_016801055.1 of Panax notoginseng. Classification (NCBI taxonomy): domain Eukaryota; kingdom Viridiplantae; phylum Streptophyta; class Magnoliopsida; order Apiales; family Araliaceae; genus Panax; species Panax notoginseng. The sequence continues at coordinate 190,763,258 of CM029021.1, forward strand.
ATTAGGTTATGTGAACCCTAATTTTGCACATGGGCCCACATTTGCCCCCTGCGCGAGAGTCGCATTTCTAAATAGACGATCGTGCAAGAATACATCAAACTTTTGAGTATATTTTGCGTGACTCCACTTCTACGGGTCTTGAAGATCATGGTCCTAGTAAATGGAACTCTTAGGGAGCCAAATCCTTGGATTTGTTTCTTTATTTTTCCTGAAAATTGAAAACAAGAAAAATAATCAAACAGCATTTAAAAAGAAATCTTTATTTTGGGTGGTCCACAAAATCTTTCTTTTTCATCAAACCAAATTGAATCATAATTTTTTTTTTTTGGAAATAAAATAAAATCTCAATTTTATTTTGACAATAAAATCTCAATTTTATTTTGAAAATAAAATAAAATCTTAATTTTAGTTTGGAAATTAAATCTCTCTTTATTTTGGAAACTGGCTTCATCTTTCTTTATTTTGGAAACAAAATAAAATCTTTCTTTATTTGGGAAATAAACCAAATCTATCTTTATTTTGGAAATAAAATCTAGATTTATTTTGAAAATAAAATAAAATCTATCTTTATTTTATATATATATATATATATATATATATATATATATATAAAAGCTATTTTTCGAAAACTACCTTTTATTATTTTCGAAAATAAGCTATTCTTTCCTATAGGGTTTTACTTATCTTTATTTTGGAGAAGTAAGAAGTCCATATTCATAATCCATTGTCGCATGCCTTCGGATTGAGTAGGTGCTACTTGGGTGCATATTTCTCAGGATTGTCTCATAATCGCTAGGAGCCAACGAACACACGTGTGTTCCTCACCATTGCAGCCACATTAGCAAGTCTCACCATCAAGGACATTCTTGTGGTATCCAACACCAGGTAATTGTAAACCATTAGGGGCACACCTTTATTGGAGGCTTCATTTAGCCAATTTCTCATAATTGTTTCCTCGGAATTCTTCAAAACAAGGCTATAACTTTCGCGGTGAAGGAGCATTTGTCCCAAACCGTGGACTAAGAGAGCAACAAAACCTTAAAGGTATGCGTGGAAACAAACCCCTAGGTGGTGGCCGAACCCTATAGGCGCCGAACCCGATAGGGCGCCGAACCCTAGGGGGGCCGAACCTTTTTTTTTTGTTTTTTTTTTTAAGGATAGATCCCGCCCTAGGTGGTGGCCGAACCCTATAGGCGCCGAACCCTATAGGGCGCCGAACCCTAGGGGGGCCGAATTTTTTTTTTTTAGGAGAGATCCCGCCCTAGGTGGTGGCCGAACCCTATAGGCGCCGAACCCTAGGGGGGCCGGACCCTTTTTTTTTTTTTTTTTTTTAAGGAGAGATCCCGCCCTAGGCGGTGGCCGAACCCTATAGGAGCCGAACCCTAGGGGGGCCGAACCTTTATTCATTTTTTTTTTGATCTTTCGAGCCCCAATACCTTGAGTACATCTTGGTTTTTTCCTTGGATAATGAAGTGTGTCTTAACATTTTCCTTGACGAAAACGCGAAAAGCGAAAAATTGATATGATTGCATGCTACAAAAACCACTCCAGATGACCAGACTCCTAGGGGGCGAACCCTAGGAGGCCGAACCCTAGGGGGGCTGAACCCTAGGGGGGCCGAACTCTAGGGGGCGGACCCTAGGCAGAAATTCACGTTTCGGACGAAAAAAATGAAGTTCGGGCCGACTTGTCTCTACTATTAGGAGCGTCATTTGGAGTTTTTTGGTCCATAATATATCAAAACGACCGTATCGACGAGCCCTTCAAAACTCATCGCTACGCCATGACCTATGCTATTTTAAGTCCAAAAAAGGCTCCGAAGGATGGATTTTGGCTGTCCGAAGTTTTTTCAAAAAATTTCGGGAATTTTTTTCTTGCATAAATGTACTCCTTCAATCTTTCTGACATTGTTTCTTCTTGTTTTCAGGTGTTTTGAAGCTCAACTATCGGACGTTCATATACTTTATCTTGCCATGGTGAGTACTTTATGTTCATATACTTTACTCGACATTCTTGATATACTTTCTCTAGGATTGGTATAATGATCTCCCCCTTATCTGTAGGCCCTTTCTCCTGAATCTTCTGCAGAACTAAGGACTACCAAGGAGTCCCCATTCATCACTGATTGGGGAAGAGCTCCCTTCTTTGGTCCTTCTGACCTCTTCTGGGATAGAGTTAGAGATTATGACCGTACAAGTTTTCCACCCCCAGAGAAAGAAGGCTTGTTTCTGTATGCCCCAGCTTCTGGAGGTTGGGATGACTTTTCTCATGCCGATTGCATTCACCGCCTATGCGTAGAGAAGCAAGAGTACCCATTCAGTCCCCTTCGCTTCCTGTCAGATTCATCTGGTCGCCTTCAAGGATGGCAAGATTGGACCGACGAGATCCTTGACAACGTTGAATATGTGGAAATACTGAAGAATGCGAGTATTTTTCGTTGTGTTCAACTGTGTAGAGACCTACGGATTTACCAGGATCATAACGCACTTACTGTGTTGATCTCACGATGGTGTTCCTCTACTTGCACATTCATCACTGCCTGGGGGGAATTCACCCCTACTCTAGAGGATGTTTATGCCCTCTACCAGTAAGTTTTCTTCTTTTATTCCTTTCATTCATTCTCATTTTTTTATATATATATATATATATTTATATATATATATATTTATTTTTTTATTTTTATTTTTGAATCTCGTCTTGTAGCCTTCCCATTGTTGCTTCGAACTCCTGCGGCCCTTCTAACATGTCCACTAGAGATAACGAATGCGTTGCCTACTTGATAGAAGCCTTCAGGCAATCTTCCCACTTCACTTACCGCTTCAAGGGTGATACGCTCCTTCCGGATTTCGAGAGTTCAGGTCGGCAAAAGAATTCTTGGTTATCCTGGGTGCGCTATTTCTTCCGTGATTACAAGACCAACCAGTGGAACAGCTCAGTTTACGATAAGTCTGTTCTTGCCTTCCGTGAAGAGACTTGCCCCTTTCCTCTGGCAGCTTATCTAGTTATGTGGTTGTCCCGTTTCATCTTCCCTGGGTCTCCCATAGACGGTCCTTCTGCCCGTATGTTTAGTTTGGCGGCGTTGTTATCCCGAGGCTCGGAGATTCCCCTTGCTCCTCTCTTCCTAGGGACCTTATATCGTCGCCTAGACGAAACAACCCTTGCCATGAAAGAATCTGTTGGGAGGTAATCATTTTCATATTTTATATTTAATTGTCATTCAAACTGCCCTTCTTTTCCTTCAACCTTTTCTATAATATATATATATGTATTTGTTTTTTTTATTTACTCAGGTATGATGTCAGTTGCTTCATTCCATGCTCCTTCCTTCAGATCTTTCTTTTCGAGCGCTTTCCGGGCTATTCCGATCTTGAACATCTTTCTACAAGAAAGAAAAAGTCTCATTCTCTCCCACCACGCAACATCATTCCTCGCATGCTACGCTGGATTGATCACCGTTCTAGTCCTGACAGTACGGATTTGCGACATTTCCTTGATGATTATTCATGCTTCACTGCTCGTCCCTATACCGTCGTTTCAGGGGGTTGCGGTCATCTACCTCACTTCTACAAGCACAAATTTCGTACCTTCTCCAACCTCAGCAGAAATAGTTTGAGTGGCTCCGCACTGTCTTGGTTCGTTTTCCTTCGGTCCACAGAGCTTCCATATTTCCTTGAGAATAATAGTTTTGGTACTGTACTGTATTCTCCTCACAGGGTCATGAGACAATTCGGATATGACCAGGAACGCCCTTTCGGTCACACCTGCCGGGGAAATTATGAGGATGTTCTTCTCAATTTCGTCTCTACTTCCTCCTCTTTTACATGGGCATTTCCGAGGCCATCAAGTGATCCCCATAGACACCTTCCTTTTGTCATACCAGATGACTCCCGGAGCGGGCGATATACCGCTGGAGAACGTAATTACTGGCAAGTCAATCTTAAAAGATGGGAGGATGATACCTTGATTTGTTCATTGCCGGTCTCTATTCCACAACGTCTTCAATGGGGTCGGCTGCTATGCTATCCCAAGCCCAATGTTCGCTCAGCACTTTGGCCAGCCAGTAGCCGCTTGGCTGAGCGTGACATTTTGATGCCTAAGTCGTCTCCCCCTAAGCAGATCATTCCATCACAGGTTCCCACTACTTCCAGGAGTCTTCCACCACGGGCTCCATTTCGGGTGTCCTCTCTAGCTCCTCCCCAGGGATCCTCCGATGCCGAGGAGATGAGAGTTACTCGTTCTAAAACGAGAGCAGCTACTACTACTGATTCTGAGATAGCTCCTCCTATTGTTTCTGCCGAGGTTCCAATCAGTCGTCCTCCTATCATGCTTATCATAAAGCCATTAGCAAAACGCCCCCTTGATAATGTTGATCCTAGTATCCAGGCAGCCGAGGATCCGATCAAGAAGCGCCGTAGAAATTTGGTAATTTGTCGTACTACTCTCATTTTTTTCTTTCATCCCTTGTGTTACTGTTTTCACATATCATTGAGTAATTATTTCCTATACATACATACATATATATATATATATATATATATATATACATATATTTATTGATTTTCAGGTAACCGTGGTCGATGAAGATGATGATGATGATGATGATGATGATGATGATGTTCCTCTTGGGTTATTGTATAGTACTACAAATGAGGCTTCCGCGGTGGCTTCCACTAGTCGTGAGCCCGTCCAACGTGTCCTTGTTGATATTGAGTCATCTGTAAGACCCCAAATTATTAATAAATGAAATTTAAATTCCCTCTATTTATTATTTTGAAATAGTAAGTGTTAAATTGATTAATGAGGTTAGTTATGGGTAAAATGCGTAAATATTTCAAATAAGCAGGTGGTTATAAAATATTCATTGTTGTCGGGGAATATTCGTTTGGTCGTGGAATATTCTTCCTGTCGAAAAATATTCGTACGACGGCGTAGTCTTTTGTGGGCCCCATAACGGAAAGCGATTGGATGAAGAAAACGACAAGTATATGTTTTTTATTAATAACGGCGTAGTTGTTACCGTTAATACTGTTGGAATACCCGGTGGTTAAAACACAGTAATACGCGTTGTTACACAGTAGCACACTGTATTGCACCAATTATTGATTCTTACGTAAGAAGGCACTACTCAATAATGGTTACAGTAATTACTGTTCAGTATTTTATTTTATTGATTCAATAATTGCTGCGTTGATATTTTATATTACTGTTGTTTCAATAATTGTCACTACACAGTATTTCCCATTATCAGATCAATAATTCATATTATTTGAATAATATTATTAGATAACATTATTGGCAATGTCTAGAAAGTTCTGTCTAAGGAGAGGTTTGGTCATCTAATTGCGCGCCAGTAAGGAGAAATCCTTATTGGAAAGCCCCCTCTTTCCTGGGAACGGTCTGGTTGTCATAAATGTGATTCTGTAATATTATTGGTGAATAATTAATTATTGATTCATATGATAAGGAAATATTTATTTTTGTGGATATAAATGAGGGATATATTTTTGTGGTTAAAAATGAAGGAGTTAATGTTGAGATTTTTATCAGTATTTTTATCGGAATGGAGGTATTAAAAATCAGGATTTTTGAGATATTTTGCGGGGGTTATAATTTTTAATCCGACCGTTGGATCGTGGTAATTTTTGGATATGTTATACATATATAAGTTGAGTATATGTCCAAAAATTTTGAACCGTTAAAAATGAACGTATGATTTATTATGAATTTTACGAGATGACTGGTTCAGAAATTGTTGAATTTTCGGAGTTAATCATTTTGGTAGAAAATTCTAGAATTGGTGGGCCCCACTCTTGGTTGGTAAAGAAATGTGCTGAGATTTTTATTCAAATGTGGTGGGTGGGAATAGTAGCAGGTAAAGCCATCAGGTTGCAGGTTAAGTCTGCTTCGGCGTGCTAACATTTTCCTATAAATAGAGGGCTAAGTTAGAATTGAAAATCACACCAGAAACAAGTTTTCTCTCTTTCTCTCTCTAGATTATTGAGTATATTTTGTGAGTATTTAGATACTTTGAGAGTTTCTATTCATCAGAGCAAGTGTCTTTCAGCCTTATACCGGTATTCCGACCAGAAGTACTGTCTTTACGAGGTAAGGGATGTTATTTTATTCAAAAATGATATTATTTCTTCAATATCATTATGCCGAAATATTGGTTGAAAATTTTTATTAAATTTGGAACTTTTCACGTCGGGGTTACTATTCATGAGTTACTATTCACGAGTTACTATTCACGAGTTACTATTCACCGAAAAATAAAATTTTCTTCTTTTCGTTCAAAATATCTATTCTGGGTACTAGCTTTGATTGTATCCATGTTTTGATCATTCTTGAATTCTACTTCACTATGAATAATTATAAGGTATTTTTGGACATGGATAAATCGAAATACGAATCATTAATATTTATTATTTTGTTTCACTGGATTCGTTTTCTTTAAGATATTTTTCATCATCCTCAGTCCTAAATGATGATATTACTGAATATCTTTGGCCCGTAGTGCAAAGATGAATGATTAACTGATGAATATCTTTGGCCCGTAGTGCAAAGATGAACAGGTGTTGAGATGAACATGACCGACTGGTGATACAAATGAATATCTTTGGCCTGTAGTGCAAAGATGAATATTTGATTAAAGATGGTTATTGATTGTTGTTACAGGGATAAAATATTGATGATGGACTTTTAAATCTTAGAAGATAGTAGAACTCATTCTCTACTTGACTCTTCTAATGGTTTGCTGTTTCCGCTGCAGTTATTGATTTAAAACTTGTTGTCTATTGTATTCTATTAGATTTTTCCCTGTTGAAGACTAACGATAATTTGTTATGTATTATCTTAGTCATAATGTTCTTTACTGGGCTAGTTGAGCTCACCCTTTTCCTTTTTGTTCCATTTTTCTCAGGAGGCGAGAATGTAGCGAGTACTAGTCGGGGTATGGAATGATGGTTCTAGAAGTTACTTTAGTAGTCCTCATATTTTTGTGAAATAATGTATCAATAATTGTAATGAGGACTTATTTGAGTGTGGATATTGTCTAAATGACAATATTTGTATTTAAACTCATAGTTCTTGTGTTGTAATAATAAAGATGTAGTTGTTTCTGTATCATGTATTTTGGCGACTCAGAATGGGTGTTGTATACCTATTTTGGGGGCGTCACAGTTGGTATCAGAGCTTAGGGATATGATCTCTGGCGGAGATCGGGAAATAGAACTAGGAGGGGAGAGACGAATCCTTCGCTAGTGTGTCCTACCTAAGCTTATTTATTGGTCAGTCATAATATAGGGGTATTATGTGATTTGTTAATTTATTTAATTAACCCTTGTTTTATGGCAGTATTTGAGAATGTCGACTGAGAATATTAGCAGTGGAGTAAATAAGACCGTGGAGACAACGATGCTTACCAACGAGGAGAACGTGCCACAGGCTGGCAATGTTCCTCCTGTGAACAACACCAATGAGCAGATGATGAATGATGGAATGTTTAGAAGTTTTTTGCAATTCATGCAAAACCAGACAAGGGAGACTCGTATTCAAAATACAGGAGGAAATGATAGCAATTCACGGTTTGTCACAGCCAAACAGTTCAAAGAATTGGGACCACCAGAATTTAAGGGAAAGCCGGATCCGATCATGGCGGAAACGTGGGTCAAGAAAATTACCAAGATATTCGATGTCTTGGGATGCACGGAGGAACAGAAGGTTCCATTCGCCACCTTTATGTTCCGTGGCGAGGCAGATTACTGGTGGGAGTCTGTGAAGCGTACCCATCCAACCGCACTCAGCATGTCTTGGGAGACATTTCAAAAACTGTTCAATGACAAGTACTTTCTTGAAAGTATTCGTCATATGAAGGAGGTAGAGTTTATTAGACTAGAGCAGAATAATATGACGGTATCTCAGTACGAGGCAAAGTTTGCAGAATTGTCCAGGTTTGCACCTCATTTGGTGGAGAATGAGGAACGTATGACGAGGATGTTTCTGAGAGGTTTGAAACCCGGCATACGTCAATATCTCATTTCTCATAAATTTTCTCTCTATTCAGATGTTGTCAACAGGGCTCAATTATTAGAGCGAGATAACGAGTACGGTCAACTGAGGGATCACAACCAGGATCATATCGGTGACAGTAGTCATCAGAACAATGATAACCAGCGGAGAAAGAAAAATACAGACAAGAACGGCAACCACTCTGGTGGTAATCGTGGCTATGAAAATAGAAGAAGCGAGTCGGGAGGAGATTTTAAAAAGAGGAGATTCAACAATGACAATACGAAGACGTCAGCACCAGCAGCAACTGGTTCCAAGGGAGGAGAACGACCACCGATTATATGCTATAAGTGCGGAAAAGAAGGACATATCAGCCCAAACTGCCCACAACAGTTTAAGGTATGTTATAATTGTGGAAAGGAAGGACATATCGCTCGAGATTGCACTATAGTAAAACCAAGTCCAGCGGGGATGGTGACTCAAAAAGCTGTCCCAGAAAAGATAAAGTCAACGGTTCCTGGAAGAGCGTTTGTCATGACTGGTCAACATGCGAGGAACCCAAACGAGGTGATCACGGGTAAGTTAATCATAAATTCATGCGAAGTTTATACCTTATTAGATACCGGTTCTACCCATTCTTTTATCTCTCCTGCTTGTGCTCAACGTTTAAACTTGACTCCGGAGAAGTTAGACTTTGATTTATCTGTGGAGACTCCGTTAGGAGAAACTTTCATCACATCCACTGTTTATAAATCTTGTGTGATCCAAGTTGGCACCATCACCTTACCTGTTGACCTTATCTCTTTAAAGATACTTGCTTTTGATGTGATTTTAGGGATTGATTGGCTAACTACTCATCATGCCAAAATTGATTGTTTTCGTAAGGTTGTTAGTTTTCATATTCCTAACCAACCTGTTGTTCGAATTCAAACAACTAAGCCATTAAAATCAATCACTGTTATATCAAGCCATAAAGCCATTCGTTTATTAAAAAACGGATGTCAAGCTTTCTTAGCCCATGTTATGGATTTGAATAAAGACACGTCAAATTTGAATAATATTTCTGTTGTTATTGACTTTCCTGACGTATTTCCTGAAGAACTTCCCGGTCTACCCCCGGAATGAGAAATTGAATTCTTTATTGATCTTAAACCTGGTACAAAGTCCATTTCTAAAACCCCATATCGAATGGCTCCTATTGAACTTCAGGAGTTAAAGGTCCAACTACAAGAGTTGTTGGACATCGGTTTTATTCGTCCTAGTACATCTCCTTGGGGTGCTCCTGTTTTATTTGTAAAGAAGAAAGACGGGAGTATACGACTTTGTATTGATTACTGGGAATTAAACCATGTCACTATTAAGAATAGGTATCCGCTACCTCGTATTGATGACCTGTTTGACCAGTTACAAGGAGCACAATTCTTTTCAAAGATCGATCTTCGTTCTGGATATCATCAGCTGAAGGTTAAAACCGAGGATATTCCAAAGACCGCCTTCAGAACTCGGTACGGGCATTATGAGTTCCTAGTTATGTCTTTTGGATTGACTAATGCTCCTGCGGCTTTCATGGATATGATGAACCGAGTATTCAAGGATTATTTGGATCAGTTCGTTGTTGTCTTTATTGATGACATCCTCATATATTCCAAAAGCCGTGAAGATCATGAGCATCATTTAAAGCTGGTACTCCAAAGGCTGCGTGAAAATAAGTTATATGCCAAGTTAAAGAAATGCGAGTTCTGGCTTGAGGAAGTAGCTTTCCTAGGGCACGTGGTGTCAAAACATGGAGTATCTGTTGACCCGGCGAAGATTGAAGCAATACAAAGTTGGGAGCAACTAAAGACGGTGACCGAAGTACGTAGCTTTCTAGGCTTAGCTGGTTATTATCGAAGATTCATGGAAGGGTTTTCTCGAATCGCTACCCCGTTAACTCAGCTGACTCGGAAAGATATCAAATTCGTATGGAGCGAGGAATGCGAGAAGAGTTTTCAAGAGCTTAAGAGGAGACTCATTTCGGCACCTGTTCTGACAATACCATCTGGTTCAGATGGATTTATTATCTACAGTGATGCTTCAGGCAAAGGGTTAGGATGTGTTCTCATGCAACATGGGAAAGCCATAGCCTATGCCTCGCGACAACTCAAAGAATATGAGAGGAATTATCCTACTCATGATTTGGAGTTGGCAGCAGTAGTTTTCGCGTTGAAGATATGAAGACACTACCTGTATGGGGAGAAAGTGGAGATCTATACAGATCATAAAAGCCTCAAATATTTCTTCACCCAAAAGGAACTCAACATGCGGCAGCGACGTTGGCTCGAGCTGTTGAAAGATTACGATCATACCATCCAATATCATCTTGGAAAAGCAAACGTAGTAGCTGACGCATTGAGTAGAAGATCATATGCGGGTACGAGTGCAATATTGTTAACACAAAGGCCCATTTTGTATGACTTGCAAAGGATGGAGATAGAGATGAAGGCTCCAAGTACCCACATGATGATATCAAATATACGAGTAGAACCGACTTTAATCGATAAAGTTAAAGCTGCTCAAGCTACGGACATAGAGCTGATGCATATGAAGAAGAAAATGCAAGAAGGTTCTATTCCAGAAGCAAGAATCGATGAAGAAGGAATACTTCGAGTCCACTCTAGACTCTGTGTTCCTAACAATTCTGATTTGAAGTACAAGATCATGATGGAAGCACACAATACATCATTTGCAATCCATCCTGGAAGTACCAAAATGTATCGTGATCTACGACATACATTTTGGTGGAATAATATGAAGAGAGAGATTGCAAAGTTTATGTCGAGGTGTTTAACTTGTCAACGTGTAAAGGCGGAACATCAAGTACCAAATGGTCCATTGCAACCACTTAAGATTCCGAAATGAAAGTGGGAACACATTACCATGGATTTCGTTACGGGTCTTCCCACGGTTTCTCAAGGCATAAATGCTATTTGGGTTATTGTTGATAGATTAACCAAGTCTGCTCATCTTGCCGATACGGGAGACTTATTCCCTTGAACGTCTTGCTCGTATATACGTAGATGAGATTGTGAGACTGCATGACATACCAGTATCCATAGTTTCGGATCGTGACCCAAGATTTACTTCAAGATTTTGGGTTAGCTTGTAAAAAGCTATGGGCACAGATTTACGATTTAGTTCGGCATACCATCCTCAAATGGACGGACAATCTGAGAGGACTATTCAAACTCTTGAAGATCTATTAAGACTTTGTGTCCTAGATTTCAAAGGGAGTTGGGATAAGTACCTACCATTGGTGGAATTCTCTTACAATAACAGTTATCAGGCAAGTATAGGTGTGGCCCCATTTGAAGTATTATATGGACGAAAGTGTCGCTCTCCAGTATGCTGGGACGAGGTGGGTGAAGCAACATTGTTAGGACCAGAGTTGGTACGCATGACTACAGAGAAGATCCAAACGATTCGACAACGTATAAAAACAGCACAGGATCGACAAAAGAGTTATGCGGATCTTCATCGAAAGGACGTGGAATTTGACATTGGGGATCATGTATTGTTGCGTGTGGCTCCATGGAAAGGAGTTACAAGATTTTGGAAGAGAGGAAAGCTCAATCCACGATTTATTGGTCCATTTCAGATTCTTGACCGAGTAGAAAATGTGGCCTATAGACTTGCGTTACCTCCAAGTATGTCTCGTGTTCATAATGTTTTTCATATATCTGTGTTACGTAAATATGTGAAAGACCCAGACCACGTTATTGAGTTAGAACCGGACGAGATAGCTGAAGACTTAACGTACGAAGAGGTACCTGTCAAGATCTTGGATAGAAAGGAGCATGTCCTACGCACGAAGGTCATACCACAAGTTAAAGTTTTGTGGAGAAACCATGCTATTGAGGAAATGACCTGGGAGTTGGAAACGGAAATGAAAGCGAGGTATCCTCATCTTTTCGAAACACCAGGTACGTACGTCAATTTCGAGGACGAAATTTCATAAGGAGGGGAGGTTGTAAGACCCCAAATTATTAATAAATGAAATTTAAATTTCCTCTATTTATTATTTTAAAATAGTAAGTGTTAAATTGATTAATGAGGTTAGTTATGGGTAAAATGCGTAAATATTTCAAATAAGCAGGTGGTTATAAAATATTCATTATTGTCGGGGAATATTCGTTTGGTCGTGGAATATTCTTCCTGTCGGGGAATATTCGTACGACGGCGCAATCTTTTGTGGGCCCCATAACGGAAAGCGATTGGATGAAGAAAACGACAAGTATATATTTTTTTATTAATAACGGCGTAGTTGTTACCGTTAATACTGTTGGAATACCCGGTGGTTAAAACACAGTAATACGCGTTGTTACACAGTAGCACACTGTATTGCACCAATTATTGATTCTTACGTAAGAAGGCACTACTCAATAATGGTTACAGTAATTACTGTTCAGTATTTTATTTTATTGATTCAATAATTGCTGCGTTGATATTTTATATTACTGTTGTTTCAATAATTGTCACTACACAGTATTTCCCATTATCAGATCAATAATTCATATTATTTGAATAATATTATTAGATAACATTATTGACAATGTCTAGAAAGTTCTGTCTAAGGAGAGGTTTGGTCATCTAATTGCGCGCCAGTAAGGAGAAATCCTTATTGGAAAGCCCCCTCTTTCCTGGGAACGGCCTGGTTGTCATAAATGTGATTCTGTAATATTATTGGTGAATAATTAATTATTGATTCATATGATAAGGAAATATTTATTTTTGTGGATATAAATGAGGGATATATTTTTGTGGTTAAAAATGAAGGAGTTAATGTTGAGGTTTTTATCAGTATTTTTGTCGGAATGGAGGTATTAAAAATCAGGATTTTTGAGATATTTTGCGGGGGTTATAATTTTTAATCCGACCGTTGGATCGTGATAATTTTTGGATATGTTATACATATATAAGTTGAGTATATGTCCACAAATTTTGAACCGTTAAAAATGAACGTATGATTTATTATGAATTTTACGAGATGACTGGTTCAGAAATTGTTGAATTTTCGGAGTTAATCATTTTGGTAGAAAATTCTAGAATTGGTGGGCCCCACTCTTGGTTGGTGAAGAAATGTGCTGAGATTTTTATTCAAATGTGGTGGGTGGGAATAGTAGCAGGTAAAGCCATCAGGTTGCAGGTTAAGTCTGCTTCGGCGTGCTAACATTTTCCTATAAATAGAGGGCTAAGTTAGAATTGAAAATCACACCAGAAACAAGTTTTCTCTCTTTCTCTCTCTAGATTATTGAGTGTATTTTGTGAGTATTTAGATACTTTGAGAGTTTCTATTCATCAGAGCAAGTGTCTTTCAGCCTTATACCGGTATTCCGACCAGAAGTACTGTCTTTACGAGGTAAGGGATGTTATTTTATTCAAAAATGATATTATTTCTTTAATATCATTATGCCGAAATATTGGTTGGAAATTTTTATCAAATTTGGAACTTTTCACGTCGGGATTACTATTCATGAGTTACTATTCACGAGTTACTATTCACCGAAAAATAAAATTTTCTTCTTTTCGTCCAAAATATCTATTCTGGGTACTAGCTTTGATTGTATCTATGTTTTGATCATTCTTGAATTCTACTTCACTATGAATAATTATAAGGTATTTTTGGACATGGATAAATCGAAATACGAATCCTTAATATTTGTTATTTTGTTTCACTGGATTCGTTTTCTTTAAGATATTTTTCATCATCCTCAGTCCTAAATGATGATATTACTGAATATCTTTGGCCCGTAGTGCAAAGATGAATGATTAACTGATGAATATCTTTGGCCCGTAGTGCAAAGATGAACAGGTGTTGAGATGAACATGACCGACTGGTGATACAAATGAATATCTTTGGCCTGTAGTGCAAAGATGAATATTTGATTAAAGATGGTTATTGATTGTTGTTACAGGGATAAAATATTGATGATGGACTTTTAAATCTTAGAAGATAGTAGAACTCATTCTCTACTTGACTCTTCTAATGGTTTGCTATTTCCGCTGCAGTTATTGATTTAAAACTTGTTGTCTATTGTATTCTATTAGATTTTTCCCTGTTGAAGACTAACGATAATTTGTTATGTATTATCTTAGTCATAATGTTCTTTACTGGGCTAGTTGAGCTCACCCTTTTCCTTTTTGTTCTATTTTTCTCAGGAGGCGAGAATGTAGCGAGTACTAGTCGGGGTATGGAATGATGGTTCTAGAAGTTACTTTAGTAGTCCTCACATTTTTGTGAAATAATGTATCAATAATTGTAATGAGGACTTATTTGAGTGTGGATATTGTCTAAATGACAATATTTGTATTTAAACTCACAGTTCTTGTGTTGTAATAATAAAGATGTAGTTGTTTCTGTACCATGTATTTTGGCGACTCAGAATGGGTGTTGTATGCCTATTTTGGGGGCGTCACATCATCTACTCCTCGCGACGATTGTGTTAGTCTAGATGCTAAGGATACTTTGTCTGATGTAAGCTCGAGTCCTGTTGTGGGTGATACAGCAATTTCTTCAAACCTTCCTATGCATGCTCCCTATGACGAGTCTGAAGATGTTGATGAGACTCTTACTTCCCCGAGGGAGAATCATTCTGAAACTATTGGTGATGTTCATCCTCCCAGAAGGATTCTACCGAGGTGGTGATTGCTCGGGAGGGCATTGTTGATAGTACTTTGGATGGGTTGAATGGCATTCCCCTTTCTGTGGCATCTCCCGACTCCTTTTCTATTGACTATATTGTGAGTATCCTTCTTTAATCCACAAATGATTTGTCTTACATTTTTTTTTCTTTATAATATATTGTGCTTTGACATCTTGTTTTCAGAGCGAGAGGATGAAGGATTTGCCTTTGCCCGTTGAGGCACTCGCGTTATTTGCTGTTCTCCATCCGGATGTTGCCCACTTGCCATGTAGTGACCTTGGTTATCCTCCAGGTGACCAAGACTTCGAGGAATCCTTAGCCGTACGACATCTTTTAGCTCCTCCATCCCTGGTCTCGACAGATTCTATGGTGGCCTCTAAAGTAGCTCCTGCCAGAGCTTCCTTCAATCCAAGTGGGGATCTTATTTCCTGGAGGGGTTTCCAGATATCGTCTTCTAGTCAGGAAAGTCTGGAGCGTCTCCTAGCTCGGTTCCCGCAGATTCTTGACCGGCTGATTATTAAGACAACTTCCACCCAGACCCTCTTCCTAGATCAGCTCGCAGGCCTTATTCTTGGATTGCATACTCTTTCTTTATATTCCTTGCGAGTTGAGGACTTGAAGAAGTTTAGCGATGATGTAGATGACCTTGCAGCCGTAGGTGTTGACATGTCTCCTTTTCGTGATAGGTTGGATCTTCTCAAGTCGAGTTTTAACCTTGTTTCACTACGTTCGGAGGTTGCTGTACGTAAATGTGAAGATGAATCCTTTTCAGTGCAGCTTTCTGAGCTTGGTGATGCCGCAAACAAATTGAAGAGCCAATCTCAAGATTTAGGAGGCCAGCGTCGGGACTTACAAGCAAAACTTCAGGAGGTAGAGCGTCAGTGCCGGGATTTAGAGGCAAAACTTCAGGAGGTAGAGCGTCAGTGCCGGGACTTAGAGGCGACTACCCAACAGGTTAGGGAGCTGAAAGCTGCAAATCTTAGGATTCGAGATGCTGCCGCTGCTGACTTGGAAGCTTTAGTTGTGCCTCCTCTTCATTTTGATATGTCGTGGCCTTTAGATCATAACTTATTGTAGTAGTTTGTTTTTTTCGATTTCCTGTTTCAGAAACTCATTTACACATATTTTATTTATCAAAACGTGGTTTCATTAACCTTGTTGATTGCCTTTAATTTGAATGATTCCTTAAAACTCAATATTTATCATTGAGTCTCAAGTTTTTTTTTTTCAAATTATTATTCCAAGACAACAATAGGTATTATAAGAAAACATCAATTTTGTCAAATTTTGAATTAAAACATTCAAGTATAAGTGAAAGTTTGTCAATTTACTGATAAAAAATTGCTTTTAACGAAAAGCATAACGTTTCACATAGTAAATCTTGCTTTTATCAAAGAAAGCATAACGTTTGCCACTTTTAGAGATAAAGTGTAACTTTTTTGCTTTTATCGAATAAAACATAACGTTCTCTACTTTTAAAGTTAAAGTGTAACTTTCAGGTTTGAGGGCTTATACTCAGGTGCCTCAGTCACTTTTGAAGTTGAAAGTGTAACTTCCGAGGGCTGTTAGTCAGGTACCTCGATCACTTTTGAAGTTGAAAGTGTAACTTCCGAGGGCTGTGATTCAGGTGCCTCGATTACTTTTAAAGTTGAAAGTATAACTTTTATGATGCTCTTCTCATGTATAATATTTCTTTACCCATTTCAAGTTTAATGGGCCTGAGACAGCATCTGATCCCACACGAGATATCTTGCAATATCCACTTTCGGAGATCTTTCGTACCCTATACGGGCCTTCCCATTTGGGGTAAAATTTGGTGGTTGGGGTCCCCCTCATAACTTGAGTTGCCGTTTTGAGGACCAGGTCTCCCACTAAAATTTGTCGTGGTACCACCGCGGTATTGTATTATCGTCGCAGTCTTTCGTGGTACCGTTCAAGCTTTTCTTTAGCCTTGTCTCGGAAGTCGGCTAAGGCCTCTAGAGCGGCTGGTCGGCTTTCTTCCTCGACTAAGCTTCGAAGTCTCATTTGAGCCGAAGGTATTTCTATTTCGGCGGATAAGATAGCTTCTTCACCATAAACCAAAGCGTATGGGGTTTCACCTGTAGGCTTTCTTTTTGAAGTTCGATATGCCCATAACGCTATTGGTAGTTGTTCTGCCCATTTCTTCGGATGATCATCTAAGATCTTTGACAAGATTTTTATCAAAGTTTTGTTTGTCGCTTCTGCTTGTCCGTTGCTTTTCGGATAGTAGGGTGATGATTTGTAATGTTTCACCCTGTATCTTTCCATCAGACTTTTGATATCCCTATTGATGAAGGGGTTCCATTGTCCGACAAAATGATCTTCGGGATCCCAAAACGGCAAATGATGTGCTCTTTGATAAAATTTGCCACTGCTGGTCCCGTGGCCTTCTTCAAGGGTATGGCTTCCACCCACTTTGTGTACATCTCGGTGGCAGTTAAAATCCATATGTTGCCCTTAGAATTAGGGTGTATAGGACCTATAAGATCCATTCCCCATGTATGAAAGGGCCATGGTGTTGCTAAGGTGCGCAAATCCACGGCGGGAGCATGTATCAGGTTTCCATGTATTTGACAAATGTGACACTTTTTGATAAATTCTAGACAATCTCCTTTCATCTTTGGCCAATAGTAACCATGATCGATAAGTTGTTTGTACAACTTGGCTCCCCCTTGATGTTCATCCTTGTGCATTTGATAGACCAAATCTCTTGCTTTGCCTAGTTCTAGACACCGTAGGGGCTTGCCATTGAAACCTCTTCTGAACAATTCTCCATTTTGTAAGAAGAATCGTTGCGACTTCCTCTTTATTATGATTGCATCCTTCTTTTCGGTTGGAAGAATCTCGTTTTGTAAGAAGTTCACATAAGGAATTCTCCAATCCACTATATCATCAATGAAAGCACATTCATCCTCCCCAGGGTATTCTTGGCATGAAACACAGTGGCGTTGTAGGGCATCTGTTGCCTTCTTCATTTCAGGCCAATAATACCCTTGGCGTTGCAACCTACGATACAGACCTATGTCTGCAAACCCGCAATTCTCTTCATGCACCTGATGCAAGACTTTACTTGCTTCTTGCTTCCCCAAGCATCGTGTCAATACACCATCTGCTTCTTTGTGATACAAGACACCTTTGATGATGCTATACTTTTGTAGCTCTACGATTGGTATTGTTCCTTCCTTAGTTTGCAATTGATGGGAGATGTCATATCTCCAATCGTCTATCATGTCTTTGGGGAACAAGTTTAGCACCGTGGTTGGGAGGGTTCTCTTCATTACCTTCACATCCAAGTCTTCTCCTTGAATATAGACTCGAGATGCTACTGTTGCTAGTGCATCCGGTTGTTTATTCTGTCCTCTTGGCACATATTCAATCACCACCTTCTTGTAAGCTTCCATCACCTTTTGCGCTACGGTTCGATACGGCGCCAAGATAGGTTCCTTCACTCCGAATTGGCCTTTTATCTGCTGCACTATAAGGTTTGAATCTCCTTTTACTTTAAGATATTTGGCTCCCAACTCTTGAGCTGCTAACAATCCGACTATGAACGCTTCGTATTCTGCTTCATTATTTGTGCAAGGGAAATCCAATTTGTATGACAAGGATATTTCATTTCCTTCTTTGGTGGTCAATACCACTCCTGCTCCGCCTTTACCTTCTGCAGATGATCCATCGAAAGCCAAACTCCACCATTCTGGGTCCTCATCCATCAAGTCGATTGATTCTACTTCTCCACCCGGAAGATCCTCAGAAGGAGGTTCATATTCTCCATTTGGAAATTGAGCTAGCAGGTCTGCCAAGGCTTGACATCGGATTGCCTTTGGTGTTACACACTTGATGTCGTATTCTGAAAGAATCATCATCCATCTGGCAGGTCTCCCTACTAATGCTGGCCTAGTCAATAAGTATCTGATTGGATCAGTTTTTGTTGCAATCTTTACTTCGTGTGCTAGAAAATAATGCCGCATTTTCTGCGCAATGAACACCAACGCTAGGCAATGCCTCTCCACTTGTGAATACCTGGTTTTCGGTCCTCTAATTATCTGGCTAATGTAATACACAGGTTTCTCTTCTCCATCCACCTCTTGCGTGATCAATCCTCCTATAGACTTCTTGGTAGATGTGATGTACAACTGCAACGGCATTCCTCTTTGTGGCACTACCATCGTTTGTGCCGAAGACAAAATTCTTTTTACTTTCTCAAAGGCCTGTTGTTGGTCTTGCCCCCAGTCCCATTGTGCCTTTCCTTTTAGTAATTTGCCGAAAGGTTCTGTGACTTCGGCTAATGCTGGCATGAATCTTCTCATGTACGAGACCTTCCCTAGAAAGCTCTTCAACTGCTTTTGCGTCTTTGGTGGGGGCATCTCTGTAACTGCTTTCGCCTTGCTTGGGTCCACTTCTAAACCTCTGTTGTGCACCAAGAAGCCCAAGAATTTTCCAGCCGTCATTCCAAAGGCGCACTTCTTCGGATTCATCCTCAACTTATACCTTCGGCATCGCTCAAACACTTTCCTCAGGTCCTCCACATGAGTTGTTGCCTTCTTGGATTTCACTACCACATCGTCCACATAGTCCTCCACTATATCATGAATCATGTCATGAAATATAGCATGCATTGCCCTCTGATAAGTTACCCCCGCATTCTTCAATCCGAATGGCATTACTACATAGTAAAAATTCCCAAACGGGGTACGAAAGGCTGTCAACTCTGCATCTTCCATAGACATCTTTATCTGATTGTAGCCCACAAACCCATCCATGAAAGACATCATCTCATGATTAGCCGTTGCATCTACCAAGGTGTCTATGTTGGGTAATGGGTACATGTCCTTCGGGCATGCCTTGTTCAAGTCTCTGAAATCGACACATATTCGTAGCGGTCCATTTGATTTCTTTACCGGTACGATGCTGGAAAGCCATGTTGGATGTTGGATTGGCTTGATGAACCCTACTTCCAGTAACTTTTTGATTTCTTCCTTTATTTGGGTTTCGACCTCGGGTGCATAGTTGCGAGGTGCTTGCTTCACTGGCTTCATTCCCGGGCTTATGTTTAGATTGTGCTCTACAAGATCTTTGTCAATTCCGGGCATCTCGTCGTAATTCCAAGCAAAGACGTCCCTATACTCTCGCAATAGTTGTATGAGTTCCTCTTTCTGGTTAGCCTCAAGCTCCTTGTTGATATAAGTCGGTCTTGGCGTTCCTCCATCTGTTGCCAAATCAACTTCTTCTAGTTCATTTTGTTGAGATTTTGGTCTATCTTCGAAGCATTCTGGAGCTGGTTCAACCTTCTGTTGTACAACTTTTTCTTCATTATTACCGGAGTGGGGGACACCTCCTGAGCCGTTGGGTTTGCACGCTTCCTTGGGCTCTTCCCCCTTGCACCGTCACAACCGAAACACCACCTTTCCGTCGGGTTTAACAACCCTCTCCCATTTTGCCTTTTGGCCATCCTCAGACTGTGCTATCCGTTTGGCATTTATTATATTTCTGGCATCTTCAGAATCTGCTGGCCTTTTCTTCTCTTCTCTTCCTTCCTTCTCCAAGTCCACTACTACTGGCTTCATATCTTTGGAACATTCTCCATGTTCCGAGGTCTTCTTCTTTACTTTATCTGCAGGTACAAACTTATCTTCATGCACTTCCTTCCAGCTTGCTAGTCTTAAGGAATCAGGCCTCGCAATCTGGTTCTCTCCCTCTTCAGCGACATCATCGAAGAAAGTTGCTTCGGTGATGTGTGCCTCCTCTGGTCCAAAGGGATTCCGAGTTGCTGGTACCTTCACTTCTTTCCCTTTCCAGATAGCTTTCAGGCACTGATGAAAGACTGAGGGCACCACCCCATAGTCATTTTGCCAAGCCCTTCCCAGCAAGATATGGTATACTGCATCTACCTCTGTAACATGGAACATTACAGGCCCTCAGATTTTTCCAACTTGCATGTCTACCTTGATGTCCCAGGGTTCTCGTGCTCTGGTTAGCGAATCCTGTAATGTTTGTTTGTTCCTTCACTATCTTCTTATCTGACAGGCCTAACCGTTTGAACATGGTGTAGGGCATAATATTTATAGATGCTACATTGTCAATGAATGCCCTCCGCACTTCTATGCCATTGATTACCGCTGTCACATACAACGGTCTGTTGTGCGGGTATCTTATCTCTCTATTAGCTTTAGAGAAAGATATCTTATTTGCTTCCTCCTCCATTGTTTTCACAAATCCTTTGCTTATGGCCATGCAAGTCTCCTGTGTCTCGGCGGCCTTAATGATTGCCCTGGTTGCCTCAATCCTTGCTTCCTTGGCCAACCCTATCTGATCGAAAAAATTTCTGAATTTGGCCCCATTCATCAACGCTGTCACTTGCAGGCCTGGGTCACACTCCTCCTTTTCTTCCACCATCATCTCCACTTCTGGGATTATGTTGTGGATAACAGTGTTGCATGTTTCTTTTCCCTTGTGATTTGGCAGTGGCTTGTCATGAACACTGCTTTCCTTTCCCAGTTCAATCTCCCCATTTGCCAACTTCTCGTGGAATATCCTACGCAGGCTATAACAATCCATAGTTGAGTGTCCCGCGTATTGGTGGAAAACACAGAAGTCTGGCCTTCTCTTCATCTCCTCCGTCACTGCAAATCTAGGCCTTGGGGGTTTCACCACCCCATGTTCAATCCATTGCTCGTATAGGCCCCTGAATGCTTTCTCACTGCATGTGATAGCCTCCGGGACCGACTTTCTTGCATATTTATCTCCAGGCCTTCCTTTGCTTCGCTCAAAATTTTTCTCATGCTTCTCCCTCTTGCCCCCTTGTGGTTTTGACTGAGAGTCAGCCAAAGCCACAATTGCTGTTCTCTTGCCCCTCCATGTAACCGTCGCATGGCTAGTGGGCAGTGTCATGATTCCTCCCAAGTCTTGTGCGAAAGCTGAGAGGGTCGCGAAAGAATCACAAGCCTTGGTAATGAGGTGGGGCTTGAAGGAATCTAAGGCACTATTGTTGCAAATGCTGACCAGGTTCTTTTCTTCAATCGGCTCTGCACACTTCTGTGCCTGGGCCCTGAACCTGTCAACGTAATCTGATAGCTCCTCATTTGGCTTCTGCTTGAACCGCATGAGTTCTACAATGGTTACCTGTTTCTGCACATAGAAAAATTTCTTAAAAAATTGTAATTTGAGGTCATCCCAATCATGGACTGACCCCTTCTCCAAATTGTAGTACCAACTGAAGGCACTATCTGTCAAAGTTTTGTTGAATTCCCGCATCAACAAGTTGTGGTTGTTCACTTCATTATATCCCAGCCACGGAGACATCGACTCTACAAACCTGGCAATATGTTCCCTGGCATTTCCTTTCTCCCCGTTGTATTTTGGAAATTGCGGGGGATGCTCGATATATCCTATCGGGTAAGGTTGCCTCCGAATGTGTGCTGGGTAAGGCGGAGTAAAGTCCAACTCCGAGGGTCGAGATGTCTGCCTACAAAGTTGATTGATTACATCGATCATATCATCCTTCGTCACATACTGGCTCGTGGTGTGAACTCTCTTGGGTGTTGAGATATACTGTGGTATCGGCGGTGTGTATGGTAGAGAGATTGATTGGTGCACACTTGTGTCATGCAAAGTCGGCACTGGTGGAAGTTGCTGGCTCACTCGCTGGACATCGCCTGGAATGGTTGGCATTTGCACCTGTGAAATTGATGGGAGAGCAGTTGGGATGATGTTTGTCTGAGGTTGGCTTGCTTCCAACCTACGTTGTGGCACGTCACCGCTGTGTTGGGCCTCCAAGTTGATTATTGGAACCGATTGACTTTCCGTCGAGGGCGATACAATCTGGTTCTCTTTGTTGTTGCTGCCATTGTTGTTGTCTTCCACTCCTACCTGTCCCCCCTGCGAGCTTCCTGGGAACATGGCCTTAAACGTAGGAATCTGCATCAACTGCTGGCGGAAGTTCCCCATCTCCTCTTGCTTCCTTTGCATTTCCAGCATCATGGCCATCATCATCCCTTGTCCTTCTCGTGCTTCCTTCAATGCCTTGAGCATCTCCAGTTGCACAGCATTCGTCTGGTCTCCACCTGCATCCTCGCCTTGCCTTCCTGCGTTGGTTTGTTGTTGATTAGCCATATGTGGTGATGTCGAACTCTCTTCTGAAACGTCTTCAACAAGTGGTTGGTCAAAATCCAGGTTTGCGCCTTGGAATGCTTGAGTTACTTGTCTTGGAACTGGATCCGGCGAGGTAATGCTATCTGTTGGTGAAGCAGCTCTTCTTGTAATTCTCCCACTTCGAGTTGTGGGCATACCCTTCACGAATTCTACACCTCCCCAGCAGAGTCGCCAAAATAAATGTGGGCAAGGAAATCGCGCCTTGCTCGCTTAGGGTTTCGTGTTGGCTGAGGAGGAGAGAAATCCACGAAGAATACGGAATTGATTGATTGATTGTAGAGGGGAGAACGACAGGTGGACGATTACTCCAACGACGCGTGGCAGAACCCCTAGAATTCGGAAACCGTGTTAGGGTTATTGGGATTCCAAGAGCCTTCTTCGGTTCTTCGAGTTGAGAGAGTGTTCGAATCTTGTTAGTGCTTTTAGGTGGAATATCCGAGCCTTTAGCCGCTCAAAGAGTGTCTCCTTTCTAGAATGGAAGGGGTATTTATAGAGTTCCCTGGACTTAAGTCATCACATGCTAGGCACATGTTCTCAATGAAATTCCAGAAATACCCTTCAGTCATTAAAGTAATGCCCATATTGCCCTGTCCTTCTAGCCACCAATCCAATCCCTCAATCAATTCCCAAAAATGAGCCGCCTCCACGAGTCTTCCGCCTCGGGACACGTGGAGGCTTCTCCCGGTCTGGCACATTTATTTCTGACTTTTCCATCTTCATTCCATTAGGTTATGCGAACCCTAAATTGCACATTTAATGAGGTCATGGAACCCTAATTGTGCATTTAATTTAATTAGATTATGTGAACTCTAATTTTGTACATGGGCCCACACATACTGAACAACTGCAGCAAAGAATAATAAAAGGAATAAAGCAGATTCATGGTTAATGCCAATGCTCAAGGAATAATAAAGTCAAAAGAGGAAATGTGAAATTATCAAATCAAGAGCCGGTAGAGGGTTTACTGCACAAGGAGGAAAAGCTTTATCCCAGCTAATACAAGAAGAGTAACTATGGACTAAATTCCAGGAATATAAAATATCTAAGCCAGCCAGCCATGGTAACAACACTACGTAATAAAACGTCACAAATTATTCAGGAACAAAAGCTTTCTGACTAGTCTCATATTCTCCTCACACAGGTAAATGATTTAACTTTTGGAGCCACAAAAATCAATGCAACCATCTTCACGTTCACAATACATTATTATAGCTCAAATTGAGGAGATAATTTAACCAAATAACCCAAACAACAAACCTAGCTAAAAGTTACATTTGCCATCCATTAATGATTGATAATAATTTTCCACAACAGCTTCCATGTGTAAAGGACACATTATCCGAAAGTTCAGTAGTCATCAAAGAATTATTATCGATTTAAACAAGTATGACCAGGAATATTAACATTTTCCTTCTGTTGTCTTTTAGTGTACATTTTGAGCTCAAAACAAAGGAAAGGAAAAGACAGAAAAACAACAAAGATTATGAAAATAGTCTATGCTTATACGATAGATACTCCATCATCAAACCAAAATCCCAACAAGAGAATATATAATCAATCAAATAACTACGAGTACATCTTTTAACAACTAAACTAATTGTATGTTTTCTCCATGTCTGCCACTTTAAACCCTTCCCACTTTATTTCTTTTTCCACCAAATGCATACAACTATCTCTTAAACATCAAATTATGTAATCATAGAAGTTCATTGTGGCAAACTGATAAAACAGATAGACGTAAAGGCAAAAATAACTATCTCCCTTGCTTGCCAAGGATAAAGTAATACAGTCATCAAAAAGCTTTGCTCGGCATAACAATGCATGAGACAATAGAAGAAAGAGAAAGGCCTCATAGAGCACTAATATCATATACTTCAAAGTAGACCTATTCCAAAGAGTAAGATACAAGGCTCCTTTCATTATCTGTCAGGGAACCTAACACTTTTTTCATATTGATGCAAGTCATTACCATAACACTTAAAACTAGGTTTCCAACTAAACAACAAGATGAGCTAAGCAGATTTTGGTAACATCGTACTTTTATAGCTTGAGAAACCATCTAATATATATGAAATTGACTTTTAGAACCAGTCATATCAGCCACCGAGCAGTTGGGCTCAAGTCATCAGAACATTGTAATATACAAAATTGAAGCCGCTATAGTTTGATTGAGCAATGAGCCCCCCTTATTGAACTAACATGGAGATTATGTATATAATAATCACAAGAACAAATTTACAAATGTTGATACAAAGATTTAAGACTAAGGTGGTGTTTGATTGCAATTGAATGCATCTTAATAGTCCATCTCTTATTAGTTAAGAGACATGAAGTTGTTTGCTAAAAAAAAAATTTGGCTCTGAATACGTCTAAATCGTTAATATACAAAATTAAATCCAAACCATTTAGATGTCCATCTGAACGAAATTGACTATTTTTTAGACAAAAATGACCTCTTTAATATTACAAAATTCCTCTTTTATCCCCAATAACCCTAATCAATCTACATCTAAACAAATTTCAAAGTGGGCAAGGCATCATAATTTGATATGGAAAGAGGAAGAACAAAGGGACCAAAATCATCAACAAGGTATTGAACAAAGAATTCAGGAAGTTCATGAATTAAGGTTTTTATTGAGGTTGATTTGAATTTTGGGTACCATTCTTGAATCTGGCATCTATTTACTTCTTCTTTCTTCATCTTCCAGAAGTGGGTAAAACTGTTGACCAATAATCCGTCATTTAAAAAAAATTAATTATCAAATAATATTTCTTTATTTAGATACAATTTTAGACAAATGCTCTACATTATTCAGATGTCTAAACTGTTCTGATCTTAACATTCAATTTTATCAAACACAACCTAAATGACATGTGCCTTATTAACAAATAAAAAACGCAACTTTATCAATTACTATCATATATCCTAGGAATTTAAGAAAAGAAAATGGAGTTTAATTTTAAAAAATCCCCAAAACAACAAGGCCAACACAAATCAAAGGGCAGAAAAAGACAGCCATTGCCAAAAAAATTAGATACAGATAATGAAATAGATATAGCCTACAACGATCATGCCCAAAATATTTGTAAGCAACCACATCTGGAACATAGTAAAAGTAACCCTAATAAAAGACATGAGAAAGTATTAAGAGTGATTACTTCTATGCAGGGCGGATCCATTTAGGGGGCAGTGGATTTTTTTTTTTATAGGTATTGGGGTATAGGCAAATATATAAGTGAATAAATTTAAGTGGATGGATTAATAAAAATTGAAAGGGTTAAACTTGGATAGGGCAAAAAAAATTCATTCATATTTTAAATACAAGTATAGACAAACGTAGATTCATCTTACTTCTTTTTTCTAAATTGTATCTAAATATTTTTTATTTAAAATTTCTTTTTTGGTTTAAATTATGAATATTTATTGCAATTTGTAAACATTAATATAATTAGTTGAAGTTTTTTTTATTTAACTTTAATAAAAAAAAATTAATTAAAATCCGCCCCTGCTAAGAAAAATTTTTGTATTTGCCCCTGCTTCTACGGGTACGTTCTTTGTACAAAATATGGTAACCACACTCCCGACACTGAATCATATCCCCAGGCTTCAATATATTTTCCTGCCCACAATCTACACAACAAATTCAAGCCCATAACAAATTAACAAAATGTCTAACAACTACGAAAAATATGTAATATATATATATATATATATATATATATATATATATAGGATTTCAATCCATAACAATCGATTATTAGAATCACTATTTCAATAACTAATATCAGAGCCGTTATCAAAAACATGAAAGATTAAGATTAAAAGACAAAAAATCTCAACCGCTACAACCAGTAGCAACACACATAACTACATGTACCGATTTCTATTGTAATAATATTGGGTCCAACCTGGTCAAACAAAAGTACAAATGGACCCCACTTTTTAATTTTCTTAAGTTCCGCTACCACATGCAGCGGTTAGCCCATTATTTTCCAACAATTTTCTTTTTAAAAATCCCACTGGTCAAACTAAATGTACAAATGGGTCCCACTTCTGGGCAATTAATTTTTTTTTCTAAAACTCCCACCTGTTTAAACATTTCCGTACAAATGTACAAATCTCTTTTTTTCTTTTATCGGTGTATCTACAACATATAGCGGCTGGCCAATAAAATCTGATCCCTATCTTTTAAAACTCTCTCATTAATTTATTAACCTTAATTGTAATCATTAACCCCCATTAATTTATTAACCCCCCCATATAATATTAAACTAACACATTAATGTGTGTCGTTACAACATGTAGCGGCTGAACACCAAAATAACTTCCTCATTAATTTATTAACCCATTAATTAATTAATTTTTTAATCTTAGATATAATCATTAACCCCCTCATGTATTAAACTAACCCATTAATGTGTGTCGCTACAAGTTATAGTGGTTGGACTGTTTAAACTTTAAAGCTTTAACTGCAATGGTAGTTGACCCCGAAAAATAGAACAAACGGCATGGCATACATGCCATGTCGGGCTCAACCTCCATTGTAGCTAAAAACTTTTAAAATTACATCTTTAAACGGAAGAATGTAAACAGTCCAACCGTTACAACTTGTAGAGACACACATTAATGGGTTAGTTTAAGTTATGAGGGCTTAATAAATTAATGGGGGTTAATGATTACATCTAAGATTAAAAAATTACTTAATTAATGGATTAATAAATTAATGAGGGAGTTATTTTGGGTAACTGAAACGCAAACCTCAACAGATGTACACTAACTTAATTTTCTATATTATCTTTACATTAAATATCAACTTGTTTCTGTTTCATATTTTTCAATAAATTTTAAAAAAAATATTGAGATTTTATAACTATTTTGATGAATTAGACAAAACTCATGTCTTCTTGAGACTATCACCTTTTTCTTATTTATTTTTTATTTTATTCATAAAATCTCCCTCACATTTTCTCACACATATTTTATAATTTTTATTTAATTTTTTTATTGCACAAATAGTGTATGCCACAAATATTAACATATTAATAATGGGAGGAGAAAAGAGAGAGTGATTATTTATTAAGTTCATGTGTCACAATGACTATCTTATTTTATTTAAGCTGTCAATTAATTTTTTCAATCTTATTTTTTTAATTACGTATGTACAGCGCGGCTTAAACCCTAGTAAAAAGAAAGAGTAATAATGTCATCTAACACCTTCGTCTTGCTTCCATGAGCTTTCTATAATTCGGACCAAAAAAATTGGTCTCACTTTCTCAAACACTATATACTTATGCTACTTTCGTTTGGATTGAGAGAATGTTACATAAAAAATAGTGTATTAATTTGATAATCATTTTAGAGATAAACTATCTAATAGAATAAAAATTCATTTCATTTATCTTGATCTTTATTTCATATGGTGAAATTATTTTAATAAAATGAATATATGTAATAATTTTATCATTATATTATATATATCATTTATATATCACCAGCAACAACCAAACATATATTCAAAATATGTTACAATCATTTCATTTTGTTTTCTATTTTATTCATTCAATTTAAATGAGTATTATTTATGTCATGTCAACTGATTTAAATGAGAAAGTGACTGATATTTTGACAAGTTGATGCATATTTTGTATATCACCAATTATTCATTGCCCTTTCGCACGAGCCACGATATTGATAGTTTGTTCTTTAATATTGGCCACGAGACACAAATCATTTCACCAAAAAAAAAGTTTGCTTTATATTTTTATTTAATTACTTAAAAAAAAGTTACTCTCTCTTTTTAATAAAAAAGTGTCTCATTTTTAAATATTTAAAATATACTTTTTTATACTTATTTTAAAATAAAAATAAGTCATAGTATGATATTGAAATTACGATTATAAACATGATAGTATCATGTAATTTTATACGAGAAAGAACTCTTTTTATAAAACTCTTTCTTCTCCTTTTTATTATTTTATTTTTTTAGTTTTATATTTTTGGGTGCATCTCCATATCTTTCCTTTCCCTTCTACCAAACGAAACTTAAAGCTGACCCGTCAAAAAAAAACCCTGATCTTTTTGTTAAAGAGACTGCAATCAACTCTCTTGTTGGGACGTAATTAATAGGGCCCGAATTATATGTTGGGTCAAAGTCCATGTGGACGTAGAGGTGGCAAACGGACGGGCGGGCGGACGGGCGCGGGCCGGGCCATGGACGGGTCGGGCTAAAACGGGCGGGGCCAAAAAGGCTCGGATTTTTACGGGCCAAAAAAAGTAAGCCCATAGCCCACGGGCTCACGGGCGGGCCGGGCCGGCCCGCGGGCCGAAGGTGGTTTATGCCTATTTTTTGCACTTTTTTGAGCCCGCGAAGCCCGTGGGCGGGCCGGGCCGGGCCGGGTCTTGAACGGGCCGGGCCAAAAAGGCCCGGGTTTTTATGGGTCAAAAAAATGCGGCCCAAAGCCCGCTTTTTGGCGGGCGGGCCGGCCCGGCCCGCGGGCTTTGGGCCCGTTTGCCAGGTCTATGTGGACGTATTTAACATACACCGTAGGAACCTGTTTGGGTAGTTGAATATTTTAAGGAATCAAATATTTCTAATTACATTTAATTTCTAACTGCTAAAGAAAGTGTCAGGATATGTTCCGATTTCCTTCTTTTAAGGAGATTATGTTCAATCTCATTAAGAAATCATACCTAATTAATAATCCTAATTCTATAAGGGGAAGGATGTAGTCACTATAAATACAAGGTTATACCTTAATCATCAGGTACACAACATTATTTTTACAGCATTAGAACACTAAATCTCCATTGTTAAATCTTATTCGACTTGTACTTATTCTCACATTCTCACATCAGAACTATCCCCGCATGATTGAACGGGTTTTTTGTGATTAAGGCCTGAACGCGTTTTTAGTCTTTGAGATGCGTGGACAAATTTTGGAGCTAACATCTCTCATAATTAGTATTTATATATATAGTTAATAAATTCTCACATATTTTAATGTAGCTCAACTTAATATCTAAAGATAGAACTTTATATACAGTACATTCCATCTCACAAGTTCTAATATGAGATTAGGGTATAGTTATATCTCTCGATCACTTGTATTCTTAACGCTCTCATCAGATCAATAATCTGAATAAGGCTCAAACTATAACTTAACATAGGCACACTCAAAAAACTATTGATACCTTAGGAAACAAATTGAGATCCTAGTCCCAAATCCATCCATCATATATATGACATCCTTTTTTTATTATTATTTTTCAAAAAATAAATTTTGAAGTCCCACTTTTTAATAAGTACAATATAATCTTATAATCAAGTACATCATCATCTATTACAATGTCAAAAACTAATCAAATTAATCTCACTAGTAGGGATGACAATTTTTTCTATCTCTACAGTACTGATTCTCACGCCCCGCCCCGAATGGAGACGATGATATTGACTCTGACAAGGGTAGGAGACCTGGCAAACGGGTCGGGCTGTCCCAAACGGACCGGGCTATCGGCGGGCCGGGCCAAAAAAACCTGAGTTTTGGTGGACTGGAATTAAGCGGCCCATGACCCGGGTTGAACCGACCCAGCCCGGCCTGCGGGCTTTTTCATTTTTTTTTACTTTTAAAAACCTGTAACATATTAATAATACATACACTGATACAAAGTACACAAATTCAAAAGAAAATGTTTAAATGAGTAACATATTACTAATACATAAAGTACACAAATTCAAACCAAGAGGTCAAAGACTATTCATTTGACATGTCAGTATGTCACCATCAACAGAATTACAGAAATAAGCTCCAAAGTCCAAATGCATACTTCATACTTGCAATCCCATCTGCTAGACTGCTAGTAAAAAAATGGCTTGACATCTTGTGCAAAAAGATTTATAAATGTGTCATTATATATGGTATAACTTAGAAGCAACAGACAAAGTGAAGGACTACTCTATAACAGTACATCTAGCAGAAGCCTGAGAATATGTATCAAATACAATTATACAAATACTTAAACTAAATAATTGGCATTAAACTCATTTCAACAAAACCTATAGCATTCTTCATAATTCATATAGACATTATAACACAATATTCATAAATTCTACAAAATTAGCCATTACACTAAAGCAATAGTTTCCTTTCCTACAACCAAACCCACTAAAATATTCATTTGGTCGTGGAATATTCTTCCTGTCGGGGAATATTCGTACGACGGCGCAGTCTTTTGTGGGCCCCATAACGGAAAGCGATTGGATGAAGAAAACGACAAAAACAAGTTGTTTATAAATAACGGCGTAGTTGTTACCGTTAATACTGTTGGAATACCCGGTGCTTAAAATACAGTAATACGCGTTGTTGCACAGTAGCACACGGTATTGCACCAATTATTGATTTTTACGTAAGAACGCATTACTCAATAATTTTTACAGTAATTACTGTTCAATATTTTATTTTATTGATTAAATAATTGCTACATTGATATTTTATAATTGTCACTACGCAGTATTTTCCATTATCGGAGCAATAATTCATATTATCTGAATAATATTATTAGATAACATTATTGGCAATGTTTAGAAAGTTCTGTCTAAGGAGAGGTTTGGTCATCTAATTGCGCGCCAGTAAGGAAAAATCCTTATTGGAAAGCCCCCTCTTTCCTGAGAACGGCGTGGTTGCCATTACTGTGATTCTGTAATATTTTTTGTGCATAATTAATTATTGATTTATATGATGAAGAAAATATTAATTTTATCTGGATATAGATGGAAAAAATTTTTAATGTGACAATTGTTGAAAATTAATATTTTATCTTTTTCTGATAAAATAATTCATTTAAATATATTATTTTAATAATATATTGATGGTGATATTTTTACAATGAATCTGGGATATATGAGTATATGAGGAGGAAGAGTATTTTTGTGGCATTAAATGATTAACACATGTTTTGTGTGTTGGTGGACACAATTCTTGACCGAAAATTTATTATTGACTGTAAAATCGTCCGTTTATGGATTTCGGTCAATTTCTGTTTGGAATTTAGAAAAACTTTCTTCTGTAGAGTTGTAGAGAATTGAATTTCCTATAAAAACTCACAAGATTCGAATTTTCTGATAAAAGGGATATTTATTATGAATTATTGAAGTTCTGAAGTTCCGAAATAATTGATTTTTGGAAGTTTTATTTATTATTTTGAAGAAAAACATTTTTTGGCATTTAAGAGGGATAACATATGATATAAATGGGCTGAGATCAGATGTCTAGAGGTGGGCTAAGAAAAATTTGATAAATATATTAATATTATATTAAATTTTCTGCTTTGGTGTTCTAAGCATTTTTCTATAAATAGGGTGCTTAGGTTAGAATTGAAAATT
Source organism: Panax notoginseng (assembly GCA_016801055.1). NCBI lineage: Eukaryota > Viridiplantae > Streptophyta > Magnoliopsida > Apiales > Araliaceae > Panax > Panax notoginseng. The sequence continues at coordinate 190,795,497 of CM029021.1, forward strand.
ACACCAGAAACACAAGTTTCTCTCTATTTCTCTTTCTATATCGAGCGTATTCTTGTGAGTATTTGATACTTTGAGTGTTGCTATACGGTGCAAGTTTCCTTCAGCACTATATCTAGTATTCTAGTCAGAAGTACCGTCTTTCCGAGGTAAGGGATGTTACTTCTTCTTAAATGATATTATTTTTTTCAATATCATTATGCCGAAGTATTGATCTGAACTTTTTATCAAAGTTAGAACTTTTCATGTCGGGATTACTATTCACGAGTTACTATTCACGAGTTATTATTCACCGAAAAATGAAATTTTCTTCTTTTTGTCCAAAATATTTATTCTGGATACTAGCTTTGATTGTATCCATGTTTTGATCATTCTTGAATTTTACTCCACTATGATTATTTATGAGGTATTTTTGGACATGGAATAGCTGAAATACGAATTCTTAATATTTATTCTTTTGTTTCACTGGATTCGTTTTCTTTAAAATATTTTTCATCATCCTCAGTCCTAAATGATGATATTAATGAATATCTTTGGCCTGTAGTGCAAAGATGAATGATTTCTGATGAATATCTTTGGCTCGTAGTGCAAAGATGAACAGGTGTTGAGATGAACATGACCAACTGATGAATATCTTTGGCTTGTAATGCAAAGATGATTATTGATTGATGTTACAGGGATAAAATATTGATGATGGACTTTTAAATTCATAGATAATAGTAGATTTCATTCTCTACGTAACTCTTCTATGAATTATTATTTTTCGCTGCAAATATTGATTTAAAACTTGTTGTCTATTGTATTCTATTTGATTTTTCCCTGTTGAAGACTAAGAATAATTTGTTGTATATTATATTAGTCATAATATTCTTTACTGGGCTAGTTGAGCTCACCCTTTTCCTTGTTGTTCCATTTTTCTTCTTAGGAGGCGAGACTGTAGCGAGTACTAGTCGGGGTGTGGAATGATGGTTCAAGACAGTTGTTTTAGTAGTCCTCACTGTTTTGTAAAATAGTGTATCAATAAGTATAATGAGGACTTAATTGAGTATGAATACTGTCTAGATGATAATATTTGTATTTAAACTCACAGTATATGTGTTGTCGTATTTTGCACGACAATTGTAATAATAAAGTTGTAGTTATTTCCTGTACTATGTATTTGGCGACTCAGAATGGGTTGGATGGATTGGACCTATTTTGGGGGTGTCACAGTTGGTATCAGAGCTTAGGGATATGATCTCTGGCGGAGATCGGGGAATAGAACTAGGAGGGGAGAGACGAGTAAATCCTTCGCTAGTGTGTCCTACCTAAGCTTATTTGTTGGTCGGTCATAATATAGGGATATTATGTGATTTGTTAATTTTTTAAATTAACCCTTGTTTTATGGCAGTATTTGAGAATGTCGACTGAGAATGTTAACAGTGGAGTAAATGAAACCGTGGAGACACCTGTACTCACCAACGAGGAGAACGTGCAACAGGTTGGCAATGTTCTTCTTGTGAACAACACCACTGAGCAGACGATGAACGATGAGATGTTTAGAAGTTTTTTACGGTTCATGTAAAACCAGACGAAGGAGATTCCTGTTCAAAATATAGGAAGAAATAATGGCAACGCACAGCTGGTTACAACTAAGCAGTTCAAAGAGTTGGGACCACCAGAATTTAAGGGAAAGCCGGATCCGATCATGGCGGAAACGTGGGTCAAGCAAATTACCAAGATATTCGATGTCTTGGGATGCACGGAGGAACAGAAGGTTCCATTCGCCACCTTTATGTTCCGTGGCGAGGCAGACTACTGGTGGGAGTCTGTGAAACGTACCCATCCAGCCGCACTCAGCATGTCTTAGGAGACATTTCAGAAACTGTTCAATGACAAATACTTTCCTGAAAGTGTTCGTCATATAAAGGAAGTGAAGTTTATTAGACTGGAGCAGAACAACATGACGGTGTCCCAGTACGAGGCGAAGTTTGCAGAGTTGTCCAGGTTTGCACCTCATTTGGTGGAGAATGAGGAACGTATGACGCGGATGTTTCTGAGAGGTTTGAAACCCGGCATACGTCAATATCTCATTTCTCATAAATTTTTTCTCTATTCAGATGTTGTCAACAGGGCTCAATTATTAGAGCGAGATAACGAGTACGGTCAATCGAGGGACCACAACCAGGATCATACCGGTGACAGCAGTCATCAGAACAATGATAACCAGCAGAGAAAGAAGAATACGGACAAGAACGGCAACCACTCTGGTGGTAATCGTGGCCATGAAAATAGAAGAAGCGAGTTGGGAGGAGATTTTAAAAAGAGGAGATTCAACAATGATAATACGAAGACGTCAGCACCAGCAGCAACTAGTTCTAAGGGAGGAGAACGACCACCGGTCATATGCTATAAATGTGGAAAAGAGGGACATATCAGTCCAAACTATCCACAACAGTTCAAGGTATGCTATAATTATGGAAAGGAAGGACATATCGCTCGAGATTGCACTGTAGCGAAACCAAGTCCAATGGGGGTGGTGACTCAAAAAGTTGTCCCAGAAAAGTCAAAGTCAATGGTTCCTGGAAGAGCGTTTTTCGTGACTGGTCAGAATGCGAGGAACCCGAACGAAGTTAGCACGGGTTAGTTAATTATAAATTTTTGCGAAGTCTATACCTTATTAGATACCGGTTCTACCCATTCATTTATCTCTCCTGCTTATACTCAACGTTTATACTTGACTCCGGAGAAAATTAGGCTTTGAGTTATCTGTTGAAACTCCGTTAGGAGAAACTTTCATCACATCCACTGTTTATAAATCTTGTTTGATCCAAGTTGGCACCATCACATTACCTGTTGACCTTATCTCTTTAAAGATACTTGCTTTTGATGTGATTTTAGGGATCGATTGGTTAACTACTCATCATGCCAAATTGATTGCTTTTGTAAGGTTGTTAGTTTTCATATTCCTAAGCAACCTGTTATTCAAATTCAAGCAACCAAACCATTGAAGTCAAACTCTTTCATATCAAGCCGTAAAGTCATTCGTTTATTGAAAAACGGATGTCAAGCTTTCTTAGGTATGTTATGGACTTGAACAAAAATACGTCAGATTTGAATGATATTTCTATTGTTAGTAAATCCCTGACGTATTTCCTGAAGAATTTCTTGGCCTACGCGTGATATTGAATTTTGTATCATCTTTGAATCTGGTACAAAACTCACTTCTAAAATCTCATATCGAATGGCTCCTATTGAACTTCAGGAGCTAAAAAAAACCCAACTATAGAAGTTGATAACCGAGCCTCTATTTGGTGACTTCCTTTGTGGAATGCACCGAAGCCAGACTTTCCGTAGGGGATGCCATATTCATGCGGTAGTAAACTGATAGGTGTCATTGTGACGTACTATCTAAGATTGGGATATGAGTCACAGTTGAGAGCAACCTAAGTCAGTAATCAAAATACGTAGCTTTCTATGCTTAGCTGGTTAGTATCGATGATTTTGTGGAAAGATTTTCTCGAATCGCTACTGCATTAACTCAGTTGACTCATAGAGATAAAAAATTCGAATGGAGCAAGGAATGTGGGAAGAGCTTCGAAGAACTCAAGAGGAAACTCAATTTGGTACATGTTCTGACCATACCATCCTGGAAAAGCGAACGTGATAGCTGACGTGTTGAGTAAAACATCGTATACGAGTACAAGTGCGATATTGTCAAAGACCCATTTTTGTATAACTTACAAATAATAGAGATAGAGTTGAAGACTCTAGGTACCCATGTGATGATATACGAGTAGAATCAACTTTTATCGATAAAGTTAAAATCGCTCAAGCTACACACCAGAGCTGATGAATATGAAGAAGGAGGTGCAAAAAGTTGTTATTCCAAAAGCGAGAATTGGCGATGTGAGGAAAGCTCAAACCTTCGATTTATTGGTCCATTTCAGATTCTTGACCGAGTAGGAAATGTGGCCTATAGACTCGCGTTACCTTCAAGTATGTCTCGTGTTCATAATATTTTTCATATATCTGTGCTACGTAAATATATGAAAGACCCAAACCACGTTATTGAGTTAGAACCGGACGAGATAGCCGAAGACTTAACGTACGAAGAGGTACCTGTCAAGATCTTGGATAGGAAGGAGCATGTCCTACGCACGAAGGTCATACCACAAGTTAAAGTTTTGTGGAGAAACCATGCTATTGAGGAAGTGACTTGGGAGTTGGAAACGGAAATGAAAGCGAGGTATCCTCATCTTTTCGAAACACCAGGTACGTACGTCAATTTCGAGGACGAAATTTCATAAGGAGGGGAGGTTGTAAGACTCCAAATTTTTAATAAATGAAATTTAATTCCTCTATTTATTATTTTGAAATAGTAAGAGTTGATTTGATTAATGTGGTTAGTTATGGGTAAAATGCGCAAATATTTCAAATAAGCAGGTGGTTATAAAATATTCATTGTTGTCGGGGAATATTCATTTGGTCGTGGAATATTCTTCCTCACTACAAGAAAAATGTTTATCAGCGACCGCTCATCAGCGACCGTATATAGTCGCAGATAGATATCAGCGACCGCATACGGTCGCTAATCGGCGTCGCACAAAATTTGGTCTCTAAGGCGCGCATCAGCGACCACTATTAGCGACCGCTATATCTGCGACCGATAAGAGCGACCGAAATGATAAATTCGGTCGCTAAGCTGAGTCAGCATGGACTATGAACATTGCTGACGTGGTCCACGTGTCAGCGACCGGTATCAGCGACCGGATGCAGTCGCTGATAGTCTCAAATATTAGATCGGTCGCTAATAAGTATCAGCGACCACATGCGGTCGCTGATATGAAAAAAAATAAACAGATTTTTGTTGTTTTGCAAAATTCCCAAAAACCTGTACCTGTTTTGTACCTGCTTTATCCCAACCCACATACACAACAAGATAAGCAGCATACACAATAAAATAAACATCCATTGTACCCACCAACACATACACCAAACTAGTTTCAAAACTAGTTTAAATAACATAACTGAATATACAAGTTATGAACATACAATAAGTTACAAAAGTGATATATATATAAAGCAGGTACGTCAAGCATCATCGCCTCCTTGATCACCCTGTAATTAACAAAATAATAAAATAAATTATAAATATATACTAACTATGTTAATATTGGTATATTACGACAATATATACAACAAATTGATTTTATACCTCGTCGCTATCCCCATGCTGTGATGCTGCTGCCGCCGCCACTGCTTTAGCTAACTCCTCAGGATCCAGAGCCCCCAGATGCCCGCCCAGTATCGTCAGAAGATTTCGATCTTGACATATAGCTCTAACACAGTCAGCCGGAGTATGAACAGCTGGATGGCTCGATGACTGTGTAGACTGGGTAGAAGAGCAGCCTGAGCCACTGAAGGATGGGCGTCGTCGTTGTCCTTGACCTTTAATATAGTTCTTCTTCACAACAGACGCCCTCTCCTACAACTCTTGATCAATAGACGGACGTGGAGTGCCTTCAGGATAGCGTTCATTCAATAAACGCTTATAAGTGTCCTGTCGTCATGTTAACAATTAAATAGTGAAAAATAAATTAATTCTGTAAGCATTGATAAACAAGATCAAGTTGTTAAAATTTATTACCGCTATCTGGATAGCCTCAGGCAGACCATCACGGGTGGCCACGTACACATCCAGCCAATGGATAGGTGTACCTTGAGATTGAGATTCCTATACAAAAAAAAAAGCATAATATTACTAAGTAAAAATGTGATATATTTTCTACAATTCATGATTTTAAATATATTAAAACTTATAATTAAATACGTACTCGGGCAGTGATATGCTGCAACTGTGAAATGCTACCGCCCTTGTATGTCCCTTTAGCCTTTTCGCCTTCGGGTACACCCGAGGATCTGTTGCTGGCGGCAGTCTTTCGTCTTTTCACCCAGCTCTCAGCCTTCCATTGAGCACACATCTCAGCCCATATGGCCTGGGTGCACCACCAGGGACTATGCTCGTGCATGTAATCTTCTCCCTGGCCTGGATGGTCGATCTCTGTATTGTGAAGGGCTTTTTGTCTTTCTTTATTCAAATTGTCTTTGGTGCGGACCGCGCACTTCTGCCAAAATAATGTCTGTATCACTGAAGCCTGTGCGTCCTCCCATCTATACCGTTTCTGCAAATAAAATAACAATAAAAACATTACTAAATAATTATCCTTCGAATACTAAATAATTTTCCTTTGTCATAATGAAAAAAACATACCTGAAATTCTGCCCAAACAGCATCCTTGTGGGCGATAGGTGTGCTCGCCCACGTAATCACAGGTGTAGGCCAATTCTGTAAACACAGCTGTGATATACACTTGACGATCTTATTATATGAAAAATCACTATAATATACAACATCAATTAGCATATATTAAAGCAAATTATATCTAAGTTATAATACTTATGAACATTTTTTAAACTTATACTTAAAAAAAATTCGCCAGAGTCTCCCCTGTAATATAGAATAGCCACATGCACGACGACATGCATATATGGACATTTCTAGGCACCCAATACACAAACCAAGAGAAATATACAAACTTTCAATACAATATATAAGACCAAAACAATAACGATTGAATGCAAATTAAAGCAGTAAAAAATTCAAACCCATATACATTACCAATATAATATCAATCAAAACATTACCAATATACAATAAATGGAATCTTAAATGATATATGCGGGACGTATGTGCTATTCGGAGGAGGGCGAATCTGAATAAGAATCCGATCATCTGGATTACTAGGGGCCTTGGGCACATGATTAGGCCCCCTACCCAAGCCGCGCTTTTTCTGCGCTGCTTCAGAAGCCATCTGACAATAAACATGTATATATGAGTCATGTTATTATGAGTCATGTTTGATTACATGTATATATGACAATAAACATGACAGTGATATAAACATGTATATATATGAATATAAAATGACAATAAACAAAAGTTACATTTAAATAGTTTAGTACATAAACATGCATGACAGTGATATAAACATGTATATATATGAATATAAAAAAGTGTAATGCTAAACATACATTTCAAGTGTCAGTGTCTGATTCAGAATCAATTTGTATACGTGTTGCAGATTCATAACCATCATCTGCTTCAGATTCAGTGTCAGATTCAGTCAATAACTCTTCCTCCTCAGTATCAATGTCATCTGACACAAGTATTGACTCAGGATCTAATTCATGTGGTTCATCTCCACCATCTAACTGGATTACTTCATTGTCGTCCTCCACATTTATTATAGTTTGACTATGAAGCATCTGCTCTTGGTAAATCTCCCCATCAACTAATTCTACACGACTACGGGCGGGAGTATGAATTACAACTTGCCAATATGTAGGCGGTCTATCCCTTTTCCTAACAGGACTAGGAGTGTAGTATACTTGTACTGTTTGAGTTGGTAAAACAAACGGTTCGTTGGAGTACGCAGACCTATGGAGGTCAATATCGACGATTCCATGTCTGTCAACACGTATCCCTTTTTCTGAATCAAACCAACGACACTTGAACAAGTGAATATGACCCCTGTAAGTGCCCTTGTACGACAACTCTTCGATTTCCTCCAACTCCCCATAAAAGGCACGACCAAGCTCATTGTAACAATCTCCTTGGACACACACTCCAGAGTTCGTTGTTCTTTTACCGCACCCATATGCCTTTGTGTGAAATTCACAACCATTTATTTTGTAACCATTGCGGCTGACTTGGTCCCTATCTGGTCCCACAGCTAGGACTTGTACATTAGCCGGAATCGTTGATACCTCAGTAAAAGCCTACAAAAACTCCATCTTATTAAATGAAGTCATAGTTAAAAATTGAACTACGTGCTTAAAAATTGAACTTACTTTGTCCTTTAGCCAAAGTGCAAAGTTTTTATCCCGATTGATTTGAATATCTTTATCAGTTATGCCGGGATGCTTCACTTTTAACTCGTCATCGTACAATCTATACCATGTTATAAAAATTAACATATTGGAATAAATTTTCAACTTAAAAGATAAATTATCAAGTTTACATGTGTACCTCACAAATTCGTCAATCTCCTCGCAATTGAGAAGAATGTAAGTATGTGTAGCATGTAATTCTTGCTCAGAGAGGAATATGCGCTTCCCTTTTCCATAAGCGCGACCCGATAGACCAAATACAGAGAGCCGGCCATTTAGTTCAACATTTCCCCCATCATCATGTCTCGATACTCGATTGGCCTTTGTCAAGACTTCGTCCGAAAAATAGTCTAAGACAAACATAGATATCTCATCGAAACTGTATGCCTCACATATCGACCCCTCGACATAAGCTCTATTCTTCACCTTCCTCTTAAGGTTTCCCATCACCCTTTCGAAAGGGTACATCCATCTATATTGAACTGGACCCCCAACACGAGCTTCATAGGGAAGATGGATTTGCAAATGCTCCATGGAGTCAAAAAAACCAGGTGGGAATATTTTTTCCAATTTACACGTAACCTCTATGATATTCTTCTCAAGTACAGACATGTCCTTCTCATTTAATGATTTTGAACATAAGTCTTTGAAGAAACGACTAAGATCCGTCAAAGCATCCCATATTGGTTTATCAAGCAAATCCCGGAATGCTATAGGCATGAGTCTCTCCATGAACACATGACAGTCATGACTCTTCATCCCTTGCAATTTCCCACCCGTAACACACCTTGCAATGTTTGACGCATATCCATCTGGTAGTTTCAAAGACTTAACCCATGTGCACACATCTTCAACTTGCTTTTTGGACAATGTGTACCTTGCATGCGGTTTGACAATCTTACCATTAGGAGATTCATAAAGTTCTAATCTGGGACGCTTACAAATATCTTTCATGTCCAAACGTGCCTTATCGTTATCTTTTGTCTTCCCCGTAACATTCATCACAGTATTAAACACATTGTCAAACACATTCTTCTCAATATGCATCACATCTAGATTATGACGAATCAAATTTGTAGACCAATAAGGCAATTCCCAAAAGATACTTTTCCGAACCTAGTTATGAGATTCGCCAAACCCATTGATTATGTTTGTGGCATCAACCTTACCAAATGGGATAACCGGCAATCTCATCACACGATCTCGCATCTCCGTTCCCGACAATCGCGGTGCATGCATATCATTGTCTACTTTCCCTTTCCTGAAGTGTTCTCTATTTCTTCGAAACGGGTGATCTACCGGTAAGAACCGACAATGACAGTCAAACCAACAAGGCTTTCGACCTTTTGATAGATTAAACGACTTTGTATACTCCATACAATACAGACAAGCCAACTTCCCGTGTGTACTCCATCCAGCTAACATACCATAAGCTGGGAAGTCACTTATAGTCCACATAACCGCTGCCCTAAGGTTAAAATTTGTTTTCGTTGCAACATCCCAAGTCTGTACTCCATCCTCCCACAATACCTTCAACTCGTCTATAAGAGGTCTCAAGAAAACATCTAAGTTCTTTCCAGGACTCTTAGGACCAGGAACCACGAGTGAAAGAAACAAGTATGGCTGTTTCATACACATCCAAGGAGGCAAGTTGTACGGAATAACAATCACAGGCCAACATGAGTACGGAACAGCTGAGTGGCCAAACGGATTGAAACCATCGGTGGACAATCCAAGCCTCACATTTCTAGGTTCCAATGCAAACCCAGGATGTGCTATGTTGAAATCTTTCCAAGCCTGCCCATCTGCGGGATGATTTAGTTCTCCATCTTTAGCTGGAGATTTCGCATGCCAACTCATATGTTCAACTGTTCTTGAAGACATGTACAATCTTTTTAGCCGATGTGTTATTGGAAAATACCTTAGAATCTTAAACGGTATACTTGATTTTTTTGTAGTCACACCCTCTTTATTAGGCCTAAACCGATCATGACTGCAAAACGTGCACCTTGTCATCTGTTCATTTTCCTTATAAAACAACATGCAATCGTTGGGACATGCATCGATCTTTTGGTATCCAAGACCCAACTTCTTCACCATTTTCTTACAAAAATAATAGTTATCAGGCAATTTCTCACCGTCAGGCAACATACTCTTAATAGCCTTCAAGAGCGACTCAAAACACTCATGACTCATGTTGTGATCAGCCTTGATGTTAAGTAATGTCGCCACTGCAGACAATGTAGTGTGTTTGGTGCAACCATGCCACAATGGCTCGCTACCCTCGTCTAACAACTTAAAGAAGTCTTTGGCATCAGAATTCATAGGTTGTTCTCTGCCTTGTTCCCAATCAAAATCTGGCCCTGCAATATCATGAACCATTTCATTCATACGATGAGTACTACTGTCTGAATTGTGTACTTCTGTGATGCCACCACCTCTTCTCTGTCCATGTGCCCACCAGCATTCTTCGTAATTTCTCATGAACCCATAAACAAGTAAATGATAGTTTATCACGTCTCTGTCCATATAATTTATATTCTTACACTTCAAACATGGACATCGTACTTGCGACTTACCATTCATACATTCCGGGTGACTATACGCATAATCCAAAAACACTTGGCAACCAGCTCTAAATTCAGTTGTAGCACCTATCTGGGCACTTGACTTTCGTCGTGCCATCCAACTACGGTCTGAATAGAGGTCCATGATTCCACGGTACCTATGTTGACATGAATTATTGTATTCCCTTGTTAGAGATTTACAATTCAGCTCAATCCCATTTATGATGCTTATAAATATATATACATGTATATGTACATATATAACATGAGTGTGCATCATATATGATTATTCGGGAATTGAACAAAGATACATTCCAAAACAACCTAAAGATAATAGATTCCTAGGGGTAGAATATGAATCATTGCATCATGCATGGTCGCAGATAGCAGTCGCTATTACTATTATCAGCGACCGGATACGGCGGTCGCTGATATTATTGGTCGCACCTTTATAATTGCTTCAGTTTCTTTTTTCATCATTATATCCCATCTAATTTTTGCTTCTGTATTTAGTTGTCAAGTTACTTATTGCTCATTAGTATTGTCAAGTGACTTATTGCTCATTAAGTTGAAATTCTTAGATTATTATTCTTTGAAGTCAGAAGGGGAAGAAATAAAATAATTTGTCATTCTTTACTGCTGCTCACTCTTTGTAGTCACAGTTTTAGATATATCTCAGAAATTATGAATCCTACTATATCAATACATAAAATTAACCCTACATCAATTTAGTTGCAATATATACTATTTTTCTTAAATTATTACCACTATTCAATAAAAAGATTCAACAAAAACCAGATTGATTACACACCCTACCTACAGTAGTCTGAATTACAAAAGAAAATGAAGGGGTCCCTGCATCACAATGAACAATGCATACAAATATATACATGCATATGTAAAGAAGAAGCAAGACCAACACAGACATGGTCACAGTTGATTGCATCTTTCATAATACACGAGATTTTACTAGTATATCCACGACAATCTATCAAATCCAGCCCCCCTCCTCAATGTCAGTCATCATTGTCCAAGTACTTCTAACATATCATCAAATCAAACACTAGTATTTACAAGCTAACGAACTAGGTTAATACAATTGAACATACCGTTCAAAAGATTTACAGGTAGCGGTGCCGGCGGCGGCAGCGGCGGCGGCAGAGGTAATGGTGGGTGGCGGCAGCGGTTTTCCCCTCTTTTCCCTCTTTTTTTCTTCTGTTCTGGATCGACAGTGACGAACTAATACTGGTTTATTGAAATACATCCGCGACCGCTATCCGCGACCGCATGCGGTCGCTAATTTTTAATGATGTGGAAGTATCAGCGACCGAATGCGGTCGCTGTTACATATTGGTCGCAAATAAGCAGCGCGCCAACATTTCCAACCAATTTTTTGGAGGCAAAAACGAGTCTGCGACCGAATAGCGACCGGTATCGGTCGCTAACAAAAACTAGCAACCAAATTCAAGTGCGGTCGCTAAAGGTGGTCGTTAACAATCCTATCTGCGACTAAAAACTGCGGTCGCTGATAAGATTGGTCAATGTTAGAGCATTTTCTTGTAGTGCCTGTCGGGGAATATTCGTACGACGGCGCAGTCTTTTGTGGGCCCCGTAACGGAAAGCGATTGGATGAAGAAAACGACAAAAACAAGTTGTTTATAAATAACGGCGTAGTTGTTACCGTTAATACTGTTGGAATACCCGGTGCTTAAAATACAGTAATACGCGTTGTTGCACAGTAGCACACGGTATTGCACCAATTATTAATTTTTACGTAAGAAGGCATTACTCAATAATTGTTACAGTAATTACTGTTCAATATTTTATTTTATTGATTAAATAATTGCTACATTGATATTTTATAATTGTCACTACGCAGTATTTTCCATTATCGGAGCAATAATTCATATTATCTGAATAATATTATTAGATAACATTATTGGCAATGTCTAGAAAGTTCTGTCTAAGGAGAAGTTTGGTCATCTAATTGCGCGCCAGTAAGGAAAAATCCTTATTGGAAAGCCCCCTCTTTCCTGAGAACGGCGTGGTTGCCATTACTGTGATTCTGTAATATTATTTGTGTATAATTAATTATTGATTTATATGATGAGAAAAATATTAATTTTATGTGGATATAGATGGAGAAAATTTTTAATGTGACAATTGTTGAAAATTAATATTTTATCTTTTTCTGATAAAATAATTCATTTAAATATATTATTTTAATAATATATTGATGGTGATATTTTTACAATGAATATGGGATATATGAGTATATGAGGAGGAAGAGTATTTTTGTGGCATTAAATGATTAACACATGTTTTGTGTGTTGGTGGACACAATTCTTGACCGAAAATTTATTATTGATTGTAAAATCGCCCGTTTGTGGATTTCGGTCAATTTCTGTTTAGAATTTAGAAAAACTTTCTTCTGAAAAGTTGTAGAGAATTGAATATCCTATAAAAACTCGCGAGATTCGAATTTTCTGATAAAAGAGATATTTATTATGAATTATTGAAGTTCTGAAGTTCCAAAATAATTGATTTTTAGAAGTTTTATTTATTATTTTGAAGAAAAACATTTTTTAGCATTTAAGTGAGCTAACATGTGATATAAATGGGCTGAGATCAGATGTCTAGAGGTGGGCTAAGAAAAATTTGATAAATATATTAATATTATATTAAATTTTCTGCTTTGGTGTTCTAAGTATTTTCCTATAAATAGGGTGCTTAGGTTAGAATTGAAAATCACACCAGAAACACAAGTTTCTCTCTATTTCTCTCTCTATATCGAGCGTATTCTTGTGAGTATTTGATACTTTGAGTGTTGCTATACGGTGCAAGTTTCCTTCAGCACTATATCTAGTATTCTAGTCAGAAGTATCGTCTTTCCGAGGTAAGGGATGTTACTTCTTCTTAAATGATATTATTTTTTTCAATATCATTATGCCGAAGTATTGATCTGAACTTTTTATCAAAGTTAAAACTTTTCATGTCGAGGTTACTATTCACGAGTTATTATTCACCGAAAAATGAAATTTTCTTCTTTTTGTCCAAAATATTTATTCTGGATACTAGCTTTGATTGTATCCATGTTTTGATCATTCTTAAATTTTACTCCACTATGATTATTTATGAGGTATTTTTGGACATGGAATAGCTGAAATACGAATTATTAATATTTATTCTTTTGTTTCACTGGATTCGTTTTCTTTAAAATATTTTTTATCATCCTCAGTCCTAAATGATGATATTAATGAATATCTTTGGCCTGTAGTGCAACGATGAATGATTTCTGATGAATATCTTTGGCTCGTAGTGCAAAGATGAACAGGTGTTGAGATGAACATGACCAACTGATGAATATCTTTGGCTTGTAATGCAAAGATGATTATTGATTGATGTTACAGGGATAAAATATTGATGATGGACTTTTAAATTCATAGATAATAGTAGATTTCATTCTCTACGTAACTCTTATATGAATTATTATTTTCCGCTGCGAATATTGATTTAAAACTTGTTGTCTATTGTATTCTATTAGATTTTTCCCTGTTGAAGACTAAGGAAAATTTGTTGTATATCATCTTAGTCATAATATTCTTTACTGGGCTAGTTGAGCTCACCCTTTTCCTTGTTGTTCCATTTTTCTTCTCAGGAGGCGAGAATGTAGCGAGTACTAGTCGGGGTGTGGAATGATGGTTCAAGACAGTTATTTTAGTAGTCCTCACTATTTTGTAAAATAGTGTATCAATAAGTATAATGAGGACTTAATTGAGTATGAATACTGTCTAGATGACAATATTTGTATTTAAACTCACAGTATATGTGTTGTCGTATTTTGCACGACAATTGTAATAATAAAGTTATAGTTATTTTCTGTACCGTGTATTTGGCGACTCAGAATGGGTTGGATGGATTGGACCTATTTTGGGGGCGTCATGTAAGACCCCAACTTATTAATGAATAAAATCTAATTTTCTCTAAATATTATTATGAATAATAAGGGGTTAATTTGATATAATACTTTGGTTATGGGTGAAATGTGCAAATTTTGCAAAATAAGCAAGTGGTTATAAAATATTTATTTTTGGTCGGTGAATATTCGGTTGGTCGTGGAATATTCTTGCTGTCGGGGAATATTCGTACGACGACGCAGCCTTGTGTGGGCCCCATAACGGAAAGCGATTGGATGAAGAAAACGACAAGTATAAGTTGTTTATAAATAACGGCGTAGTTGTTACCGTTAATACTGTTGGAATACCCGGTGGTTAAAATACAGTAGCACACGGTATTGCACCAATTATTGATTCTTACGTAAGAAGGCACTACTCAATAATTGTTACAGTAGTTATTGTTCAATATTTTATTTTATTGATTCAATAATTGCTGCGTTGATATTTTATATTATTGTTGTTTCAATAATTGTTGCTGCACAGTATTTTCATTTATCAGATCAATAATTCATATTATTTGAATAATATTATTAGATAACATTATTGGCAATGTCTAGAAAGTTCTGTCTAAGGAGAGGTTTGGTCATCTAATTGCGCGCCAGTAAGGAGAAATCCTTATTGGAAAGCCCCCTCTTTCCTGGGAACGGCCTGGTTGTCATAAATGTGATTCTGTAATATTATTTGTGAATAATTAATTATTGATTCATATGATAAGGAAATATTTATTTTATGTGGATATAAATGAGGGATATATTTTTGTGGTTAAAAATGAAGGAGTTAATGTTGAGGTTTTTATCAGTATTTTTGTCGGAATGGAGGTATTAAAAAATCAGGGTTTTTGAGATATTTTGCGGGGGTTATAATTTTTAATCCGACCGTTGGATCGTGGTAATTTTTGGATATGTTATACATATATAAGTTGAGTATATGTCCACAAATTTTGAACCGTTAAAAATGAACGTATGATTTATTATGAATTTTACAAGATGACTGGTTCAGAAATTGTTGAATTTTCGGAGTTTATCATTTTGGTGGAAAATTCTAGAATTGGTGGGCCCCACTTGTGGTTGGTGAAGAAATGTGCTGAATTATATTTCAAATGTGGTGGGTGGGAATAGTAGCAGGTAAAGCCATCAGGTTGCAGGTCAAACCTACCAAAATTTTCCTATAAATAGAGGGCTAAGTTAGAATTGAAAATCACACCAGAAACAAGTTTTCTCTCTTTCTCTCTCTAGATTATTGAGTGTATTTTGTGAGTATTTAGATACTTTGAGAGTTTCTATTCATCAGAGCAAGTTTCTTTCAGCCTTATACCGGTATTCCGACCAGAAGTACTGATATTTTGAGGTAAGGGATATTATTTTCTTCTTAATGATATTATTTTCTTCAATATCATTATGCTGAAATATTGATATGAGTTTTTATCAAATTTGGAACTTTTTGTGTCGGGGGTTACTATTCACGTATACGGCACTATTCACGTATACGGCACTATTCACGAATACGGCACTATTCACCGAAAAATAAAATTTTCCCTTTTTGTCCAAGATGTCTATTATGGTTACTATCTTTGATTGTATCCATGTTTTGATCTTTATTTTTGAATTCTGCTTCACAATTGATTATTATGAAGTATTATTGATCTTGGATAAACTGTTATACGAATCCCTACTATTTGTCCTTCTGTCTCATTGGATTCGTTCTCTTTAAGATATTTTTCATCATCCTCAGTCCTAAATGATGATATTACTGAATATCTTTGGCCTGTAGTGCAAAGATGTATAATTACTTGATGAATATCTTTGGCCTGTAGTGCAAAGATGAACAGGTGTTGAGATGAACATGACCGACTGATGATACAAATGAATATCTTTGGCCTGTAGTGCAAAGATGAATATTTGGTTAAAGATGATTATTAATTGATGTTACAGGGATAAAATATTGATGATGGACTTTTAAATCTTAGAAGATAGTAGAATTCTTTCTCTACTTGACTCTTCTAATGGTTTGCTGTTTCCGCTGCAGTTGTTGATCTAAAACTTGTTGTCGATTATATTTTATCAGATTTTTCCCTGTTGAAGACTAACGATAATTTGTTGTATATTATCTTAGTCATAATATTCTTTACTGGGCTAGTTGAGCTCACCCTTTTCCTTTTTGTTCCATTTTTCTTCTCAGGAGGTGAGAACATAGCAGGATCTAGTCGGGGTATGGAGTGATGGTTCTAGAAAGATGTATTAGCAGTCCTCACTATTTCTGTAAAATAGTGTTTGAATAATTGTAATGAGGATTTATTTGAGTGTGGATATTGTCTAGAAGACAATATTTGTATTTAAACTCACAGTATGTGTTGTCGTATTTTGCACGACAATTGTATTATTGAAGTTGTAGTTTGCTTTCTGTACCATGTATTTGGCGACTCAGAATGGGTGTTGTATACCTATTTTGGGGGCGTCACAGTTGGTATCAGAGCTTAGGGATATGATCCCTGGCTGAGATGTGAGACAAGAACTAGGAGGGGAGAGACGGGGAATTCCTTCGCTAGTATGACCTGACTAAGTTTATTTGGTGTTTATTTGGTCGGTCAGAGTATAGGGATAATATATGACATGACTATTAACCCTTGTTTTATGGCAGTATTTAAGAATGGCAGCTGAGAACGTTAATAATGGAGTAAATCAGACCGTGGAGACACCTTTGATCACACCCAGGGGAACGTGCAACAGGAAGGCAATATTCCTCCTGTAAACAACGTTACCGAGCAAACGATGAATGATGGAATGTTTAGGAGCTTTTTGCAGTTCATGCAAAATCAGACGAGGGAGACTCGTGTGCAGAATACGGGTGGAAATGATAACAACGCGCGGTTTGTCACAGCTAAGCAGTTCAAAGAATTGGGACCACCAGAATTTAAGGGAAAGCCGGATCCGATCATGGCGGAAACGTGGGTCAAGCAAATTACCAAGATATTCGATGTCTTGGGATGCACGGAGGAACAGAAGGTTCCATTCGCCACATTTATGTTCCGCGGTGAGGCAGACTACTGGTGGGAGTCTGTGAAGCGTACCCAGCCTGACGCACTCAACATGTCCTGGGAAACATTTCAAAAACTGTTCAATGACAAGTACTTTCCTGAAAGTATTCGTCATATGAAGGAGGTTGAGTTTATTAGACTGGAACAAAACAACATGACGGTGTCCCAGTACGAGGCGAAGTTTGCAGAGTTATCCAGGTTTGCACCTCATTTGGTCGAAAATGAGGAACGAATGACAAGGATGTTTCTGAGAGGTCTAAAACCCGAGATTCGGCAATATCTTATCTCTCATAAATTTTCTTTATATTCAGATGTTGTAAACAGGGCTCAATTATTAGAGCGAGATAATGAGTATGTGCAACCGAGGGACCACAACCAGGGTCATACCGGTGGCGGCAGTCATCGAAGCAATGAAAACCAGCAGGGAGGAAAACATTCGGACAAAAGCGGTAACCACTCTGGTGGTAATCGTGGTCGTGATAATAGAAGGAGCGAGTCGGGAGGAGATTTCAAGAAGAGAAGGTACAACAATGATAACGTGAAGACGTCAGCACAAACATCAACTGTTTCTAGGGGAGGAGAACGACCACCGGTCGTATGTTACAAATGTGGGAAAGAGGGACATATCAGCCCAAACTGCCCACAACAATCCAAGGTATGTTATAACTGTGGAAAGGAAGGTCATATAGCTCGAGAGTGTTCTGTAGCAAAACCAAGTTCAGCGGGGATGGTGACTCCAAAAGTTATCCCGGATAAGTCGAAATCAGCGGTTCCTGGAAGGGCGTTTGTCGTTACTGGCCAAAACGCGAGAAACCCGAACGAGGTGATCACGGGTAAGCTAATCTTGAATTCTTGCGAAGTTTATACTTTACTAGATACCGGTTCTACCCATTCTTTTATCTCTCCTGCTTGTGCTCAACGTTTAAACTTGACTCCGGAGAAATTGGACTTTAACTTATCTGTTGAAACTCCGTTGGGTGAAACCTTCGTTACATCTACAGTTTATAAATCTTGCATGATCCAAGTTGGCACTATCACATTACCTGTTGATCTTATCTCTTTAAAGATACTTGCTTTTGATGTGATTTTAGGAATTGATTGGTTAACCACTCATCATGCTAAAATTGATTGTTTTCGTAAGGTTGTTAGTTTTCATATTCCTAACCAACCTGTCATACGAATTCAAACTACTAAACCACTAAAATCAGTCACTGTCATATCAAGCCACAAAGCTATTCGTTTATTGAAAAACGGATGTCAAGCTTTCTTAGCCCATGTTATGGATTTGAACAAAGACAAGTCAGATTTGAATAATATTTCTATTGTTAGAGAATTTCCCGATGTATTTCCTGAAGAACTTCCCGGTCTACCCCCGGAACGAGAAATTGAATTCTTTATTGACCTTGAACCCGGTACAAAGCCCATTTCTAAAACCCCATATCGAATGGCTCCTATTGAACTTCAGGAGTTAAAAGTCCAACTACAGGAGTTGTTGGACATCGGTTTTATTCGTCCTAGTACGTCTCCTTGGGGTGCTCCTGTTTTATTCGTAAAGAAGAAAGACGGGAGTATGCGACTTTGTATTGACTATCGAGAATTGAACCATGTCACCATCAAGAATAGGTATCCGCTACCTCGCATTGATGACCTGTTTGACCAGTTGCAAGGAGCACAATTCTTTTCAAAGATCGATCTTCGTTCTGGATATCATCAGCTGAAGATTAAAACTGAGGATATTCCAAAGACTGCCTTCAGAACTCGGTACGGGCATTATGAATTCTTAGTAATGTCTTTTGGATTGACTAATGCTCCTGCTGCCTTCATGGATATGATGAACCGTGTATTCAAAGAATATTTGGATCAGTTCGTTGTTGTCTTTATTGATGACATCCTCATCTATTCCAAAAGCCGTGAAGATCATGAGCGCCATTTGAAGCTGGTACTGCAAAGGCTTCGTGAAAACAAGCTATATGCCAAACTGAAGAAATGCGAGTTCTGGCTTGAGGAAGTAGCATTCCTTGGGCACGTGGTGTCAAAACATGGAGTATCTGTCGACCCGGCGAAGATTGAAGCCATACAAAGTTGGGAGCAACCGAAGTCGGTAACCGAAGTACGTAGCTTTCTGGGCTTAGCTGGTTATTATCGGAGATTTGTGGAAGGATTTTCTCGAATCGCTACTCCGTTAACTCAGCTGACTCGGAAAGATACAAAATTCGTATGGAGTGAGGAATGCGAGAAGAGTTTCCAAGAACTCAAGAGGAGACTCATTTCGGCACCTGTTTTGACAATACCATCTGGTTCGGATGGATTTGTTATCTACAGCGATGCTTCAGGCAAAGGGTTAGGATGTGTTCTCATGCAACATGGGAAAGTCATAGCCTATGCCTCACGACAACTCAAAGAATATGAGAGGAATTATCCTACTCATGATTTGGAGTTGGCAGCAGTCGTTTTTGCGTTGAAGATCTGGAGACACTACCTGTATGGGGAGAAAGTGGAGATCTATACAGATCATAAAAGCCTCAAATATTTCTTCACCCAAAAGGAACTCAACATGCGGCAACGACGTTGGCTTGAGCTGTTGAAAGATTACGATCATACCATCCAATACCATCCTGGAAAAGCAAACGTAGTAGCTGACGCATTGAGTAGAAGATCATATGCGGGTACGAGTGCAATGTTTTTAACACAAAGGCCCATTTTGTATGACTTGCAAAGGATGGAGATAGAGATGAAGGCTCCAAGTACCCACATGATGATATCAAATATACGAGTAGAACCGACTTTAATCGATAAAGTTAAAGCTGCTCAAGCTACGGATATAGAGCTGATGCGTATGAAGAAGAAAGTGCAAGAAGGTGCTATTCCAGAAGCAAGAATCGATGAAGAAGGAATACTTCGAGTCAACTCCAGACTTTGTGTTCCTAACGATTTTGACTTGAAGCATAGAATAATGATGGAGGCACACAACACACCGTTTGCAATCCATCCTGGGAGTACCAAAATGTATCACGATCTTCGACATACATTTTGGTGGAGCAATATGAAAAGAGAGATCGCGGAGTTTATCTCGAGATGTTTAACTTGTCAACGTGTAAAAGCGGAGCATCAAGTACCAAAGGGTCCATTGCAACCACTTGAGATTCCGAAATGGAAGTGGGAACACATTACTATGGATTTTGTTACAGGTCTTCCCAAGGTTTCTCAAGGCATAGATGCGATTTGGGTTATTGTTGATAGATTAACCAAGTCCGCTCATTTCTTGCCGATACGTGAGACTTATTCCCTTGAACGTCTTGCTAGTATGTACGTGAACGAGATTGTGAGATTGCATGGCATGCCAGTATCCATAGTTTCGGATCGTGACCCAAGATTCACTTCACGATTTTGGGTTAGCTTGCAGAAAGCTATGGGCACGGATTTACGATTCAGTTCAGCATACCATCCTCAAACGGACGGACAATCAGAGAGGACTATTCAAACTCTTGAAGATCTATTAAGACTTTGTGTCCTAGATCTCAAAGGGAGTTGGGATAAGTACCTACCATTGGTGGAATTCTCCTACAACAACAGTTATCAGGCGAGCATAGGTATGGCTCCATTTGAGGCGTTGTATGGAAGAAAATGTCGTTCTCCAGTATGCTGGGACGAGGTGGGTGAAGCAACATTGTTGGGACCAGAATTGGTACGCATTACTACAGAGAAGATCCAAACGATTCGACAACGTATACAAACGGCACAGGATCGACAAAAGAGTTATGCGGATCTTCATCGGAAGGACGTGGAATTTAATATTGGGGATCATGTATTGTTACGTGTTGCACCATGGAAGGGAGTTACAAGATTTGGGAAGAGAGGAAAGCTCAATCCAAGATTTGTTGGTCCATTTGAGATTCTTGAGCGAATAGGAAATGTGGCATATAGACTCGCATTACCTCCAAGCATGTCTCGTGTTCATAATGTTTTTCACATATCTATGCTTCGTAAATATGTTAAAGACCCGAACCACATTATTGAGTTAGAACCAGACGAGATAGCTGAAGATTTAACGTACGAGGAGGTACCTGTTAAGATCTTGGATAGGAAAGAGCATGTCCTACGCACGAAGGTTATACCACAAGTTAAGGTTTTGTGGAGAAACCATGCTATTGAAGAAATGACCTGGGAGTTGGAATCAGAAATGAAAGCGAGGTATCCTCACCTTTTTGAAACATCAGGTACGTACGTCAATTTCGAGGACGAAATTTCATAAGGAGGGGAGGTTGTAAGACCCCAACTTATTAATGAATAAAATCAAATTTTCTCTAAATATTATTGTGAATAATAAGGGGTTAATTTGATATAATACTTTGGTTATGGGTGAAATGTGCAAATTTTGCAAAATAAGCAAGTGGTTATAAAATATTTATTTTTGGTCGGTGAATATTCGGTTGGTCGTGGAATATTCTTGCTGTCGGGGAATATTCGTACGACGACGCAGCCTTGTGTGGGCCCCATAACGGAAAGCGATTGGATGAAGAAAACGACAAGTATAAGTTGTTTATAAATAACGGCGTAGTTGTTACCGTTAATACTGTTGGAATACCCGGTGGTTAAAATACAGTAGCACACGGTATTGCACCAATTATTGATTCTTACGTAAGAAGGCACTACTCAATAATTGTTACAGTAGTTATTGTTCAATATTTTATTTTATTGATTCAATAATTGCTGCGTTGATATTTTATATTATTGTTGTTTCAATAATTGTTGCTGCACAGTATTTTCATTTATCAGATCAATAATTCATATTATTTGAATAATATTATTAGATAACATTATTGGCAATGTCTAGAAAGTTCTGTCTAAGGAGAGGTTTGGTCATCTAATTGCGCGCCAGTAAGGAGAAATCCTTATTGGAAAGCCCCCTCTTTCCTGGGAACGGCCTGGTTGTCATAAATGTGATTCTGTAATATTATTTGTGAATAATTAATTATTGATTCATATGATAAGGAAATATTTATTTTATGTGGATATAAATGAGGGATATATTTTTGTGGTTAAAAATGAAGGAGTTAATGTTGAGGTTTTTGTCAGTATTTTTGTCGGAATGGAGGTATTAAAAATCAGGGTTTTTGAGATAGTTTGCGGGGGTTATAATTTTTAATCCGACCGTTGGATCGTGGTAATTTTTGGATATGTTATACATATATAAGTTGAGTATATGTCCACAAATTTTGAACCGTTAAAAATGAACGTATGATTTATTATGAATTTTACAAGATGACTGGTTCAGAAATTGTTGAATTTTCGGAGTTTATCATTTTGGTGGAAAATTCTAGAATTGGTGGGCCCCACTTGTGGTTGGTGAAGAAATGTGCTGAATTATATTTCAAATGTGGTGGGTGGGAATAGTAGCAGGTAAAGCCATCAGGTTGCAGGTCAAACCTACCAAAATTTTCCTATAAATAGAGGGCTAAGTTAGAATTGAAAATCACACCAGAAACAAGTTTTCTCTCTTTCTCTCTCTAGATTATTGAGTGTATTTTGTGAGTATTTAGATACTTTGAGAGTTTCTATTCATCAGAGCAAGTTTCTTTCAGCCTTATACCGGTATTCCGACCAGAAGTACTGATATTTTGAGGTAAGGGATATTATTTTCTTCTTAATGATATTATTTTCTTCAATATCATTATGCTGAAATATTGATATGAGTTTTTATCAAATTTGGAACTTTTTGTGTCGGGGGTTACTATTCACGTATACGGCACTATTCACGTATACGGCACTATTCACGAATACGGCACTATTCACCGAAAAATAAAATTTTCCCTTTTTGTCCAAGATGTCTATTATGGTTACTATCTTTGATTGTATCCATGTTTTGATCTTTATTTTTGAATTCTGCTTCACAATTGATTATTATGAAGTATTATTGATCTTGGATAAACTGTTATACGAATCCCTACTATTTGTCCTTCTGTCTCATTGGATTCGTTCTCTTTAAGATATTTTTCATCATCCTCAGTCCTAAATGATGATATTACTGAATATCTTTGGCCTGTAGTGCAAAGATGTATAATTACTTGATGAATATCTTTGGCCTGTAGTGCAAAGATGAACAGGTGTTGAGATGAACATGACCGACTGATGATACAAATGAATATCTTTGGCCTGTAGTGCAAAGATGAATATTTGGTTAAAGATGATTATTAATTGATGTTACAGGGATAAAATATTGATGATGGACTTTTAAATCTTAGAAGATAGTAGAATTCTTTCTCTACTTGACTCTTCTAATGGTTTGCTGTTTCCGCTGCAGTTGTTGATCTAAAACTTGTTGTCGATTATATTTTATCAGATTTTTCCCTGTTGAAGACTAACGATAATTTGTTGTATATTATCTTAGTCATAATATTCTTTACTGGGCTAGTTGAGCTCACCCTTTTCCTTTTTGTTCCATTTTTCTTCTCAGGAGGTGAGAACATAGCAGGATCTAGTCGGGGTATGGAGTGATGGTTCTAGAAAGATGTATTAGCAGTCCTCACTATTTCTGTAAAATAGTATTTGAATAATTATAATGAGGATTTATTTGAGTGTGGATATTGTCTAGAAGACAATATTTGTATTTAAACTCACAGTATGTGTTGTCGTATTTTGCACGACAATTGTATTATTGAAGTTGTAGTTTGCTTTCTGTACCATGTATTTGGCGACTCAGAATGGGTGTTGTATACCTATTTTGGGGGCGTCACACGTCACAACTATTTGTGGGCTAAGTTAGAATTGAAAATCACACCAAAATTCATAAGTTTTCTCTCTTTTTCTCTCTAGATTATTGAGTGTATTTTGTGAGTATTTAGATACTTAGTGAGTTGATATTCATCAGTGCAAGTTTCCTTCAGCGTTATATCCGATATCCAGTCAGAAGTGCTGCTCTTTTGAGGTAAGGGATAGTAAGGGATATTATTTTCTTCTTAAATGATATTATTTCCTTCAATATCATTATGCTGAAATATTTATATGAGTTTTTTTTTATCAAATTTGGAACTTTTTGAGTCGGGGTTACTATTCACGTATACGACACTATTAATGTATATGACATTATTTACGTATATGACATTATTTATGTATACGGTACTATGTATGAATACGGAGTAATATTCATGAGTTACTATTTATGAGTTACTATTTATGAGTTACTATTCACGAGTTACTATTTATGAGTTACTATTCACGAGTTACTATTCACGGGTACTATTCACGACAAAAAAATTAGTTTCTTTTTCTGATCAAATTATCATTAATTTATGACTGTTGCTCTCGAAAATAAATGCAGTTGTTGATCATATTATTTTTATTATCATTTATAATATTTTTATAACCCTGATGTTGAATTTCTCTTTCACTTGAGTGTAAAGATGGATAAATTATTGGTATGATCGTGACTGAGGAATATCTTTGGCCTGTAGTGCAAAGATGAACTGTTAACTGGTATGATTGTAACGACCCCAAAATAGGTCCATTCCATCCAACCTATTCTGAGTCGCCAAATACATGGTACAGAAAATAACTACAACTTTATTACAACAATTGTCGTGCAAAATATAACAACACATATGTTGTGAGTTTGGATACAAATATATACCAAATGTGACTCATGTCCCAACCGTGGACATCACCTCACAATGACACCTTACATAAAGGTATAGTCAAAAACTGTTTTAGAAATTAGAATCTTTGGGAAGTGCTCAAGGAAACCTTCGTACATGGGAGGCCACGCGTCTAGGATATGATAGATATCATATGGCCACAGAATTATCCTTGGTTGACCCAATAGACCCCAAAGAAAAACGAGAAGATTACTATCATATTCTTCCCAATGGTGAGTCTTCTCTTGACTTATCATTATCTCCACTATCTTTAATCGTGAATTATACTTCAAACAAATACCAAGATTATATAAGTAGTGCCCATAGATATACTCAGCAAGTGGATGAGTACAACCCTATCTTATGATGACACGAGGTTGTATGTCATTAGACATCTTGTATGATAGTGACAAAATACCCTTCCAACGTTGGGTTCGCCTCACCCTATTTTCTTCACCAAATATAACTACTAAATGATAACCACCGTTCTATTCCCTTGTTACCCCCGCTCGACCCAGTTACACTCTTATTACCTGAAAGGAATTGTGAAGCAAAAGGGTGAGCACAACTAGCTCAGTAAAGAATATCATAACTAAAGATAATTAAATTATCAATAGCCTTCATCAATAATAAATCAGAGATTTAGAACATATGGTAAATGATAAAAATTTCAACCATAGTTGCAGCGGAACGAGCAATCCATTAGAAGAGTCAAATAGACTATAAAGTCTATTATCTTCTCCATTTTAAAAATCCATCAATAATGTTTTATTCCCGTAACATCAATCAACAGTTCTGGTCCACAATCATATAAATAACTCATAATCATAATTATGATTCTAAATTTTTCTTCGCACCCACGACGAAGAATATTTTCATCACATGTCTTTACCTAAAACATCAAAGATCATGGTTATACCAAATCACAGTTCCTGTTCATAATCATGCTAATAAATCCATCTTTGCACTACGGCCAAAGATATTCAACAACAGTTCATCTTTGCACTACATGCCAAAGATATTCATCAACAGACCATCTTTGAACTACAGGCCAAAGATATTCAACAACAATTCATCTTTGCACTACGGGCCAAAGATATTCATCAACAATTCATATTTGCACTACAGGCCAAATATATTCATATCTCAAAGAAATATATAATCATTTCAGAATTTATATAAACAATAATTATAACCATGTTGATCAATTCACTTTTGCACTTAAGCTTAAGATATTCAATTATAAATTCAATGGTCATGATCATACCAGTCACAATTCAACTTTGCACTACAGGCCAAAGAGAACCCTAGTCATGATCATACCAATAATCTACCCATCTTTACACTCCAGTGAAAGAGAATTTTAACATCAGGGTTATAAAAATGTTATATATGATGATAAAAATAACATGATCAACATATAGTTTTAATCTCAAGAGTAATATTCGTAACTCATGAATAGTAAATCGTGAATAGTAACTCATGACTAGTAACCCCGACACAAAAGATAGAAATTTTACATTAAAATCCATACCAATATTTCGGTATAATGATATTGAAAGAATAACATTTCTTAAATTTATAAACAATTTATTTTAATTGCTTACACTTTACTAAAATAATGTATTTAATCATTTTAAAATGTCAAACTCATAAGATTTCATCACCAATAACCAAAACCCTCATCAAAAATCTACATATACCTCATATAGGATTCTCAAGTCATAAAATCCTATTTTCCAATTTTCTTACTTCATATAACATATTTAATTTATTTACGCATAACTAGACAATTTTCATGAAAAATACCAAATCAGTTACAAAAATATTTTTTTTCTGAGATTTAGCATAATATAGTCTCATAGTGAACATATATTTTTCTCAAAATTTTTAAAAGTCATTTACTATTTTTTATATGGCCAAAACAACCGAATATTTAGACATTTATCAAAAATTATACTTTTATCTAAAAATTCTAAAATTCACAGAGTATACTCCTATCATATACATGTACTCCCAATAAAAATTTCATCAATTTTGGAGTTAACCACAAGGAATTATAAGCGGTTACTTTTAAAATAGTCTTTTCTCATAAAATTCATAACTCTCAATCTATACATCCAAAAATCACCATTTTTGGACACAATCAATAAAACTCATCAAAATATCATTTCAAATTTTTTCAGAATTTTCTGAAGGTCAGAAGAAGTACGAACTGAAAAATATAATAACCCTTAAAATTCCTTACAATCCCTTACTATCCCTTACCTCAAAAGTGCAGTATTTCTGACTGGAATGCAAAGCCGAAGGAAACTTGCACTGAATAGAAACTCTCAAAGTATCTAAATACTCATAAAATATACTCAATAATCTAGAGAGAGAAAGAGAGAAAGCTTATGTTTCTGGTGTGATTTTCAATTCTAACTTAGCCCTCTATTTATAGAAAAATGTTAGCACGCCGAAGCAGACTTAACCTGTAACCTGATGGCTTTACCTGTTACTATTCCCACCCACCACATTTGAATAAAAATCTCAGCACATTTCTCACCAACCAAAAGTGGGGCCCACCAATTCTAGAATTTTCCACCAAAATGACTAACTCCGAAAATTCAACAATTTCTGAACCAGTCATCTCGTAAAATTCATAACAAATTATACGTTCATTTTTAACGGTTCAAAATTTATGGACATATACTCAACTTATATATGTATAACATATCCAAATATTACCACGATCCAACGGTCGGATTAAAAATTATAACCCTCGAAAAATATCTTAAAAACCCTAATTTGATTTTCAATACCTCCGTTCCGACAAAAATACAGATAAAACACCTCAACATTAACTCCTTCATTTTTAACCACAAAAAGATATCCCTCATTTATATCCACATAAAACAAATATTTCCTTATCATATGAATCAATAATTAATTATTCACAAATAATATTATAGAATCACATTTATGACAACCAGGCCGTTCCCAAGAAAGAGGGGGCTTTCCAATAAGAATTTCTCCTTACTGACGCGCAATTAGGTGACCAAACCTCTCCTTAGACAAAACTTTCTAGACATTGCCAATAATGTTATCTAATAATATTATTCAAATAATATGAATTATTGATCTGATAATGAGAAATACTGTGCAGTGATAATTATTGAACAACAATAATATAAAATTTCAACGTAGCAATTATTGAATCAATAAAATAAAATATTGAATAGTAATTACTGTAACAATTATTGAGTAGTGCCTTCTTACGTAAGAATAAATAATTTCAAAAATACTGTGCAATACCGTGTGCTACTGCGCAATAACGCGTATTACTGTATTTTAACCACCGGGTATTCCAACAGTGTTAACGGTAACAACTACGCCGTTATTTGTAAAAACTCAAATTTATAGTTTTCTTCATCCGACAGTTATTCTGTTATGGGCCCACAAATGGCTGTGCCATCGTACGAATATTTCCCGACAGAAAGAATATTCCACGACCAAACGAATATTCCCTGACAATAATGAATATTTTATAACCACTTGCGTATTTTTAAAAAAAATTCATATATCACCCTTAACTTTAACTTTTATCAATTTAACCATTTACTGAATAGTAACTATAAGAAAAATTGAATACTTTTATTTCATAAAATTCGGGGTCTTGCAATGATCATGACCATTGAATTTATAATTGAATATCTTTAGCTTAAGTGTAAAGATGAATTGATTAACATGGTTATAATTATTGTTTATATAAATTCTGAAATGATTATATATTTCTTTGAGATATGAATATATTTGGCATGTAGTGTAAATAAGAACTGTTGAGGAATATCTTTGGCCCGTAGTGCAAAGATGAATTATTGATGAATATCTTTGGCCCTAGTGCAAAGATGACCTGTTGTTGAATATCTTTGGCCTGTAGTGCAAAGATGACATGTTGTTGAATATCTTTGGCATGTAGTGCAAAGATGGTCTGTTGATGAATATCTTTGGCCCGTAGTGTAAAGATGAATTTATTAATATGATTATGAACATGAGCTGTGATTTGGTATAACCATGATCTTTGATGTTTCAGGTGATGAAAATTATCTTTATCCTGGATGAGAAAAGGAATTTAGAACAACAATTACGATTATGAGTTATACATGTGATTGTGGACAGGAATTGTTGATTGATGTTACAGGAATAAAACATTGTTGGTGGATTTTTAACACGAAAAAAATAATAGACTTTATAGTCTATTTGACTCTTCTAATGGATTGTTCGTTCCGCTGCAACTATGGTTGAAATTTTTATCATCTACCATATGTTCTAAATCTCTGATTTAATTCTGTTGAAGGCTATTGATAACTTATTTGTCTTTAGTCATGATATTCTTTACTGGGCTAGTTGTGCTCACCCTTCTGTTTTACAATTCCTTTCAGGTAATAAGAGTGTAGCTGGGTCGAGCGGGGGTAACAGGGGAATAGAACGGTGGTCGTCATTTAGTAGTTATATTTGGTGAATCAAATAGGGTGAGGCGAACCCAACGTTGGAAGGGTGTTTTGTCACTATCATACAAGATGTCTAATGACATACAAACTCGTGTCATCATAAGACAGGGTTGTGCTCATCCACTTGCTGAGTATATTTACGAGCACTACCTATATAATCTTGGTGTTTGTTTGAAGTATAATTCTCAATTAGAGACAGTGGAGATAATGATATGTCAAGAGAAGACTCACCATTGATAGTAACCATTGGGAATAATTGAAAATTAATATTTTATCTTTTTCTGATAAAATAATTCATTTAAATATATTATTTAAATAATATATTAATGGTGATATTTTTACAATGAATGTGGGATATATGAGTATATGAGGAGGAAGAGTATTTTGTGACATTAAATGATTAACGCATGTTTTGTGTGTCGGTGGACCCCAGTAATTGACTGAAATTTGATTATAGCATGTAAAATCGTCCGATTATGAATTTCGGTCAATTTCTGTTTAGAATTTGGAAAAACTTTCTTTTGCAAAGTTGTAGAGAATTGAATTTCTTATAAAAAATCGCAAGATTCGAATTTTCTGACAAAAGGGCGATTTGTTATGAATTATTGAAGTTCTGAAGTTCCGAAATAATTGATTTTTGAGAGTTTTAGTTAATTATTTTGAGAAAAATATTTTTTGTGCAATTAGTGGACTCACATGTGTTATAAATGATCTGAATTCAGATCTTCAAAGGTGGGCTTGACAAAAAT
Source organism: Panax notoginseng (assembly GCA_016801055.1). Lineage (NCBI taxonomy): Eukaryota > Viridiplantae > Streptophyta > Magnoliopsida > Apiales > Araliaceae > Panax > Panax notoginseng. Next base: position 190,825,856 of record CM029021.1, read on the forward strand.
TTAATTATATTAATATTTTATTAAATTTTATACTTTGGTGTTATAAGCATTTTCCTATAAATAGGGTGCTTAGGTTAGAATTGAAAATCACACCAGAAACTGAAATCTTCTCTCTTTCTCTCTCGATATATTGAGCGTATTCTTGTGAGTATTTTAATACTTTGAGTGTTGCTATACGGTGCAAGTTCAAGTCATAGCCTATATCCGGTGTTTCAACTAGAAGTACTGTCTTTACAAGGTAAGGGATGTTATTTTATTCAAAAATGATATTATTTCTTCAATATCATTATGTCGAAATATTGGTTGAAAATTTTTATCAAATTTAGAACTTTTCATGTCGGGATTACTATTCATGAGTTACTATTCACGAGTTATTATTAACCGAAAAATAAAATTTTTTTCTTTTCGTCCAAAATATCTATTCTGAATACTAGCTTTGATTGTATCCATGTTTTGATCATTCTTAAATTTTACTTTACTATGATTATTTATGAGGTATTTTTGGACATGGAATAGCTGAAATACGAATCCTTAATATTTACTCTTTTGTTTCACTGGATTCGTTTTCTTTAAAATATTTTTCATCATCCTCAGTCCTAAATGATGATATAACTGAATATATTTGGCCTGTAGTGCAAAAATGAATGATTTCTGATGAATATCTTTGGTCCGTAGTGCAAAGATGAACATGTGTTTAGATGAACATGACCAACTGATGAATATCTTTGGCTTGTAGTGCAAAGATGAATATTGATTGATGTTACAAGGATAAAATGTTGATGATGGACTTTGAAATTCATAAATAATCGTAGATTTCATTTTCTACGTAACTCTTCTATGAATTATTATTTTCCGCTGCGAATATTGATTTAAAACTTGTTGTCTATTGTATTATATTAGATTTTTCCCTGTTGAAGACTAACGATAATTTTTTCTGTATTATCTTAGTCATAATGTTCTTTACTGGGCTAGTTGAGCTCACCCTTTTCTTTTTTGTTCTATTTTTCTCAGGAGGCGAGAATGTAGCGAGTACTAGTCGGGGTATGGAATGATGATTCTAGAAGTTATTTTAGTAGTCCTCACCATTTTTGTGAAATAATGTATCAATAATTGTAATGAGGATTTATTTGAGTGTGGATATTGTCTAGATGACAATATTTGTATTTAAACTCACAGTTTTTATGTTGTATTAATAAAGTTGTAGTTGTATCTGTACCATGTATTTTGACGATTCAGAATGGGTGTTGTATACCTATTTTGGGGGCGTCACAACCACCTCCACCACTCCTTTCACCTCCCAACCCACCACCAACTTCGACCTCCTGCAAACCCACCTCGCTGCCCAAAACTTCCGGCAAGCCGACGAAGAAACCCGTCGCCTCCTAATTAATTGCACTCGCCGGCGACACCGCCATCAAGCGCGGCTACGACTTTTTCTCTGAGGTCTATTACTGATTATGCTTCTTCTAGATTGCTCCTTTGTTACAGATTATAATGATCTATGAAGTTTCCTTTTTGTTCTTTGTCGGAATCGAAAATTGGCGATGTGATTTTTGAGCGTAAATTTGAGACGTGATTTTTGAATTTTTTGGTTATTTGGTAACTGCCAAATTAAGTGGAGTAGTTTTCTCCTTGAATTAAGGGATTTGTATTTTTGTTGGATTGGATACAATGACATGTTTTGCACTATTATTGATATTATTATACATTATTGCACTGTTAATATAATTATTTAGTTGATGCACTTTTCTTGTAATTACTTTCTATTTATTGTATATTTATGTAAATGACCCCTTTTTTTATTAGTATATTTTTCTCTTATGTTTAATGGATGAAAACACTTCAAAATTTTCATTTTAGATTCATTTACATTTTTATTTCCATTTTTAAATCTTATACATAAACAATTTTTCTTATTTAGTCCAGCATATTCCTACAGAATTATAGTTTTTAAATTATACCCCCTCAGTTTCTTTTTTATTTGTCTTTTAGTGAAATTTATTTCTTTTTATTTGACGTTTGTAGATTTCAAGAAAGTATTAATATCTTAATTTTTCATATTATCTTTACATTAAATATCAACTTATTTCTCTTTTATTTTTTTAAAAATAAATTTTAAAAAGATAATATTGAGATTTTATAACCATTTTGATCGATCAAACAAAACTGCCTTCTTGAGGTTGTGTGAGATGTAACCTCCTTTCTCTTTCTTAATTACATTTTAATTTATTCATAAAATCTCCCTCACATTTTCTCACACATTTTATAATTTCTATTTAATTTTTTTCTTGCGCAGATGACACAAATACTAACATATTATAATGGGAGGAGAAAATTTAAAGAGGTAGTTATTATTTATTGAGGTTTTGTCACAATAACTATCTTATTTTCTCTCTATTTAAACTTTCAATTAATTTTTTCACTCTCATTTTTTTAATTATGTACACACCAATGATACTTTTGGATTGAAGGAATGTAATAGAATTAAGAAGGAACGAAATAAAAAAAATAGTATATTTGATCATCTTTTTGAAGATAAACTCTGTTCGTTTTTCGAGTTTCATAAATGCATCTAGTCATAATCACATTTAATCACGGGCTTTTACAAAGTATAACAAGTTTATACTCGATACAAAATAAAAAAATACTATATATTATTATTAGTAATTGTTCGTGCCTGAAGTCACGGCGTAACGAAATCATCCCTCCCTCTTCGTTTCAACAATCCCACTTTCATTCCCTTCTCTCCTGCTTCTTCTCCTTTCACCATTTCCCGCTCAAATCAATTAGAATGAATCTGAATCGTCCTTGTATTTTTTCGCTCAAATTCAAAATGAGTTTTATCTTATTAATATAGACATGCTTGAACAACTTTTTTTTTATCTAGATTATTTTGAATTCTACAAATTGTTCTGCTATTATTTATTATATAACGTTTGATTACAAGAAAACCAATATTCATGCTCCATAATAACTTACTCTTAGTAATTATACTCACAACTTCATTCTTATGTTATAAGCAGTTTGATTATTGTCCATTCATGCATATATTAAACTTTTTTTTATCAAATAAATTAAAATATATTAAAACTATAAATTATTAGAGAAAATGGAAATATTACAATCAAACAAATTGAAATTGACAAAAATATGTTGATTATTATTGTAGGCATGCAGACATAATGGTATAGTCAATAAATTAATACAAAAATTAAATAATAGATTTATGTGTATACTTGCAACAAAAATAGACATTTATTAATCGCAATACAAATCTTTTCAAAATTGTAAATTATTACTCTATCCAAATGATGTATTCGAAAAGAGAGATGAATGATTCAAAAACATTTATTTTTTAAAACTTTCTTCTTTGGACGTTTATCAATATAAAATTATAGTTAAGACTTATATTTACAAATCATGGCCATTTAACCTTAGCTTTTGACATATTCAGTTTGTTAGTATTTTTCAAAAAATGGCAGTCTTTTTTCTTGAAACTATATTCATACGTTTGGATTGAATGAATTATGTAACGGATGATTTAAAATCTATATTTGATTGTTGGTGGTGGGTGTTGTCATATATATGTTGATTTATATATATATATATATTATTTTTATTTTAATGATGACAATATATTTTATGGAAATATTCTCTGCTTACTTGTGCTTAATAATAAATTGCATGATTTTAGGGGGAGTTATATATTATCATCATCAAAAAGAGGGAGAATATTGGTTTATATATTATGTTTTAACGATGATAATATGTTTTGTATGGAGTTAATATGTTGTATGGAAATAATAAATATGTTTTGAATGGAAATAATATGTTTTGCATGAGAATAATATTTTGTGCATGAAAATAATATGCTTTGCATGAAGATTTCCTAGTCCAAATGCTTTTAATTGGAAGGCATATTTTTTGTTGAAAATTCTTTTCGTAATATATTATCTCTAGATATGAATTTTGTTTTGAATAGGAGTGTGTTAAGGAATCTTTTTTAGCCATACAAGTTGACTTGAAATTAGTTACTAAACAACCTTATGTCAGAGTACTATACTTTTTCTCTTTTAATTAAGTCTTTCCGTCTACTTTGGAAACTATATCTTTTGAATAATTGATTTTAAAAATATCTCATATCCGTTGGATAAAATAAGTTGCTAAAAGAATGTTTCTTTCCCAACTATGATATGAGCTAACAATATTTTATAGCCGTTAAAAAGATTGTTGATATTGTTATCCCTCATTGAGCCGCCATTCATGCTACTGATTGATATAGTCGTTGCTTACTGCCCTATATATATTCATCTTGCTCGGCAAAAGAGAGGACACACGAAGCTAATATCAATCTTTATATAGAGACAATTTCATTGAGAGCTTTCAAAGTCTATTTCCAGCAATCTATTGTATTGTTTTAATTCCTTTTGGGCTGGAAAAACATGGTTCATTATAATCATATTTCCTTGTATTAAAATTCGAGTTCAAGCTTTGTTTAGCTTGATTGATCCAATAGTGGATATGGTTTATATTCAAAGAGAGCTTTCTGGGTTGCAAAAGGTGCAAAGGTTTCACTGGTGAAAAAGATTATAGAAGTGCAAAGGGGCAATGATGTCTGTCAGTGTGAAGCTACTTTATACAAACAAACTAGAGGCCGATGGTATTCTTCTTATGTGTATATGGACATTTCTTAGTAATTAAATAAAGGGCAAACTAATTAAAGAGTCTCTGCATGGATGCCCTTTGATTTGATTTTTTATATGTGCATGTACCTAGCTAAAACTAAGGAAATTAGATCTTAATTTCTAAGCAAAATATATAATGGTATTACATTAATCCTTTTTGGCTTAAATATGAATTAGTACCCTAAACTATAGGTCATATTTCACTTCGGTGATCCACCTTTCAATTTTGTCAATTAGATGATTAAACTATCAATTTTTTTCAACTGTAACAAAGTGAACATGCCACGTCAGAAATTGCTGACGTGACTAATTGTGTGGGGCCTTAAGAAGCTGATGTGGCAAAAATAATAATTTTTTAATCATTAAATAAACAAATCTGATTAAATGTGGGGCAAAATGGTCAAAACACAATTTAACATTTCAAATTAAAATAAAACAAACATTAAACATATATCAGTACCCTTTCCATTACAATCGATCGATCAAGCCCCAAATCGCTCGACAAACCCTAGCTCAACCGAAGCTAAGAATTTCTGAGAATCAACCATTGCGCCACTCAATCGGTTCAACAATGAAGTAAGTATGTGATTTAGCTTTGAGACAGATCACACCAAACTCGCAGCGAATTAAAGAGAGAACCCGTCTTTCTCATCCACTCTCCTCGGCCAGATTTACCGTTCTATCGATGGTGAAGATGAATTAGTCCTTTACACAGAAACCATGAGGAAGAACAAACACCACTCCACTACTACGACTACTTTAAAAAACGACCAAGATGTTGCAAATTTTCGACGGATGGAGAAAAAGAAGGTAACTAGCAGCACTAGCGAAAAAATCATACCCCATAACAAATCTGCTGCTGCTAATTACAGAAGAAAATCACTGAAAAATGCAGATGATATTTCTTCAATACTCCTAAATTCGAGTTGGAGTTCTTCAGATTCTAGCTCTGGCTTCTTCTCGTCGAAGGCCGAGTCCAGTTTTGGAGTTTTTTCAAACAGTAATTATAGGCCCAAGCCAATTAGAACCAGCTTCTCTACTCAGCAGCCGGCTGGAACATTTCAAAATCATCAACTTTCAGAGCAGAAATTAAAGCACCAAGGCGGTACCGGTGTGGTTTTGTGAAGACCAAGTCGAAAATGTTGAAGATTTACGGCAATCTGAAGAAGGTTAAGCAGCCAATTTCATCTGGCGGAAGGATTGCAAGTTTTCTCAATTCTATTTTTAGTAGTGCAGGTAATTGCTAAGAAAGCTAAGATTTTTTAGCTAGGGTTTGTCGAGCGATTTGGGGCTTTTGTATCGGTTGTAATGGAAAGGGTACTGATATATGTTTAATGTTTGTTTTATTTTAATTTGAAATGTTAAATTGTGTATTGACCATTTTGCCCCACATTTAATTAGATTTGTTTATTTAATTATTAAAAAATTATTTTTTTTGCCATATCAGCTTCTTAAGGCCCCACACAATTAGCCACGTCAGCAATTTCTGACGTGGCATGTTCAATTTGTTACAATTGAAAAAAATTGATAGTTTAATCATCTAATTGACAAAATTGAAAGGTGGATCACCGAAGTGGAATATGACATATAGTTTAAGGTACTAATTTATGTTTAAGCCATCCTTTTTTAAAATTAGAGATAAAAAAATTTTTCTATTTGTTTCAAAATTAAGGACACAACATTAACAATTTATTGAAGCTGTACTAATATAATAAATCAAGCAGGTAAAATAAATTTATAAAAGAGAACCAAACTTGTAAACTATGTCAAAAATCAAAACTCTTCAACTAAAACATTAATATCGATCAAAATGCAAAAAAATTGCAATAACCAACGTACGTATAGACAGTTTGATCATTAGGTCCACACGACTACTACACCCCAAAATAAATAATAATTGCCAAGAAAATTTGAACACTAGCTCTCGATTAAAGAACAGGCAGATGGTGTAAAACATCCACTTAAACTAATGTATTTCTGAAGAACATAAACCACTAAAAATCTAAAACTCTAATTTGGGCTAAATTTCACCCAAAGGGTAATTATGACTAACAATTTCCATTCTCTTGTCTACAAACGAATTAAGAAAAAAAAAACAACACCATTTCATGCCCAGTGATGACGAATATCTTGGGATGCATCTAAATCTGCAAAATCTTGATGTGTTGGTTCTGGCAAAACATAAGGGCACAATGCTTGGTTATTTGATGGATTCATCATCATATTCATATTAGAATCTTGAGGAGGCAACCAAGAGACTGGCTTTGGAAAACTTAGTCCACCAGGATACTCATCAATGGTATTTGGAACACCAAAATTTTCATGATTTTGATCAGTCCTCACGGCCAATTGATTCAAAATAATATTATTGTTGGTGTTGGGGTTTAGTTCTTGTGGGTCGTCAAGTAATGAACTCAACGAATATACTGTTGCTAAGAGTGTATTCTCATCGGAGCATACAACTTGTTGCGAGTCAGCAAGCAAATGGTTTTCAATTTCATTGAAAGATATGCCGCTGTTAGGAGTATTCATTCCTGATTGATCTTCACCAGAGTTTATGGGATGAAATTCTTGGTATGGAAACTCTGGATTGCCTTTTGTTGCCATATTCATTGATGATTTCGCCCAAATGTTGTTTACTCCTTGACTCCAAAACATGGCCCTTTGGTTCTCAATCGCGCAGTTTCTTGCTCTCTCGTGATCCATATCTGGAAATTAAATACATAACTATTGAAACAAATGAAAGGTATAAACTTAAGAGCATTAATTCTTGTATATATGTGTGTCACTATCCTGTCATGATCTGCTAGGGTAAAATTATTTCAAGTTGTTGTTTCTGGCAGTTCTATAGGAATGAGTTGCATTCATATAGTTAGAGAATTGCATGCAATTTTGTATATATAATAGCTATACCAATGCAACTAATTTCTATTGAACTTCTCAAAACAAACTGCCTGGAATCAAAGATATTTTATAAGAGGAAAGTTTTTTTTTAAAACTTGACAGTGGCGAAGTTGAATCCACAATACCAAGAGGAGGATTTGGTGTTACTTTGAAGTTCTGAACATGATGATGAGGATGAACAACAGGTGTAGGAAAATTTTGTGCATGATATTGCAGTTCGGGAGGGAATTCAGAGCCATTTCCATTGGGATTGCAAGAGTATCCTGAAAAGCCATAGAGTCTTTGGCCAAAATATGGATTGTTAAGAGTTGGGAAAGTTTTCTTGCTCAACTCAAACAATCGGTGATCGCATTGCAGAAGCTTCTCATAGTGCTTATCAAGAACTCCTGGGGGAAATACAACATAGTGCCTCCTGAAAAAACAATATCATTGCAAGTAAGTATACACCTAAAAGTAAGAACATACATACATATAAAATTTATTTCCGGTAAGGTATGTGATTAAATATAGTAAAATGAGTAGCATTAATTTTGTAGTATTCAACATCTTGCAAATTTTTGGAAAGAATTAATTGACAATGAACTAGGTTTAAACAACATATTCCGGTTTTAATTTAACACAGTGCTGCATAATTTTAGACAAATGCATGCATTTGGGGATGCCATAGAGGCATAGCAATTTTGTGATAATGAAGAAAATATTTCATTCACCAACTCTTATCTAAGTAATTGAAAAGTGAATATGTATGCTTATATGTAAAGACACTATATTTTGCATTTTATGTTTAGTATATTTCAATATTTATATTTTTTCACGAAACACCCAGTTTTTGTATTCAAATTGGACACAAAAAGAGGAATGACATTGTTTAGTATTCGTAGATTTGTACCTTGAGTAGTGTTTACTGTGTATTGCAGCATATATATGTGGACGATATTTGGTCCTTTTAATATGTGTGATTTGTACAGAACATGAATTGATGCTTAATTTTGTTTGTTTCCTGTTTTTCCATATATTGTACTCTTTCCATTAAAAAGTTAAAAAATGCAATTTAACTTGGATATGTTAAATTTTAAAATCAAAAAAAGTTTAAAATGAATAAATTTTGTGATTTATATTTTTGTTGTATGTTATATAATTATAATAATTATATTATTTAAAATTAAATAAATTTAGTCTGTCCTGGTTTAAATTTTAAAATTAAATAAGAAGAGTATTTTTACCAAGAAAAATGAAGACTAAATTCAGTAGGGGACGTACGTTTTCAGAAACTTAGCTGGTGTTCCTACTGCATGTTTGACACGTAGGCTTACGAACAGAATAGGGATGCATGATGCTCTGCTTAGGGAATATACTAGTTCTTGCATAATCTTTAATTGTTACAACTTGCAATCCAATGAAATTCTAATTATTATTAACAACAAATAAAATAAAATAAAAAACTCAGACTAATTAGTGATAGTATGATATGATACTTTGATAATAAAGCTGGTCTAAACAACATATTCCGGTTTAAGTGATAGTACGATATGATACTTTGATAATAAAGCAGTATTCCGAAATATTTTTACGGAATTACAAATCCCACAAAAAAGAAAATACCAAAAAATGGAGGAGGAGAAAATTTGAGACCTGTACATGGGAGCTTGACCTCCGGTAAAATCTGCTGCCTGATGCCAGAGAGTATGTTTTCGCGGCTGGGGATTAGTCTCTTGGAAATATGAAGGTGGATTGTTCAACTACCAAAATTATGCAGCACTATGTTAAAATCCATAATTCAACAACTTGTTACTTCTTCTTTTTTAAAATGGTGGATAAATATTAAAAAAATAATTATATCGTATTAAATATAATATTAATTATCTATATTATTTTAAAATTAATAACCAATTAATCAGTAAAATTAAGTTAATTAGAGAGAATTAATTAAACTCAAGGCAAAAAGTATATATATAACCTCGATTTCCAAGATAGCGGGCTGATCATCATGAAGAACGGCACTAATCCCAATGATATCAGACCATTGTATTTCAATCTTACTCTTCAATGCTCCCTCAAGAATTTCCCACACAATTTTCTTTTTGGCATAGTAACATTTAGCTATCAAATCACCTTCATTCCTAGACAACCTCTGTGAAAATATTTCCAATTATAACTAGATGAGAAGCGTTATTTAATAATTATCTTTAACTAATTCAATGCAAATATATATTAAAAAATATATATATATATATACACACCTCCCAAGTGCCAATTCTTAGTAATGTAGCACTGAAATTTGAAGCCTTCAACTTTTCGTAATCCATTTTCACCCGTAAATCTTGATGATCCGATGTTTTTCTTGTTTGGGATAACTTCATTTCTATTAAGTTTATAAAGGATGGTGTTTTACTTAATTTCAGTCCAAGAGGGCTGCTTTCTTTACAAAAGTTAATGCGTGTTACCTGCAAATACCCAATAATAATATATAGAGCTTGGAGATTTTAGCAATAGGCTTATACATACATATATATATATATATATATATATATATATATATATATATATATATATATAAATGTTGTAAAAATATATATGGGGAATAAACCAATATATTGTAAAACAATATATAAGAAAAATCCAGAACCTGTGGATTTAGGTCCGTAGATAGTCTGATTCTCTTGAATTCAACTTGTTGATCAGAAGTCGAATCCAGATTCCGCTTATGAGTAGCAGAAATCTCACCAAAATCCCCACCTTCCCCATGATCATTCCCCGTGTTATAAAACCCTTCACAATCTCCTTTTCGAAACATCATACATGCATACAAATATTAATTATACTACTATATATATCTATCTACGTACTAATTATATCTCCCTATCTATCTATATATAAAACATGTGCATATATCTGAATATGATCAGTGTATATATAATATATCTATATATATATATATATATATATATGTATATACCCTACGCAGTGGGATGCGGAGACCAGAGGAGAGAGGAGAGACAAAAAGAGTAATTTGTGATTTAAGGTAGAAAATTAAGTTGGGCACTTATTTTATGCAGAAAAAAGCCAATCATAATAAAATAAGTGTGCATGTGAATTTGTTAATAAAAAAGGACTCTTTTGACTTGGAATTTCTTACTTTAGGTTTTTAGAAAAATCTTAACCACATAAGAGTAGAGATTCTTGGGCTTACTCCTTAGATTTGTTTGTTACACGTTTTTATTTTCCCTCCACTCCTCTCCCTCCCTCGTTATTTACCTATTAATTTAATTTTGTATCTTAATTTATTTTCAAAATTTTCAATTTAAATAAATAAATAAACTAAAGGAGGAGATTCTTAATTTATTTTACAAATTTTTGCTTGAACCAAAATTAATGTTTTTGGCGGTTAGGGTGACTTCAATTATACTCACTCACTTCCTTTTTATTCGTCTTTTTTTAATAGTAATGAAATTTGTTTCGTTTTTTATACTACATCGTTTGTAGATTTCAAGAAAGTCACAGGTTCCGGTTGAGGATCCATTAATAATAAACACGAATCAAATCACTGAATGGGAACAAACATGTTAACGCCAAGTTTCGTCTGCGCGTCCAATCACAAAATCCACGCGCTGAATCCTGCACAATAACAGATCACACAGAAGCTTGACGGCCGTACCGCCGGGGGATAGCTCCGGTGTGAGAATAAGTACAGGCCGTTCACAAGGTTTAACAATGGAGGTTTATATGTTTAGTGCTCAAAGTAGATATTACCTGTTAATTGTAACCTTGGCCTTGTATTTATAGAGCTCTCACCACCTTGGTATCCTCTTCTTTGGATTAGAGTAGGACTCCTAAATATGTTAGCTACCATATTTGGGTCCAACACAATCTCCTTAAAAAGAGCAAGTGGAATCCCTTTCCACCACTACATCCAGAGTTACCTTGTTGACGTAAGATTAGGGTTGATACCCTTAATCACGTAAACTCCTTGTCGCACCAACTCTGCATGTGGACTGCTCATACGCTCAGGCCCAAACCAATAGCTAAACCCAACCCTTACGATGACCACGGGCCCCAGCCTATTGGGATCGGGTAACCGACCCCGATCTTACATCTCTAAACATACGAGCCCGACCTCCTTTGACCCGACCCAAGCCTTCAGCCCAAAAGAGGGTCGGGAAAACACTCCCGAACATTGCCCCCCAGTCTCTTGTTATAAGATATTTATGACACGAGACTTGAGAGGACATGAATTCTAATAGTCACGCCATAATGATGAGTTGTCTCGGGAACCCAAGCGGTTTCTCCTCGGTCCGCGAGCTGGTACACGTTTTTTCATAACTGGGCCCACCTGCCATAAATAACCGCCTTTGGAAGCCGTGCTAGACGGGCTATATAAGCTCCCCAACATTCATCACCGTCACTTTCTTCGAGCCTTCAATATTTTGAATCTCTGTCAAAATTTTCCGGCAAGGGCGATTTCCGGCGAGACACTCATTTTTCCAGATTTCTTCAGTCCGTAACGTTTCCCCACTAAGTTCTTGTCTTGTACCTTTCTTCCCTTCAAACCACCATAAATGGCTGATTCCAGCGATCCTCGTCCCACACCAGCCACAGCAGCCGGCATTCCCACTCTTACCTCCGGCGACCTTCTCCAAATCGAGCTGGAGGCTGCTCCGGTCGAACTCTCCATGGAGAACGTCGAAACCAGAATTCGCCAACTCTACGCTTCGGAAACCGACTACGCTGTCATCAACACCAAATCTTCCATCACCCACTCTCAACTGTCGGACATCCAAACCTTATTCAACATCCCCAAAGAATACAAGCTTCGGGTTCCCGAGGCCAGCGAGAGGATGTACCACCGACCCAATGTAACGACCCCAAAATAGGTCCATTCCACCCAACCCATTCTGAGTCGTCAAATACATGGTACAGAAAATAACTACAACTTTATTACAACAATTGTCGTGCAAAATACAACAACACATATGCTGTGAGTTTGGATACAAATATATACCAAATGTGACTCATGTTCCAACCGTGGACATCACCTCACAATAACACCTTACATAAAGGTATAGTCAAAAACTGTTTTAGAAATTAGAATCTTTGGGAAGTGCTCAAGGAAACCTTCGTACATGGGAGGCCACGCATCTAGATTATGATAGATATCATATGGCCACAGAATTATCCTTGGTTGACCCAATAGACCCCAAAGAAAAACGAGAAGATTACTATCATATTCTTCCCAATGGTGAGTCTTCTCTTGACTTATCATTATCTCCACTGTCTCTAATTGAGAATTATACTTTAAACAAACACCAAGATTATATAGGTAGTTGTGACAACCCCAAAAATAGGTTCATTCCATCCAACCTATTCTGAGTCGCCAAATACATGGTACAAAAAATAACTACAACTTTATTACAATAATTGTCGTGCAAGATACAACAATACATATGCTGTGAGTTTGGATACAAATATATACCAAATGTGACTCATGTTCCAACCGTGGACATCACCTCACAATAACACCTTACATAAAGGTATAGTCAAAAACTGTTTTAGAAATTAGAATCTTTGAGAAGTGCTCAAGGAAACCTTCGTACATGGGAGGCCATGCTTCTAGGTTGTGATAGATATCATATGGCCACAGAATTATCCTTGGTTTACCCAATAGACCCCAAAGAAAAACGAGAAGATTACTATCATATTCTTCCCAATGGTGAGTCTTCTCTTGACTTATCATTATCTCCACTGTCTCTAATTGAGAATTATACTTCAAACAAACATCAAGATTATATAGGTAGTGCTCGTATATATACTCAGCAAGTGGATGAGTACATCCCTGTCTTATGATGACACGAGGTTGTATGTCGTTAGACATCTTGTATGATAGTGGTAAACCACCCTTCCAACGTTGGGTACACCTTACCCTATTGGATTCACCAAATATAACTACTAAATGAACTTTTCTATACTACTTCGGGAGAACATCCACAGCTAGAGACCACCGTTCTATTTCCCCGTTACCCTCGCTCGACCCAGCTACACTCTTATTACCTGAAAGGAATTGTGAAGCAAAAGGGTGAGCACAACTAGCTCAGTAAATAATATCATGACTAAAGATAATTAAATTATCAATAGCCTTCATCAATAATAAATCAGAGATTTAGAACATATGGTAGATGATAAAAAAAAATTCAACCATAGTTGCAGCGGAACATGCAATCCATTAGAAGAGTCAAATAGACTATAAAGTCTATTATCTTCTCCATGTTAAAAATTCACCAACAATGTTTTATCCCTGTAACATCACTCAACAGTTCCTTTCCACAATCATATGAATAACTCATAATCATAATTGTGATTCTAAATTTTTCTTCGCACCCAGGACGAAGAATATTTTCATCACCTGTCTTTACCTGAAACATCAAAGATCATGGTTATACCAAATCACAGTTCCTGTTCATAATCATACTAATAAAACCATCTTTGCACTACGGCCAAAGATATTCAACAACAGTTCATCTTTGCACTACAGGCCAAAGATATTCATCAATAATTCATCTTTGCACTACAGGCCAAAGATATTCATCAACAGGTCATCTTTGCACTACAGGCCAAAGATATTCAACAACAGTTCATCTTTGCACTACAGGCCAAAGATACTCATCAATAATTCATCTTTGCACTACAGGCCAAAGATATTCATCAACAGGTCATCTTTGCACTACAGGCCAAAGATATTCTTCAATAATTCATATTTGCACTACAGGCCAAATATATTCATATCTCAAAGAAATATATAATCATTTCAGAATTTATATAAACAATAATTATAACCATGTTGATCAATTCACCTTTGCACTTAAGCTTAAGATATTCAATTATAAATTCAATGGTCATGATCATACCAGTCACAATTCAACTTTGCACTACATGCCAAAGAGAACCCTAGTCATGATCATACCAATAATCTACCCATCTTTACACTCCAGTGAAAGAGAATTTCAACATCAGGGTTATAAAAATGTTATATATGATAATAAAAACAATATGATCAAAACATGAATTTAATTTCAAGAGCAATATTCATAAATCAACTATAATTTGGTTAGAAAAAGAAACCAATTTTGTCGTGAATAGTAACTCGTGAATAGTAACTCATGAATAGTAACTCGTGAATAGTAACTCATGAATAGTAACTCATGAATAGTAATCCCGACATGAAAAAAGTAGAAATTCCACAATAATATACATACCAATATTTCGGTATAATGATATTGAAAGAATAATATTCTTAAGCTTATAAACAATTTATTTAAATTGTTTACACTTTACTAATTAATGCATTTAATCATCATAAAATGCCAACTCTTAAGATTTCATCATCAATAATCAAAACCCTCATCAAAAATCTGCATATACCTCATATATAGGATTCTCAAGCCATAAAATCCTATTTTTCAATTTTCTTACTTCACATAACATATTTAATTCATTTTCTCATAACTAGACTATTTTCATGAAAAATATCAAATCCATTCCAAAAATATTTCTTTTCTGGGATTTAGCATAATATAGTCCCATAGTGAACATATATTTTTCTCAGAATTTTTAAAAGTCATTTACTATTTTTCATATGGCCAAAACAGTCGAATATTTAGATATTTATCAAAAATTGTACTTTTATCTAAAAATTCTGAAATTCACAGAGTATACTTCTATCATATACATGTACCCCCAATAAAAATTTTATCAATTTTGGAGTTAACCACAAGGAATTATAAGCTGTTACTTCTAAAATAGTCTTTTCTCATAAAATTCATAACTCTCAATCTATACATCCAAAAATCACCATTTTTGGACACAATCAAGAAAACTCATCAAAATATCATTTCAAATTTTTCCATAATTTTTGAAGATCAGAAAAATTATGAAACTGAAAATCATAACATCCCTTAAAATCCCTTAATATCCCTTACTATCCCTTACCTCAAAAGAGCAGTACTTCTGATCGGTATAAAGCTGAAAGAAACTTGCACTGATGAATAGAAACTCTCAAAGTATCTAAATACTCACAAAATATGCTTCATAATATAGAGAGAGAAAGAGAGAAAGCTTATGTTTTTGGTGTGATTTTCAATTCTAACTTAGCCCTCTATTTATAGGAAAATTTTGGTAGGTTTGACCTGCAACCTGATGGCTTTACCTGTTACTATTCCCACCCACCACATTTGAAATATAATTCAGCACATTTCTTCACCAACCACAAGTGGGGCCCACCAATTCTAGAATTTTCCACCAAAATGATAAACTCCGAAAATTCAATAATTTCTGAACCAGTCATCTCGTAAAATTCATAATAAATCATACGTTCATTTTTAACGGTTCAAAATTTGTGGGCATATACTCAACTTATATATGTATAACATATCCAAAAATTACCACGATCCAACGGTCGGATTAAAAATTATAACCCCCGCAAAATATCTCAAAAACCCTGATTTTTAATACCTCCATTCCGACAAAAATACTGATAAAAACCTCAACATTAACTCCTTCATTTTTAACCACAAAAATATATCCCTTATTTATATCCACATAATATAAATATTTCCTTATCATATGAATCAATAATTAATTATTCACAAATAATATTACAGAATCACATTTATGACAACCAGGCCGTTCCCAGGAAAGGGGGGGCTTTCCAATAAGGATTTCTCCTTACTGGCGCGCAATTAGATGACCAAACCTCTCCTTAGACAGAACTTTCTAGACATTGCCAATAATGTTATCTAATAATATTATTCAAATAATATGAATTATTGATCTGATAAAGGAAAATACTGTGCATCAACAATTATTGAACAACAATAATATAAAATTTCAACGTAGCAATTATTGAATCAATAAAATAAAATATTGAACAGTAATTACTGTAACAATTATTGAGTAGTGCCTTCTTACGTAAGAATCAATAATTTTAAAAATACTGTGCAATACCGTGTGCTACTGTGCAATAACGCGTATTACTGTATTTTAACCACCGGGTATTCCAACAGTGTTAACGGTAACAACTACGCCGTTATTTGTAAAAACTCAAATTTGTCGTTTTCTTCACCCGACAGTTATTCGTTATGGGGCCCACAAATAGCTGCGCCGTCGTACGAATATTCCCCGACAGAAAGAATATTCCACGACCAAACGAATATTCCCCGACAACAATGATTATTTTATAATCACTTGCTTATTTTGAAAAAAAATTCATATTTCACCCAATACTTTAAACTTTTATCAATTTAACCATTTACTGAATAGTAATTATAAGAAAAATTGAAGTCTTTTATTTCATAAAATTCGGGGTCTTACAGTAGTGCCCATAGATATACTCAGCAAGTGGATGAGCACAACCCTGTCTTATGATGACACGAGGTTGTATGTCATTAGACATCTTGTATGATAGTGACAAAACACCCTTCCAACGTTGGGTTCGCCTCACCCTATTTTCTTCACCAAATATAACTACTAAATGATGACCACCGTTCTATTCCCTTGTTACCCCCGCTCGACCCAGCTACACTCTTATTACCTGAAAGGAATTGTGAAGCAAAAGGGTGAGCACAACTAGCTCAGTAAAGAATATCATGACTAAAGATAATTCAATTATCAATAGCCTTCATCAACAATAAATCAGAGATTTAGAACATATGGTAAATGATAAAAATTTTAACCATAGTTGCAGCGGAACGAGCAATCCATTAGAAGAGTCAAATAGACTATAAAGTCTATTATCTTCTCCATGTTAAAATCCATCAACAATGTTTTATCCCTGTAACATTAATCAACAATTCTGGTCCACAATTATATGAATAACTCATAATCATAATTGTAGTTCTAAATTCCTCTTCTCATCCAGGACGAAGATAATTTTCATCACCTATCTTTACCTGAAACATCAAAGATCATGGTTATACCAAATCACAGTTCCTGTTTATAATCATACTAACAAATCCATCTTTGCACTACGGCCAAAGATATTCATCAACAAACCATCTTTGCACTACAGGCCAAAGATATTCAACAAAAGTTCATCTTTGCACTACAGGCCAAAGATATTCATCAACAGGCCATCTTTGCACTACATGCCAAAGATATTCATCAACAATTCATATTTGCACTACAGGCCAAATATATTCATATCTCAAAGAAATATATAATCATTTCAGAATTTATATAAACAATAATTATAACCATGTTGATCAATTCACCTTTGCACTTAAGTTTAAGATATTCAATTATAAATTCAATGGTCATGATCATACCAGTCACAATTCAACTTTGCACTACAGGCCAAAGAGAACCCTAGTCATGATCATACCAATAATCTACCCATCTTTACACTCCAGTGAAAGAGAATTTCAACATCAGGGTTATAAAAATGTTATATATGATGATAAAAATAATATGATCAACATATAGTTTTAATCTCAAGAGTAATATTCGTAACTCATGAATAGTAAATCGTGAATAGTAACTCATGAATAGTAACCCCGACACAAAAGATAGAAATTTCACAATAAAATCCATACCAATATTTCGGTATAATGATATTGAAAGAATAACACTACTTAAATTTATAAACAATTTATTTTAATTGTTTACACTTTACTAATTAATGCATTTAATCATCATAAAATGCCAACTCTTACAATTTTATCATCAATAACCAAAACCCTCATAAAAAATCTGCATATACCTCATATAGGATTCTCAAGCCATAAAATCCTATTTTCCAAATTTCTTTCTTCACAAAACATATTTAATTCATTTACTCATAACTAGACCATTTTCATGAAAAATACCAAATCAGTTCCAAAAATATTTCTTTTCTGGGATTTAGCTTAATATAGTCTCATAGTGAACATATATTTTTCTCAGAATTTTTAAAAGTCATTTACTATTTTTCATATGGCCAAAATAGCCGAATATTTAGACATTTATCAAAAATTGTACTTTTATCTAAAAATTCTGAAATTTACAGAGTATACTTCTATCATATACATGTACTCCCAATAAAAATTTCATCAATTTTGGAGTTAACCACAAGGAATTATAAGGTGTTATTTTTAAAATAGTCTTTTCTCATAAAATTCATAACTCTCAATCTATACATCCAAAAATCACCATTTTTGGACACAATCAAGAAAGCTCATCAAAATATCATTTCAAATTTTTCCAGAATTTTTGAAGATCAGAAAAATTACGAAACTGAAAATCATAACAACCCTTAAAATCCCTTAATATCCCTTACTATCCCTTACCTCAAAAGAGCAGTACTTCTGATCGGTATGCAAAACCGAAGGAAACTTGCACTGAATAGCAACTCTCAAAGTATCTAAATACTTATAAAATATGCTTCATAATATAGAGAGAGAAAGAGAGAAAACTTATGTTTCTGGTGTGATTTTCAATTCTAACTTAGCCCTCTATTTATAGGAAAATTTTGGTAGGTTTGACCTGCAACCTGATGGCTTTACCTGCTACTATTCCCACCCACCACATTTGAAATATAATTCAGCACATTTCTTCACCAACCACAAGTGGGGCCCACCAATTCTAGAATTTTCCACCAAAATGATAAACTCTGAAAATTCAACAATTTTTGAACCAGTCATCTCGTAAAATTCATAACAAATCATACGTTCATTTTTAACGGTTCAAAATTTGTGGGCATATACTCAACTTATATATGTATAACATATCCAAAAATTACCACGATCCAACGGTCGGATTAAAAATTATAACCCCCGCAAAATATCTCAAAAACCCTGATTTTTAATACCTCCATTCCGACAAAAATACTGATAAAAACCTCAATATTAACTCCTTCATTTTTAACCACAAAAATATATCCCTCATTTATATCCACATAAAATAAATATTTCCTTATCATATGAATCAATAATTAATTATTCACAAATAATATTACAGAATCACATTTATGACAACCAGGCCGTTCCTAGAAAAGAGGGGGCTTTCCAATAAGGATTTCTCCTTACTGGCGCGCAATTAGATGACCAAACCTCTCCTTAGACAGAACTTTCTAGACATTGCCAATAATGCTATCTAATAATACTATTCAAATAATATGAATTATTGATCTGATAATGGGAAATACTGTGCAGCAACAATTATTGAACAACAATAATACAAAATTTCAATGTAGCAATTATTGAATCAATAAAATAAAATATTGAACAGTAATTACTGTAACAATTATTGAGTAGTACCTTCTTACGTAAGAATCAATAATTTCAAAAATACTATGCAATACCGTGTGCTACTATGCAATAACGCGTATTACTGTATTTTAACCACCGGGTATTCCAACAGTGTTAACGGTAACAACTACGCCGTTATTTGTAAAAACTCAAATTTGTCGTTTTCTTCATCCGACAGTTATTCTGTTATGGGGCCCACAAATGGCTGCGCCGTCGTACGAATATTCCCCGACAGAAAGAATATTCCACGACCAAACGAATATTCCCCGACAACAATGATTATTTTATAACCACTTGCTTATTTTGAAAAAAATCATATTTCACTCATAGCTTTAAACTTTTATCAATTTAACCATTTACTGAATAGTAATTATAAGAAAAATAGAATACTTTTATTTCATAAAATTTGGGGTCTTACAATCTCCCCTCCTTATGAAATTTCGTCCCCGAAATTTACGTACCTGGTATTTCAAAGAGTTGAGAATACCTTGCTTTCATTTCAGATTCCATCTTCCCTATCATCATGATTTCTCCATTGCTCATCTCCTGTATTTTAGATATCATTCTAGAATACAGCTTTAAAATAAGGGTTAATTGAACAAATTAACATATCACATAATATCCCAATATTATGACTGACCAACAAATAAGCTTAGGTAGGACACACTAGCGAAGGATTTACTCATCTCTCTCATCCTAGTTATATTTCTCAGATCTCCGCCAGAGATCATATCCCTAAGCTCTGATACCACCAGTGATAATTGTCCCATCAGTGGACAGCACCTCACAGTGGTACCTATCAGTTTGCCACCGCAGAACGGCGTCCCCTACGGAGAGTCTGGCTTCGGTGCATCCCCCATCAACAGGAAGTCACCAGCGAGAGGCTCGGGGCTCTTTACTTATAGCTCTGATACCACCAGTGACAACCCCAAAATAGGTCCATTCCATCCAACCTATTCTGAGTCGCCAAATACATGGTACAGAAAACAACTTTAACTTTATTACAACAATTGTCGTGCAAAATACAACAACACATATGCTGTGAGTTTGGATACAAATATATACCAAATGTGACTCATGTTCCAACCGTGGACATCACCTCACAATGACACCTTACATAAAGGTATAGTCAAAAACTGTTTTAGAAATTAGAATCTTTGAGAAGTGCTCAAGGAAACCTTCGTACATGGAAGGCCACGCGTCTAGGTTATGATAGATATCATATGGCCACAAAATTATCCTTGGTTGACCCAATAGACCCCAAAGAAAAACGAGAAGATTACTATCATATTCTTCCCAATGGTGAGTCTTCTCTTGACTTATCATTATCTCCACTGTCTCTAATTGAGAATTATACTTCAAACAAATACCACGATTATATAGGTAGTGCCCATAGATATACTCAACAAGTGGATGAGCACAACCCTGTCTTATGATGACACGAGGTTGTATGTCATTAGACATCTTGTATGATAGTGACAAAACACCCTTCCAACGTTGGGTTCGCCTCACCCTATTTTCTTCACCAAATATAACTACTAAATGATGACCACCATTCTATTCCCTTGTTACCCCCGCTCGACCCAGCTACACTCTTATTACCTGAAAGGAATTGTGAAGCAAAAGGGTGAGCACAACTAGCTCAGTAAAGAATATCATGACTAAAGATAATTCAATTATCAATAGCCTTCATCAACAATAAATCAGAGATTTAGAACATATGGTAAATGATAAAAATTTCAACCATAGTTGCAGCGGAACGAGCAATCCATTAGAAGAGTCAAATAGACTATAAAGTCTATTATCTTCTCCATGTTAAAAATCCATCAACAATGTTTTATCCCTGTAACATTAATCAACAATTCTGGTCCACAATTATATGAATAACTCATAATCATAACTGTAGTTCTAAATTCCTCTTCTCATCCAGGACGAAGATAATTTTCATCACCTATCTTTACCTGAAACATCAAAGATCATGGTTATACCAAATCACAGTTCCTGTTTATAATCATACTAACAAATCCATCTTTGCACTACGGCCAAAGATATTCATCAACAAACCATCTTTGCACTACAGGCCAAAGATATTTAACAAAAGTTCATCTTTGCACTACAGGCCAAAGATATTCATCAACAGGCCATCTTTGCACTACATGCCAAAGATATTCATCAACAATTCATATTTGCACTACAGGCCAAATATATTCATATCTCAAAGAAATATATAATCATTTCAGAATTTATATAAACAATAATTATAACCATGTTGATCAATTCACCTTTGCACTTAAGTTTAAGATATTCAATTATAAATTCAATGGTCATGATCATACCAGTCACAATTCAACTTTGCACTACAGGCCAAAGAGAACCCTAGTCATGATCATACCAATAATCTACCCATCTTTACACTCCAGTGAAAGAGAATTTCAACATCAGGGTTATAAAAATATTATATATGATGATAAAAATAATATGATCAACATATAGTTTTAATCTCAAGAGTAATATTCGTAACTCATGAATAGTAAATCGTGAATAGTAACTCATGAATAGTAACCCCGACACAAAAGATAGAAATTTCACAATAAAATCCATACCAATATTTCGGTATAATGATATTGAAAGAATAACACTACTTAAATTTATAAACAATTTATTTTAATTGTTTACACTTTACTAATTAATGCATTTAATCATCATAAAATGCCAACTCTTACAATTTTATCATCAATAACCAAAACCCTCATCAAAAATCTGCATATACCTCATATAGGATTCTCAAGCCATAAAATCCTATTTTCCAAATTTCTTTCTTCACAAAACATATTTAATTCATTTACTCATAACTAGACCATTTTCATGAAAAATACCAAATCAGTTCCAAAAATATTTCTTTTCTGGAATTTAGCTTAATATAGTCCCATAGTGAACATATATTTTTCTCAGAATTTTTAAAAGTCATTTACTATTTTTCATATGGCCAAAATAGCCGAATATTTAGACATTTATCAAAAATTGTACTTTTATCTAAAAATTCTGAAATTTACAGAGTATACTTCTATCATATACATGTACTCCCAATAAAAATTTCATCAATTTTGGAGTTAACCACAAGGAATTATAAGGTGTTATTTTTAAAATAGTCTTTTCTCATAAAATTCATAACTCTCAATCTATACATCCAAAAATCACCATTTTTGGACACAATCAAGAAAACTCATCAAAATATCATTTCAAATTTTTCCAGAATTTTTGAAGATCAGAAAAATTACGAAACTGAAAATCATAACAACCCTTAAAATCCCTTAATATCCCTTACTATCCCTTACCTCAAAAGAGCAGTACTTCTGATCGGTATGCAAAACCGAAGGAAACTTGCACTGAATAGCAACTCTCAAAGTATCTAAATACTTATAAAATATGCTTCATAATATAGAGAGAGAAAGAGAGAAAACTTATGTTTCTGGTGTGATTTTCAATTCTAACTTAGCCCTCTATTTATAGGAAAATTTTGGTAGGTTTGACCTGCAACCTGATGGTTTTACCTGCTACTATTCCCACCCACCACATTTGAAATATAATTCAGCACATTTCTTCACCAACCACAAGTGGGGCCCACCAATTCTAGAATTTTCCACCAAAATGATAAACTCCGAAAATTCAACAATTTCTGAACCAGTCATCTCGTAAAATTCATAACAAATCATACGTTCATTTTTAACGGTTCAAAATTTGTGGGCATATACTCAACTTATATATGTATAACATATCCAAAAATTACCACGATCCAACGGTCGGATTAAAAATTATAACCCCCGCAAAATATCTCAAAAACCCTGATTTTTTTAATACCTCCATTCCGACAAAAATACTGATAAAAACCTCAATATTAACTCCTTCATTTTTAACCACAAAAATATATCCCTCATTTATATCCGCATAAAATAAATATTTCCTTATCATATGAATCAATAATTAATTATTCACAAATAATATTACAGAATCACATTTATGACAACCAGGCCGTTCCTAGAAAAGAGGGGGCTTTCCAATAAGGATTTCTCCTTACTGGCGCGCAATTAGATGACCAAACCTCTCCTTAGACAGAACTTTCAAGACATTGCCAATAATGCTATCTAATAATACTATTCAAATAATATGAATTATTGATCTGATAATGGGAAATAATGTGCAGCAACAATTATTGAACAACAATAATACAAAATTTCAATGTAGCAATTATTGAATCAATAAAATAAAATATTGAACAGTAATTACTGTAACAATTATTGAGTAGTGCCTTCTTACGTAAGAATCAATAATTTCAAAAATACTATGCAATACCGTGTGCTACTATGCAATAACGCGTATTACTGTATTTTAACCACCGGGTATTCCAACAGTGTTAACGGTAACAACTACGCCGTTATTTGTAAAAACTCAAATTTGTCGTTTTCTTCATCCGACAGTTATTCTGTTATGGGGCCCACAAATGGCTGCGCCGTCGTACGAATATTTCCCGACAGAAAGAATATTCCACGACCAAACGAATATTCCCCGACAACAATGATTATTTTATAACCACTTGCTTATTTTGAAAAAAATCATATTTCACTCATAACTTTAAACTTTTATCAATTTAACCATTTACTGAATAGTAATTATAAGAAAAATTGAATACTTTTATTTCATAAAATTCGGGGTCTTACAATTTCTAACCGTCTGGTCCATTTATGTCTAAAGTGTACTGTCTCGGATATGTAACTTTTATCGATCAGTTATACTTGTGGCGTTTTATCAGCCAGTTAAGTTCTTTCGGACTGTCTGGTTGTTTTACGCTCAAAGCTTGTCTGATCGGACGTGTATCTTTGTCGATCAGTTACACTTGTGGCGTTTATCGATCAGTTAAGTTTTTTAGGACCGTCTGATCGTTTCACGCTCGAAGTTTATCTGATCGGTAAAGCAGTGCAAGATTAAAATGAAGTACAAACGTTTCTCTTGAGAGAAGTTTTCATTTCATTGATAAACCGCATAAATTACACCGTTATCGGGAAAGAACAGGCATGTATTTACTGGTAATATCTCCTAAGTCTTCCAGCATGCCATGTATTCTTTACTTCCGACCCATCCATTGCTCGAAGCCGGTAAGTCCCTGGCTTCGGCACTTCTAATATCTCATAAGGCCCCTCCCAGTTAGGCATTAACTTTCCTGTGTTCTGGGGGGTTGACGCCTCTGCCTCCCGAAGCACCAAATCTCCTATCTCAAACCTCCTCAACTTCACCTTCTGGTTGTAATGTCGGGCTGTCTTCTGCTGATAAATGGCCAACCTCAACACCGCGGCGTCACGAGCTTCATCTAGCAGATCCAGATTCATTTTCAAACCTTCATCGTTATATAGTTCTTTGAATTGGCTGACCCGAAGGGTGGGTGACCCAATCTCTACCGGTATGAGTGCATCGGTCCCATAGGCCAGCCAGAAGGGGGAGTCTCCAGTTGTTGTCCTTGGGGTCGTCCGGTATGCCCACAAAACGCTGAGTAGTTCCTCGGGCCACCGACCCTTCAGTTCATCCAACCTTCTTTTTATGCCGTTGAGTAGGGTTCGATTTGTCACTTCCACTTGACCGTTTGACTGAGGGTGGGCAACCGAGGTCTTCCGGTGTTGAATTCCCAACTCTTTCAGGAAGCTTTCAAATTTTGACCCCACGAACTGCCTACCGTTATCCGATACTACAGCCATCGGGATGCCGAACCGATAAATTATTCCTTCTTTCACAAATTTAAGACATTCCTGTTCGGTGATCTTCTGCAGTGGTTTGGCTTCGACCCACTTTGTCATGTAATCGATAGCCACTATTATAAAGCTGACTTGCCCTTTGGCCTTCGGCAGAGGTCCTAGGATGTCGATTCCCCATACTGCGAAGGGGATCGGGGATAAGACCGAGTAGAGTTCTTCAGGGGGTTGATGCGGGATGTTACTGTTCAGTTGACACTTGGGACATTTTTTGACAAGTTCCTTGGCCTCTGTATAGATGGTTGGCCAGTAATACCCCTGTCTTAGAATTTTATGCGCCAGTAACTTGGCGCCCATGTGATCTCCACAGATCCCTTCATGTACCTCCCGAAGTGCGTAGCTTGCCTCTGACGGTGTTAAACATTTAAGTAAGGGAGAGCTGAAGGCCCTTCGGTACAAATCTCCATCGATCAGTACAAAATTCAAACTTCGATGCTTGATCTTTCTTGCTAGGATGCTGTCTGATGGTAAGGTTCCGTCAGCCAAATAATAGATGTAGGGCGTAAGCCAACAGTCTAGCCGATCAACACATAATGCCTCCTCTTTTGAGACACTTGGCTGCTCCAATGTCTCTAGATATACCGAACCGATGAAGGAGTTGGCATCGGTTGTCGCCAGTCTGGCCAGGGCATCTGCTATTGTATTGTTGGATCGGTCAATTCCCTGACAGCTGACCGAGTGGAAGTATGTCAGTTTATTCTTTGTCTCGGCTAAGTACTTCGTCATCCTCGCCTCCCGAGCCGCATACTCTCCCGATATCTGTTTGACGACCAGCTGCGAGTCACTGTAGATGACCAAGTTTTGTACTTCTAGGCATCGGGCCAATTTTAACCCGGCTAGAATGGCCTCATATTCTGCTTCGTTGTTGGTCGCTCTGAACTTAAATCGAATAGCTTGTTGGACCTTGAATCCTTCGGGGCTCGTCAGTATGACCCCTGCACCACTGATGTCTGACGTTGACGAGCCATCGACATATAGTGTCCATGAAGTCTTTATGTGTTGCGTTTCGGCCACCGATCCCACATCTGGCTCCGAGAACGAACATTCCACGACGAAGTCTGCTAGCGCCTGTCCTTTGATTGCCGTTCGGGGATGATACTCTATCGCGAACTGTGTTAACTCCATTGCCCATGCCGCTAGTCTTCCCGAAACCTCAGGTCGGTGTAGAATTTTCTTCAACGGCTGATCGGTGTATACCACCACCACCCGACCCTGGAAATAATGCCGAAGTTTTCTACTTGCAATGATTAAGGCATAGGCGAATTTTTCCAGGTTCGGGTATCGGAGTTCTGCGTCCCGAAGTACGTGGCTGACGTAGTACACGGGGAACTGATTTCCTCCTTGGTCCCGAACCAATGCCGCTCCCACTGCCATCGAACTGGCCGCCAGATAAAGGTATAGGGGTTCTGAAAGGATTGGTTTCATCAGCAGAGGTGCCGAAGAAAGATATTGTTTGATCCCTTGGAACGCGTCCTCACATTCTGAGGTCCACTGGAAGCTTTTCTCATTCTTGGGTCCTTTCAAGGTGTCAAAAAATGGAAGGCACCTCTCAGCTGATTTAGAGACGAACCTTCGTAGGGCCGCTATCCGACCCGTTAGTCTCTGCACATCCTTGTATGACTTTGGTGATTTCATATCCAGGACTGCCTGGATTTTCTCTGGGTTTACTTCGATTCCCCTTTTGCTGACCAAGTATCCTAGAAATTTACCCGATCCCAGCCCAAAAGTGCACTTGGTCGGGTTTAGCCTTAGCTTGCGTTTTCGGACCGTCTCGAAACAGTCCTCCAGATCTTCAAGATGTTCACGGACTGACATGCTTTTAACGATCATGTCGTCTACGTAGACCTCCATGCTCCTCCCCAATTGTTTCGTGAACACCAGGTTCATCATTCGTTGATAAGTAGCCCCGACATTTAATAACCCGAAGGTCATTTTCCTGTATGCGTATATCGCCCGATGTGTGATAAAACTTGTCTTCGGGATGTCTTCCTTGTTCATCGAAATCTGGTGGTACCCAGAAAATGCATCCATAAAACTCAACATACCGTATCCCGACGTGGCGTCGATCAGTTGATCTATGTTGGGCAAAGGGTAGAAATCCTTCGGACACGCTCTGTTTAGATCCGTGTAATCAATACACAACCTCCATTTCCCATTTTGCTTCTGGACCAATACCACGTTGGCCAACCACTCCGGGTAATCAATCTCGAAGATGAATTCGGCCTCCAAGAGCTTGACAATCTCTTCGTCGATGATTTTTTGTCTTTCTGGGGCAAAAATCCTCCGCTTCTGTATGACCGGTTTCTTGCCCGGGTCCACGTGCAGCCGGTGTAGAGCCACTGATTCACTTACCCCCGACATGTCGCTGGGTTCCCATGCAAAGATATCGGCGTAGACTCGGAGTAATTCTATCAGCCCGGTCCGGAAGGGTTCTGATAACCCCGACCCGATCTTAATTATTTTGTCTTCCTGCCCCGGTATCAATTCTACATCATCAGTTTCTTCGGCCGAAAGAGCAAGTGGCTCCGTGCTTCCCTCCGTGAATGGTTCGATCTCAATGGCCATTGTCTGTTTTCGTTTGCAGACCCCGACCCCTGAAGAAATCAAGCTGTTTCGGTAACACCTTCGGGCTATATCTAGGTCACCTTTTACCTCCCCGGTCCCGTTCGGTGTTGGAAACTTGATTTTAAAATGGGGTATCGATGTTACTGCTTGCAGGGCTGCCAAGGTAGGCCTTCCGAGGATCGCATTGTATGCCGAGTCTATTTGAACGACAAAAAATTTCACCACTATTTCAACTTGATTGGGTGCCGTGCCAAATTTGACTGGCATCTCGATGGTGCCCAATACAAGCACCGGATCTCCACTAAATCCGTACAAGGGGCCTTCACCTCCCAAATCCATCTTCTTTCCTTGCAGGTCTAACCTCTGAGAGGCGTGAGAATATAGGACGTCGACCGAAGACCCGTTATCTATCATCATTCTTTTCATATCCACTATCCCGACCTGAGCCGTTATTACCAACGCACCATCGTGGGGCTCGATGAGATCTGTCGGGTAATCCTCGTCCGTAAATGAGATAGACGTTCCCGGATATGCCCGATCCTTTCTAGGGGTTGACCCCGCAACAGATAGCACTGCTTCCAGAGTCCCACTTCTTTTTCTTCCCGATACCCGTCTAACGGAACCCCCCGAAATGACATCAACTACACCTTGGGCTGGGGGGTTCTGCGGCGTCTGGGTATCCGGGATCTGATCTGTGGTCTCCTCTCTGGGCACCTCGGCATTTCCCCGGCCTGCCACGTATTGTAACAGTTGTCCATTTTGGACATTTTTCTCGATCATATCCATCAGATTAACGCATGCTTCGGTCGAGTGTCCGGTACTCTGATGGTATTCACAATACTTATCCCGACCACGCCTCCCGGGCTTGGTTCGCCTGGGGCATGGCTCGTAGAATGGTTGGTTTTTCATTTCCTGCAGGATTTTCGATCGATCCGCGGTGAGGGGAGTATAGACCTTGCTGACGTTACGGTTGGGTAGTGGAGGCCGGTTGCTACCTGAACCTCCCCCGTTGAAGTTTTTCTTTTCCGTTCGGTCTGATTTCCACTGGTTATTGTCCGAACGTTGGTAGGTCGGTTTTTCCCGATCTTTCGATTTCTCGTAAGGTTGTTGGTGTAGTTTGAAATTTCCCAAAGCTTCTTCTATAGCGATGAACCCTTCTGCCCGATGAAAGGCCTCGGTCAAGTCTGCCGGAGGGTTAATCACCAAATCCTTTACCAGCTTCTTAGATCTCCCGATGTCTAAGCCGGTCGTAAAAAATCCCAGTGCTTGTGGGGAATTCAGCTCCGCTACCGATCCCACTGCCTCTCTAAATCGTTTGACGAACTGACTTAGGGTCTCGTCTGATTTCTGCCGTACCTGCATGAGGGACGCCGTGATCTTCCCTCGTCTTCGGTTGCTGCCAAACCGAGCATGGAATTTTTCACGAAGATCGTTCCATGACCCGATTGATCCTGGTGCCAGGGTCCCCAACCACTCCCTGGCACTCTTCTTAAGTGTTGTAGCGAACATGTGGCATTTGGCTGCATCCGAATGCCCATAGTACGACATCAGCCGATCATATCCATCCGAATGGTCGTAGGGATCTCCCAATCCGTCATATGTCTCCATCGGGGGCATCTTCTTCTTTGGATCGGCTATCACCCGGTTGATTTCGGGCGAAAAGGGAGATCCTAAACCTGTCGAAGATGTCCCCGTCGAGTTTTTTGTCCCTAGCAACTTTTCTAATTCAGCCACTCTTCGGGTAAGGGGGTCGGATCCTTCCATATGAGAGGACGATCGAGGTTTGTCCTTCCCATAATCAGGAAACGCTTCCCTTTCTGTTTGCCCCGTCCTGCCTCGGTGTTCTGATCGGAGCCCGGCCGAAGGACTCCTTCTTCTGCTCCTTCTGTCTCTGGAGCGACTCCTGTGCCTGCTCTGTTCTCTTCTTGCCTCTCCCCGCCGAGGCGATTGGGACCGGCTTCGATGCCTACGCCTTCTGGAACTCGCTTCTTGATCACCGACCATGTTGGCCATCTGTCTCTCCAACTCCACTTGTTGTAGCTGGAGTGCCAACATGGCGTCTTTGTTCTGGTCCAGTCTCTTCTGCAAGAGAAACTCTCGCTGGTCTCGGCTTCCTGCTCCCCGGTCTTGCCTCACGAGGGCTTGAGAGTGCCTCTCGTCGGCCTGACTCGCTTGATGAGGCGTGTGTTGACTCTCGGGGAAGAGCTTCCGCCGAAGATCATGGACCGGTAACTCTTCTACCTCCTGGATTTTAGACCCCAGTCGGTCCTTCACTGACCCCCTCGCCTGAGTTGTTTGGTGGGACTGCTGGGTCTTGGCCCTTTCCGAGACAACGATATTATCTCTACTCGCCATGATTGCTGCCGAAGAAAAGTATTTGTGGTTGCAAAGAAGCACGCCCTCCTTCTAGCGCCAATGTTAATGCCAAGTTTCGTCTGCGCGTCCAATCACAAAATCCACGCGCTGAATCCTGCACAATAACAGATCACACAGAAGCTTGACGGCCGTACCACCGGGGGATAGCTCCGGTGTGAGAATAAGTACAGGCCGTTCACAAGGTTTAACAATGGAGGTTTATATGTTTAGTGCTCAAAGTAGATATTACCTGTTAATTGTAACCTTGGCCTTGTATTTATAGAGCTCTCACCACCTTGGTATCCTCTTCTTTGGATTAGAGTAGGACTCCTAAATATGTTAGCTACCATATTTGGGTCCAACACAATCTCCTTAAAAAGTGCAAGTGGAATCGCTTTCCACCACTACATCCAGAGTTACCTTGTTGACGTAAGATTAGGGTTGATACCCTTAATCACGTAAACTCCTTGTCGCACCAACTCTGCATCTGGACTGCTCATACGCTCAGGCCCAAACCAATAGCCAAACCCAACCCTTACGATGACCACGGGCCCCAGCCTATTGGGATCGGGTAACCGACCCCGATCTTACATCTCTGAACATACGAGCCCGACCTCCTTTGACCCGACCCAAGCCTTCAGCCCAAAAGAGGGTCGGAAAAATACTCCCGAACAAAACATTAATCGAAACTTAAACAGATAAAACCACTAGAAATTTGCAAAATTGTACTTAATTATAATATTGAAGATAAAGAAACAAATTCAATTCGATTAGAGAAAGACATCAAATCAATGAAATCAAAATTCGATTAAAAAGAGAATAAATCAATGAATCGCTTAGCTTTGAGCGAGCGAGCGAGAGAGGGAGGGAAAGAGAGTTCGAGGTTTATTAGAAATTTGGGAATACGAGAAGAGGATCTGAAAAATAAGAATACGTTTGGGAGCTTATAATTAATTTTAAAAAGGCAGCTTTATAAATATTTGGTACTCCTTACTGAAACACTTATTTAAAGTATAAGTTACTAAACATAGAAGGTTTTGGAGTAATGAACTAAAATAATTAAATAAATAAGAATATATTGATAACATACTTGATTATTACTAGATTTTAAGAAGCATTAAAATGAAAGGACTAAAATAATTAAATAAATAAGAATATATTGATAACATACTTGATTATTACTAGATTTTAAGAAGCATATATTAAAATGAAATTTCTAATTATTTTTATAAAAAGTGTAGTAGTAATTATAAGAGTATCCCCAACAATTTCTTCAACTATTTTGAGATACTCAAATAGGTGAGCCGCATCGCAAAAATTCACTCCAACATCATCTTCAACTTTAATCATATATCAAATCTACAACCTCCTTTTCTCTCTTCAAATCTAAAGGCTAAAAACATTTATCACGCTTGATGGGTTTGATCGATGTACAACTCATTAAATTGAAGAAACTGATGAGACATAAAATATGAAAGTAGCAAATAATGCTCTTTAAATTATCAAGTAGGTCAACAAACTTTAATTTAAAGAGTTTTTTTGCTACTACTCTTGGAGATGCTCCAAACAATAGATTATTACCGAACACTTTTATACTCTTTACGTCCCTTAATATATGACGTTTTAGAGTTTCTCAGAATTGATTATAAGTCAAATTCAAGATTTCTGACAATTTGGATTGGCCGAAACCGCCAATAGCCATCTAAACCGGTCCCATGTAGCCCTTTAATTATGTGTTTTTGTTCAAATACTTTCTTAGAGATTAAACATTCGGGAATGCTATTATCACATAAAATAATCACATACCGTTTATATACTGATGACGTGGCACTCATGAATTTGTTATTAACATGATATATCTACTTAATTCAATAACAAATTCATAGGTATCGCGTCAACAATATGTGAGCGGTACGTGATTATTTGATGTGATAGTAATATTTAACATTTTGTCACAATAAAGGCTCTTTGTCTTCAACCAAGAATAACTTAAGCAGAATAAATAAATAAATAAAAATGAGTCATTATTCAAAGAATAAATTTATGTTCACACTCAAATTGTACATTTAAACACACACTCAAATTATCTCCCCGCATTTATTACTATTTTACACTCTTAAATGTATAATCATTATTTAAATATTTAAATTCAATAAAGAATTTAGTATATTTGGCATCATTCGAAATAAATTGTTGAGGTTGCCCTAGAAACACGTACCTGTATTGGAATTAAATATAGATCGATGGTGTTGCAGTCATGTTGCCCTAAAGAGAGATAGAATATAGACTATAGTTATGGTTATGGTTATCCAGCATGAAATTGGAAATGCATGTATGGGAAAGTGTGGACTGGCTTTGATGAAGCATTGAATGCTCCACCACCACCACCACCTACCTTACCAAAAGCCCATTAATAAGCATCAGTAGTAGTAGCCTTATGTATCACTACTACAAAAAGAGAGAATAGACGAAAGAAGTAAAGGCTCCATTGGAAATTCTGGGATGCGGATGGAATCATCAACAGTAGCAGCAGCAGAGACTCATCATGGGGAAGAAGATAATAAAAAGATGCGGAATGCGGAGACGTTGCTGCGTTTGTTGCCATTGAGTTTATGCCTGGCTGCACTTATGCTCATGCTCAAGAACTCCCAGTCTAATGATTTTGGTTCTCTCTCCTATTCCGACGTCGGTGCTTTCAGGTCACTTCATTCATTTCTTCATGCGTGCATGCATGCCTCTCTTTCTCATATCCATATGTATGTATTATGTATATATATATATATATATGGAGGCTAAAAATCTGAATCAAGGTTATATATATATATATATATATATATATATATATATATATATATATTAGGTGGAAATGAATTCAACTTCTTTTCCAAAATAAGGTTTTCTTATATTTTTCTTTAATTGTAGTCAGCCAGCTTAGAATTAATGTGTGAGGTGAGGCAACTAGCTAGTACGTACTCTCCTCCCTTATCCAGGACCAGGGCTATGCAAAAAATATTAATAGGGGAGTCGATCGCTAGCTTGCTTCTAGAATAAGACAACTAAATTATACGTATGCATGAGTTGTTTAATTATATATACATTACATACAGGTATTTGGTACATGCCAATGGCATTTGTGCGGGCTATTCCCTTCTCTCAGCTGTGGTCTCAGCCGTTCCACGTCCCTCAACCATGTCTCGAGCCTGGACATTCTTCCTCCTCGACCAGGTCGGTCAAAAATTAATTTAATTACTTACTCAGAAAACTTAAGGGCCAGTCTAATAAAGTAGTTTTCAGAATTTTTTATTTCATGAAATTAATTCAGTAAAATTAATTCATATATATATCTTAAGTAAATCATGTATATATTGTAATATTTATTCATGTAGGCTTTAACATACGTAATATTGGGAGCCGGGGCCATATCAGCAGAAGTTGTGTACCTTGCATACAAGGGAGATGCAGCCATAAC
This sequence comes from Panax notoginseng, assembly GCA_016801055.1. NCBI lineage: Eukaryota > Viridiplantae > Streptophyta > Magnoliopsida > Apiales > Araliaceae > Panax > Panax notoginseng. Next base: position 190,859,904 of record CM029021.1, read on the forward strand.
TTGGAGTGAAGCTTGCGGATCATTTGGGAGTTTGTGTCATAAAGCCACTGCATCTTTGGCCATAACATTCGCGGTAGTTATTTGCTATGCGGTGCTTTCGCTCATTTCCTCCTATAAACTCTTCACCAAATATGATGCACCTGTCAGCTACACTACTAACAAAGGACTAGAGGTTGCTACTACTGTTTTCCACGCCTGAACATATGCATGACCACTGTGTTTTTCTGTTTTCTCAACTTAGACGTCTGTGTACACAGAATTAAATAATACTCCCTTTTCATTTTTCTACTTCACTTTTCGTTTCCAGCCATTCCCATTATATTAATTCCTACAAAATAGAATTGCGAGTTCTGATCAGTGGCTTTTAGAATTTTGTGGAATAAAATATTATTATTTTATGAACTGAAACAAGGCCTTGGCCTTGTGAAAATATCATCAATTCCCTTTATATATATATATATATATCTTGAAGATTAAACTTCAAATAAGAAACCTTTGCTTTAAATAATTGAACAACACTTCAACAATAACTAACTAGTGACAATTAACAAAACTAATGGCATCCACTCCTTTGAAAGAAAAAAAAAAGTACCCTACGCCATCAACTTGTTGCACTAATCGAGAATCAAAATCTCATTCCAATGTTAGAAATTGCTTCTCGGTTTCTATCGGCTACAAGATATTAAAACGTTACGTATATAAGAAATAAAAACATTTTAATAAAGTTTGGAACGTTTATAGTAATTTGGCTCGTGATTTGCAAGTGTTTCTGTCCGGATACAGAACCTTTTTGTACATTTTTACAGATAATCTAAACTTTATTAATTGCCCGCAAAAAAAAAAACTAGCAACAAGCAACTAGTGGAATGCTTTTAGTGAAACATAATTGAATTTTTTATGCGATGGTGTTTCCCAATGATTGCAGTTTCCCCATTAACGATAGTAGAAAACTAGCAGATATCACATTAACATTCAACCAGAGAAAAAGTTCCTCAAGAAAACAAAACCTTTAACCTGAAAATATAGATATCAAAATGTTTAAACATTACAGTGAAATTTGACTGGGTTCAGACCAATATAGCCATTTAAATTAAACAAATAAAAAAAACTGTCCCGATAGGTTCATGGCAGAAAATGCTCCCGGGAGATAAAAATGGTATGGACTTTCCTCCAGGGAAGTAGAACTGCAACCATTGTCATGAATACGGCCGGGAGATGAAGTCCTCCACAAAACCAAACAATCCAACCTGCGTGCAGGAAAGTTTTTTCACCATGTAAACTATTCATTTACCTGTCATATAGTAAAACTTGTATATCTTGAGAAATAATAGAAAAGGATACTACACTGCAGTCATTATTATAAGATTTAATGATATTTATTTAGGCGATTTAAAGATTATTACTACCCCGCATATGAGCAACAACAGGAAAGAAAAAAAGGCCGTACATCCTTTCACGATGCATCTATTCCTCAAATCTCAATACTATAGCTAACTGTCCACAAAGCAACTATGAGAAAGCAACCAACCCACCTCTCACAAAAGGATGAAAGCACTACATGGAACGGTAGGTGTTAAGAGGAGCATAATCCAACCATTACTGCAAGTAAAAATGAGACCAAAATACGTGAGAGCACTGTTTATCAAATGACTGTTACTAGAAACAAAAAGCGAAACTGTACGAATTGTACTTGTATAAGCTTAGGAATAGCACTCAAGCTTCTGGGAAAGTGCTTTGAACTATTACATGTGGCAAAAACCATATAACATTGTCAAGTCAGCAATTAACATGCAATCCAATTTATGCCAACCAAATAGCATTACATGCATGTTTTAATCCACATAACACTCAAAAAACTGAGGCAACCAATAGGACATAGCTGGATGGAGTTTCTTCCTATATGGACACCATTACTCATCAGAATAGCATCTCCTTTGCACAACAGGAGAATGGGGGCAGTTATGGAAAAAATGTTAAATCCAAAATAAATTGTTAACACCCTAAGCAAATGCTGCATAATGTTTACTGTATTATTTCCTAAAATATTGTACTTAAAAATGCCTATGAGATATATTGTCCTTGCAATACCATTTCCCTTATCATATATCTTACCCAGAAAAAGAGAAAAGAACGACATTCCAACAACTGCCAAAACATAGGTGTGATGTTCATGACATAGGAGCGCTATTAAGCTTGTGTTAACCAGATATTTAAGGGAATATTCCACTTTATTAATACCATAGTAGAGATCATATATCAGCTAATCAGAAAGTTAGATATACTACATACTATGGATAATTCACATATATGAAAAATATTTTATAAGCACATTGAAGACGAGAATGATGCGGAAATGGAAATTTTAAAATAGAAACAAAAAGGACATACTGTTTTGAAATATTTAGACCACAAATTAGACGCAAAGATTTTTTTGTAAACTTGTTAAGTATATAACCAGTCGACAAATATTATCACATTTTGAAACTTCACAAAAAATGAGTAGGTAAACTTTTGTTGACAAAATTTTGAGTTCCTAAACAAAAATCATTATTACCCTTAACTCCAACATTCGTGTTATTACTAATGGGCCTCATGAACATCCTTTCTGCATCACCCCTCTTATATCTACACATCACATCAAATCAAAAGGGAAGTATGGTCTTCTGCACTCAAGATTTCCTTGGCTTTTGAAAAGTGACAATCATTCTGAAACAAAATAAAGCTAAAATTGATCTTTGGGAAATTGAGGGACTAGTATTTAGACATTCGTTGGTTACCATACAGATTCTGACACGAATGTACTTCTCGTACATGTCATTCCTATGCAGAGACCCTTATATAGCCTTTTTTTTATTTTTTTGAGGAGTCGGGCACAAAAATAGTTATGCAGCAAGTATATGAACAAGACAAGTTGATGGCAAGTCATAACATGGGGTCTCAAGTGCCGTGAAAAGAAATACCAGTAGGGTAATATCGCAGATTGATATTTAAATTCAGTTTTGTCCATGACTCCTGCTAAACGAGTTGCGTGCCAAGAGTTTCCGTCCAGGAGTCAAATGATCATCCTGAAAATATAAAAACAGATTAGTTTCCAAATTTTCATATATATGAGGCTTAATTGTCCAAGGAAATCAGAAAGATATTTCAACACAAAAAACAAATGAAGACATCAAAAATCAATATAAATAGATATTGCCAAACTGACCATATGACAGAATTTCCAAAAAATATCCCTAAAAACAACTAATTATATTAAAAGTATCACGAAGATAATTGCGGGCACATATTGAAAGAATGTCCTAAATGGGAATAGATTTATGAGACAATGTTTGAAGTTTGTACAATGAAAAGATTAAATGAGGCAATGTCCTTTATAATAGTAACTCAGTTTCCAGATTCATTTTGAAAGTTATATTGAAGTTGCTTGCATTTACATGCATCGTAAAAACACAACCTTTAAAACATTAAGGAAAATAAATATGCAGGAATAAAAATATAAGCAATAACACAAGCAAGCTTAAGAGATAATACAGAAGAAACACTGACAAACCTTGTAAAGAGATGCAGCTGATTCAGACTCCACAGTTTGAATAGAAACTTGTCCAAGCGACTGGAAGGCGTCCAAAGCATCTAAAGTCAGCTGCCAACCACAAAGAGCTATAGCGCTAGCACTAGAACTGGAGCCACTGCTGCTACTACAACCTGCTGCAGCAACATTTCCATTCACCCAAGGACAGAAATAATTGTGATACTTGATTGGATCAAATTCCACGGCTTCTTCATAGTTGCTTTCACAATTTGGAGGCCCTGGACAACTTTCATGGAAAGATTTATATATGCTAACATGATATATGCATATTTAAAACCTTAAATTCAGTAAACAATGGTATTTCATCCAAAGTTAAAGGTATCCACGCATTTAACTTTAATAGGTCAATTGCACATAATCTGTGCCGTGAATTACACGGGATCAAAATACAACCAAAAAACCTATACAAACTATAGTTGGTGAGAGACGGATGATGTTTGTTTGACGAGTATTTCTAGACAATATTAAACCAGGTATTTTTATAGAATAAGTTAAAATAGACCTGCTTCAGAATATCTCGTGATTAATAAAAAAATCCAAAGCTTCAACGAAGCCATCAAATTAGTAAATCCCAATCCACAATAAGGGATTGACTGCGTCAATATCCTCTCATAAGTGCGGGGAGAATTGCAATTTTATACCAATTTAGTACTCCTATATGCATAACTTATATTTACACCTTCATTGATACTAGATAGAGAGGCCTTTTTAGCCTTCAAAAAATAATATTTTATGAATATACCTGTCCCATTTGCAGCAATATAATCTGGCCCAGGGTATCCACAGTCATCAGTAGGTGATGCCCTGCCAGCCTGAGTTACTTCTTCTTTAGATGCTTCATAGCCAGAAAACATAATTGCATTGCAAGAAAGAGAAGGATGGTTACTGTTCTCGTGAAGCAACATGTTGATGTCACTGGTCTTTTCACCACTTTCGACAGATTCAGCTTTGGTGGAACCCATAATTTTTGAGCCACTATCCGCCCTTCCTACAGACCGTGACATCAGATCTTGGCTATCACCATGAGGAAACTCTCGGTCCATTTCTTGAGGGACAAAATCGCCCATAAGTCCGGGATCTGGAGCAAACTCGCCAGTTTGACCCTGATTTTCAGTTACTTCAGCAACTGGTTCCACATCACCAGCAACGCTATCAGCTTTATGGACAGATAGATCAGTACCATGGATTTCAGCTTCATGACTAGCCCCCATCCCAACACTTCCGCCACTAATTCCAAAGCTAGGCCCATCCCTTGCACCAACAGTTGTAGTATCCGTGTTCAATACTTCCTCCCCTTCATTTGTGCTGCTAACACCAATTTCACCAGCAACTCTTGAAGGAGCCGGACAAACACTCTGCTGTGCTTGATTACTGTAGTTCATTTCTGATGTCTCATTCAGATCTGGATTCCTAAACATCGTCATGGAGGGGAAGTGAACATCATCCATATCTCCAGGATGATTTTCAACACTTTCCATAGAGTCATTGTCTGTGCTATGACACAGTGTGTCCATTGCAATAACAGAGGAAACACGTGTTGAATCTCTAGTGGATGGGATACCAATAACTTGATCATTCCTTTGGTGGAAAGGATCTTCTCTATGAGAATCTCTATTAATCTCAAAAACCAGAGAATTGCTAGGACCAGCACCAGACGAATCTCTCCTATATGATGAATGATAGGTTTCAAAAGCATAAGAAGCGCGAGAACGCTTAGATGGACCAGCAGAGTACTGTTCACCATCATTTACTTCATCCCCATCACGGTCGACGACACTGCCCTCAATGCTGTCTGCCTGCCGCATCATTATATGTGGTCTGTCAACAGTGCTTCCACCTTCTTCCAAGTACCGCTTGCGAGTACTAGGACCACGCGATTCATATGATGCTGCATGATCACCAACCTCACTGCTGGAAGGCAGCCCAATTATCAGATCTCTTCCTATATTTACATCTTGGTATTGTTCAGACATCACGGTCGTGTGCAACTGTGCAGCAGATAACCCACCACCCATTGTAAGATTTAGATCCACCCCAACATTTGACAATGACTTGCCCTCATCTGTCATTGCAGCTTCATCATGGTCTGCAGTCTGCTCTTTTTCCATAACGTCATTAGTAACCCATCCACTAATTCCACTTGCTGCACTTGCTCCACGTGTCAATGTCATTTTCTTGCTTGTTTCAGGCATATCAACACTACTGGGAGCGAAGCGAGCAGGACGAGCTACGGTCAAGAAATCCCAGATCCTAACTGTGGCTCCACATAAGCTACAATCTAACAAGGGAGACCTTGATTCACACGTTGACTTGGGGCCCAGTACTTCATTCTTTCCGGAATCTTTTTTGGTTGAAGCAGACAATGCTTTCTTGCTAGGGCCAGGACCATGCAGACGGACAGCGTCTTTAGTAGGATGAACTGAGTATCCATTCCTAGCTGATTGAGCAGAATGTTCTTCAGAGTCTTGAACATTTGGAAGCCACCTTGGCTCCCACCCACACAGGCTAATCAGTTTTTGGGCCTAAAATTGAGGAGGGGGGAATTGTTAAGAGAATGAAATGCTAAAAAGCATATATTTAAAGCATTACCAATTTACCATCATAGATTATCTTACACGAGAATAGACACAGACGACCTCCTCTCTGGTGTACTCCATATGTGGCATAATGTCTGCCTTCAAGCCAGATTCCCCGACTGTAAAAGTCCGTAGGTGAACCAGAAAGCGGTCTATTTCTAGTGCCCGGGAAACTCGAATCTGTTCAATTGCAGATGCAGCCACAATAGGGAGGGAGAGAAACTGGAGGAGTCCATCACAGCGATCCTTATAACCACCAATCAGGGCTGATGGAGGAGTAGGAGGGAACTGCACCAAGCTCTCTGCACAGCTGTTTCCTCTCCAGGGGCAACTGATTTTGTGTACTTCATCAAGCTGTTTGGCAAAGTCTTCCCCAGCACTTTCAGCTATCAAAAGAATTAATGAAAATAGAAATGGAAGCAATGGATATAAGCAAAATCTAGTATGCATGCCACATCCATTCCTGCTATAACAATGTAAAAAGGAAGGACCCCAGGAAAAATATACATAACAGGAAATATCTAGTTTTAAATACACTTATTAAAACATAATGGCCATTAAGGGTCATATGCATTAAAAGGAAATGTATGAAGAAATTCAAAACAAATTCCCAGGATGAAAGTTAACAAAACAAGGAAAGTTATGTCCAGAAGCAACATAAACCCAAACCAAACATCACTCAATTGAAAGGTTATCACAACACTAAACCTTACAAACAGTCACAGTAGGCTATGCACTAATTACAATATAGTTGTCATTCTACTGTTACTGAAAGAAAATCCATAACTCAAGGAACTATAACATTACCCTTATTAAACTGTAGGCGTATACTATGTAATGATTACATTATAGACTATATATATAGTTGTCCTTCTACAGACAGGCTGACTGTATTCCAGAACTTCAGGAACTACACATTCCTAACAAAGAATATCACTGCCATTACCACTCAATTACTTGAACTGGCAATTACTACTACATTATATTAATGAGACAAAAATTATTAAAGATTTCAGGTTTGAAACAATTATAGGTATTCATTTGTCAAGCTCTTGCCAAGTCAAACGAATAATCCTAATAAGGCCAATAAAATGTTACTTTAAAGACAAAAGGCATTTTCAAAGAAGATGCAGCATTATCAGAAAATGTTGTAACATTTGAATTTGAAGCTTGAAGGTATAAGCTAAACTTTAAACTTGACAAGTTGAATTCCTTGTATGCCCACAACAAAACATAGACAATTACCCCTGGTCAAGGCTTTGAGTGGGAACTCGTTAACTATGACTTACATATTTGGAGACAAGGCTTTGAGCAGGATTCTTATCAACAAAAGGCTTGGTATGAATAGGATTTGGAATCGAGAGAGGACTTTGGTGGTGACTTTTCAAAAGCTAATCCATGTGCTCCTATAGCTATCAGAGTAACAGATAAAGAATTAGAGACAGACCTCTGAACCTATTTCCAGTTGTTGTTTCTTCTTGGTGGACTAGTTGTCCTCTCTCTTAGTACTAATTGGTCAACTAAATCTCGTCGATTTACCAATAAAAGGGTATGTCTCCTTCCCAAATAAAGTCATATGAAAGTTGGACCTTTTGAGGAACCTTACACTTCAAATTTACTCCCCATTTAGATGAGTATATGCCAATAAAAGTACACGGTGTCTAACAAGTAACAAGCAAATTACTTAACTGATATCTAACTTCAATACAATATAGGAGTAAATTTAAAATATCATGTGACTTTCATAAAGGAGAAAAGGATTTTTAGTCAGAGCATCGGCAAAAGTATCAAAAATGAGGACAGAAAGTCATTTCCAATTGTTATTTCAAAATGTTTGCATTAAAAGTTGTTTCCAAACAGAGTGGAAATGGGCATTTTAGTATGAATCTTTGTAGGAAAATATATGATTTACCCATGACATATCTAACATCAAAATTTGTTACAGAAAACATTTATAAACCCCAGAAATGCATACAAAATGGCAAAAACAAAAATAAAACAATTATACCTAAAGCCCTAAATTGCCAAATAAACTGAGTTAAAGAGAAAATTCACCTTGTGTAGAGTCTGCAGATTTCCAAGCCGCAAATGCAATAGATTTCAAGTTTGCACCACAAGACTCACACCCAATCTTATCAACATCCACATTTACCCAACCTCTTCTAGCACAAGCCAGAGAACTGGCAGCCTGCATGGAGGATCATACCAACGGAATTAAGGTCACATCACAATGGGTAGTACTTTTTAGATAATTTACAATATTCATCCTTGTATTGACCAAAATTAAACTCAAAAAAGTCAATAATAATCTTATATTTTGGAACGGAAGAAGTATTACACATAGAAAGAACACATAAAATGATTTTGGTAGTGAAAAGAAACATAATAAACTATTTGTGCAAGTTTAGAAATATAAATATATTAATGAAACATGTGAAACGATGGAAACTAACAAGGTTCAAACCTTAGGCCTTCCAAACCAGTTTGAAGGCTTGAATGTTGACAGCCGTCTTAGTAAATCACCCCTTTCCCATGGTCTGCACGATGGTTGTGATGATCCAAGAGCTGAGCCACCAGCACTTGTGCTCAATGAAGCCCTCATGGGCTGCGAACCAATGTGAGATACAGAACCTGCTTTGGAACCCTGTCCATGACCCAACCAGTCTATACTGCCGCCATTCGTAGGAACAGCAGGAGAGGATGCCCCAGCCGAGCTGACAGAAAGTAAAACAATTTAAGGGAATACACATGTAAATAATCTGACTATATTGGGAAGGATTAAACATTCAGAAGTTTGCTCTCTCCTAGTCCTGGTAACCTACCAGCTGGACCTCCGGCTTGAGATGAGATTAGCAAACAAATAGTATAAAATGTCCTTTCATACGGCTGAATGTCCCGTTACAAGGACTCCAACTTTGGGGTAAATACACATAAAAAGGTAACCTTTTCTCGAGGAAACTCTGATACTGTGTTTTTGGTAACTTGCAACTTCATTTTTATTCTAGCATATGATCCTTTTGAGAAGTGATAGAGCAGTTGCAGATACCAAAATGTTCTCTTTGATAGAAGCAAATGAATTTTCTTCATTGAATCATTGGTATGACTTGCAAAATATTGGTATGATAATTATGGGCTTCAAGGAAGGGACCCTTTGGTTTGGTTTTCCAACAGGCAAAGTAAATAAACTAGAAAAGACTTCCAACAAATTAACCAGTTAAAAAAGTGAACTCTATAAAGGGACTTGAGAAAATAAAAATTCTAGCAAACTACTCGGACAGTAAAACTAGAGGAGAAGAAAAAAAGAAATCCGCTCTAATTATACCATTATTAACCTCCAATCTAACAAACTTTTCTTGACTTCATTGTGACTTGTGAGTGTTTAAATACTTGAAAAAAATACGAATTTTATTAGTCAAACCCTGAAACTTACAGATCCGTAAGAATCAACTATAAACTTATTCTCTGTGTTCTGTTAAAAGAAAATGGGATGTATAAATCAAGCGGCGAATCATAAGAAAACGCTTAAACAGAAAACAAAGCGTTGATACAAAGTCAAGATAAATGTGCAATTTATCAAACATGTGAACTAGGGTTTCGTACCTAGCAGCAGGCGTAGGCGTAGGCGTAGGCGGAGATGAAGATGATTTAGGGGCAATTAAGGGATCTCCAGAAGAGCTTCTTCCTTCTTCCTTCATCTCTCTTCGCTGGTTTTGGTTTTGGTTTTGGCTTTGGTTTTGGTCATCAGAAGCAGCACTTTACTTTTCGAAGCAGGTGCATTGTGCGTGATAGATGATAAGCATCTCACTCGGACTAGACTAATGTGGGTTTTATCCTAATTTCAGTTTTACCACCACAAGATTAATATGAAATATTTAAAAATTAAAATTAACATGATCTTATTTTTTACGTAAAATTATATTGATAGAGATACTTAACTTATATTTTTTGTAATTATATTATTTAAAACTAATAAATCATTAATTTTAAGTGTAAAAATATTTTAATTTAATTTAAAAAATTCAATATTAGTTTTTTTATTTTAAAACGTATGAAATTAAAAATAATTTTATTTTACAAAACAAATATATTTTGTGAATTATAATTTATTGATAAAATTATTCATTAATTATTTTGTGATACCCTTTGTCAAATAATTAATTTTAACTCGTTGATTGCACGGGCTAGTTTGAAGAATAGAAAATTCTTTTTGTTCTTAAAAATCTACACTATCGTTATTCGAATAGGTAATATCATCAACCCTATCAATATATATTTATATGAAAAGTGCATCTCATTTATCACATATGTAATCAAATTGTTCCCAACTGCTGCTATTCCCATTATCTCAAATGTTTAAAACCCTGCATGCCAAAATAAATAAATAAAATCCATTAACCTCACACAGAAACAAATTATTAATGATAAAAAAATATAGAAAAATTAAGATGAGCTGCATTGTATCATGTAATATATAAATTTGCAATCCACAATCTTTGCTATCCCCAGAAACTACAGTCACAGATGGAGCAGCAATGTCAACTTTTCAATTAGCAGGCCGTTTCTTATGATCTAGCTTTCTGAACATTACTGGATCTGTTTTCTTGATGCTACAATCTAGAGGACTTCTTTTGAGGGCAGTGGCAGGGGAAGAACCATCACGTGCAGGGGAACCATTAGCCAAGCTATAATTCTTCCTCACTTGAGGAGCTCCAGAGCTAATGGTGCACGAAGTTTTTGATCCAGATAGATAGCATCCATCAGTAGCAACTTCTGTCCATTGTACATGAGAAACAAAATAATTTCAGAAAAGCCAATTGGGGATGTACCGTCCTTCACATTATCAATCTGAAATGACAGTCAAAATCTAACTTCTGGATATAATCAATTTTGTCGGTCATCTCAAATAATACTGCATAATGATTAATTACGTTGCCAAATGTGCAATTCCTTTTCTGAGGGTAACGGATAACAAAAATATTTGAACTTGAAAATAGATCAAACAATATGAAATCTTTCTTTTTCAAACACTACGAAATATTTCTTTCTTAGGTATTTAGCTTTTTCATCAAGACAGATAAATTATGAGGAAAACAATATCATACCTTTAGAAGAAGATTGAGATTCACCAGACAGTGAGACCTCATCGGATACATCTGGAATTTCTCTCCAAGCTTCCACCATCTGATTCATGGTCTCCCTCACTACCTTTACCTACACAATTACCAACACTTAATCCACATTACATCTACCTAATCCAATTTATCTAGATCTACATATCTTATATCTGAATACACATTGCATCTTTTTGCAACTCTAAATAAAAATAAGAAGTATCAAACTATTGATCTATTTAAATTTAGTTTAATAGAAACCGAACCTTATCGAATCGTTTGGTTTCAAATGTCTTCAAACAGGAAGCCTTATACTCAGGCAACTCATTTCTCTCGACCACTGTCAATTTGGCCAACGCCTCCGCAGCTGCCTTCCTCGCCGCCCAATCATCACCATTCACAAACTCAACCAAACACTTGACCAAATTCCTCAATGCCTGCTGATTCAAAGCGCCTTCAGTTCCAATCACACTGCCGAAAACAGTCAACAGTGCTGCCTTCGCTTTTAAACTTCGAGACCTCAATAATTTCTCCAGCCTCGACAGCAGTCTCTTCAGAAACACCGGCTCCGGATCCAGAGATCCGTCAATTGCCGCGGCCAAACACAAAGCCGCGCCGATCTGAGAATTCATGTCCTGTTCGGTCACCAAAGCATCAATTAATGGTTTAGCAATCGATGTGAAGGGGGTTTAGTGATGTAAAGGGGGGTTTTGTAATCCATACAAAAGGAGTCAAATAACAAAGAATAATTAGTCAAACAACTTTGTAGATGTACCAAGATGGAGGTTTACAGTTACTAAGGAAAGACTGAGAGACAGAGAGATCGCCTTGTTCAATTAGAGAAAGAGCATACCATTCCAGTAGATATTGGAATAAACAGTAAAAACTTGTGATCATAGTTGTAATCCTTGGTCAAGAGGTCTGCACAAAAGCAAGCAATTCTCTTAATAAACTGAGTCTGAAACTGGCAGTAAATCTCGTCCCGTGATTCCTCCCGTTAATAGATGGATAAGAAGAGATTGGGCGGCTTGAATATGGACAGAGGAAAGGAGAGGAAGGGCTGTGGAAAACCCCTCACCTTCCGCTGAAGACGTCTCCCGTAGCAGCAGGAATCGCCGGTCCTTCTCCGTGACTAAGAGATCAAACCAACTGATTGATTACTGATGAAGAGATGGGATTTATATGGTAGGAGGAGATGTAGAGATGGGTAGATGTCCTTAGTCGATTGACACTAATAGAGGAAGAGATGATTGGGACGGATCGTTGCTGAGGATGATTATGATTTATGAGGAAGAGGAAGAGATTAGCCTAACTCGGTAAATAACTCGGTAAAATCGAAAGAAATTGGCTCAAATTAATTAAGAGTCGACTTTAAATTGAATTGTTTAGGATCGTTTTTGCTGTCTTTATATATAAATATTGATTTATTAGCATATAGATTAGTATACTCATGAATATTTACAGTGGGAACAAAATAACGGAAGAAGAGGTGAGAAATTTCCTGAAAATCTTACCCCGGGGTCGAGCCCGAGCCCGAGCCCGAGCCCGAGCCCATCACACGTTAATGTTATTATTTGATTTGATTTGATGACAGGCAGAGATATAGCCACACCACACAAACAAGACCACCCATATCCAACCAAAGCCTCTCGTCTGTTTTACAACAAAGAAAACCTCTACAGCCACAGGCTAATACTATACAACCTAACTGCTGGAAATTTCATATCCGTCTAAATTCTAATCCTCTAGCTGCCTTCAAGAATCATAATTGCAATTTCTGGGAGGTAAGATTTTTCTCTCTCCTGATTTTCGAGTCCTTTGGAGATTTTTTATTTTTTTAAAAAATTTACAAATTCAGCTCATCTTTCTTTGCGTGTTCCAAGTGTTTGCTAGTTGAACTGCTGCTTAGCGTTTAAGGTTCACAGAAAGAGTGTAATTTGAATATCAGTAGGCTTCAGCATTGAAGTTTAGGTTTTTGAATTACTGTTTATTATTGGGATGAAGCCGATGGTGGAGGAAATTTAAGTATAACTATGGCTTCACTAACTTCCCTAGTGAGTTTGGGGAGTGCTTGTACATGTTCTTCTGGGCAATTTGAAGGCTCCCTTTCATTAGTTAGAAAAGTTTCTTTATCTAGAAATTTTGGTAGTTTTCGAAAAGTGTGGGTTGGGAAGAGATGGAGGTATGTATCCATATGTAAATATTCGGTCACCACTGATTACATTGCTGATCAAGGGACTTCGGTATCACTTGATTCTACATATAGAGGAAGCAAAGAGGATGATGCAGATCTCATTCTTAAGCCTGCTCCCAAACCTGTATTAAAATCTGGGCCTAAGGTTGTCCCCCTTTTAGGCATGAATTCTGTAACATGGAACCCATCAAAATTTAGTGGGGATTCTGTGGAACAGAAGTTAAATGGTAAAGAAGAAGAAGAAGAGAGAAATAAGGTGATTGAGTCACTGGGAGAAGTATTGGAGAAGGCCGAGAAGCTAGAAACTAGTAAAAAGGCGACTGCATCAGTTAGAAAGCCACCAACGCCCAATACAAGCACTGACCAAAGAATTGGAAGACCAGTTAATAAAACTGCAGTTCGGAAGTCCAAGACTTTGAAGAGTGTGTGGCGAAAGGGAAACCCGGTTGCCACCGTTCAAAAAGTAGTTAAAGAATTACCGAAGAATGAGAAGGTAGAGGAACCAAATACAGACGTAGTGGCGAAGATTGATCCTCCTTCCGTTGGTCCTCTAAGACCTCCTCAGCTGCCCCAAAGTGTTCAACCGAAGTTACAAACGAAACCCTCTGTAGCTCCTCCTCCGCCCATTGTCAAGAAAACTGTTATCTTGAAGGATGTGGTGCAGCTACAAAGTCACCCGCTATTGTAGGGACTAATTCAGATGCAAAGACAAAAGAACACAAGCCAATATTGATTGACAAGTTTGCCTCTAAAAAAGCTGTGGTTGATCCTTTGATGGCTCAATCCGTGTTAGCACCCCCCAAACCCGGAAAGGCCTCTGCACCTGGGAGGTTCAAGGATGATTTCCGTAAAAAAAGTGGTCCATCGGGGGGATCACGTAGGCGTATGGCTAAGGACGTTGATATTCCTGATGATGAGGTATCAGAACTTGATGTTTCTATTCCTGGTGCTCCTGCGGCAAGGAAAGGAAGGAAATGGAGTAAGGCGAGTAGGAAAGCAGCTAGACTTCAGGCAGCTAGAGAGGCTGAACCTGTTAAAGCTGAAATTTTGGAGGTTGATAAAGATGGTATGTTGACCGAGGAGTTAGCATACAACTTGGCCATTAGTGAAGGTGAAATTCTTGGGTTTCTATATGCGAAGGGGATTAAGCCTGATGGGGTGCAAACTCTGGACAAAGACATTGTGAAGATGGTCTGCAAAGAGTATGATGTGGAAGTTATTGATGCTGCCCCTGTTAGACTGGAGGAAATGGCAAGAAAGAAGGAAATATTTGATGAAGAAGACTTGGACAAACTAGAAGATAGGCCTCCTGTCCTCACTATAATGGGCCACGTCGATCATGGAAAGGTAAAGAACAACATAGCTCTGTTATTTTTCCTTTTCTTATGATTGAATATTATTTCATGTTATTTTTCCTTTTCTTATGATTGAATATTATTTCATCTAGTTACTATTTAATAAATGTTTCTAAAAACAAGCTTTTGCTAATATATTTCAATATTGTCCCTTGGCAGACAACTTTATTGGATCATATTCGAAAGACCAAGGTATATTTTGAAGCTTATTGATCTTGATGCTTGTCCCGTATTGGATTTTAGTCCTGTTGACTTCCTTTTTGTGATTAGATTATATGTTTTGTACTTCATGTGTTATGATAGAATAACTGATAATAACATATATCACCTGCCAGCTAACTAGGCCACAATTGACATTGAATAGAATTTTGAAGCTCGACTTCTAAGTATTATAGGTTGCGGCATCCGAAGCTGGTGGAATCACACAAGGAATCGGGGCTTATAAGGTTCAAGTCCCTATTGATGGAAAGCTGCGACCATGTGTTTTTCTTGATACTCCTGGACATGAGGTAATCTCAGTTTGTTTTGTGATTTCAATTTCAGGCTTCTTTGACAGAAATTTAATTTTCCCTCTCTATCCCCCATTTTTATGCTAGAGTTTTTGATTTTTTTTTTGGTAGGTTATGCATTCCCTGTTATAGCATCTAATTACCTTTTGGTAATATGGTGCTATGGACTCAATCATTAATAGTTATTAGTAACTGCCTACCTTTCTTCTTTAGATGATATCTATTAAATCCTCTCATGTAGGCATTTGGGGCGATGAGAGCTCGTGGAGCGAGGGTGACAGACATTGCTATCATTGTAGTTGCTGCTGATGATGGGATTCGGCCTCAAACAAATGAAGCCATAGCTCATGCCAAAGCGGCAGGGGTGCCAATTGTGATTGCCATAAATAAGGTATCTTTGTTGTATTATGCGTGTCACAAATTGGCTTTATGTTGTATTTAGTTGTACGCACTCAATACAACTCCCCTTCACTCCAGATAGACAAGGATGGAGCTAATCCAGAGCGAGTCATGCAGGAGCTTTCTTCGATTGGTTTAATGCCAGAAGACTGGGGTGGTGACATCCCAATGGTTCAGGTCTTTGAAATGCAACATAGGAAGTGAAATTTATCTGTCAATATTACTTTATACCTTTCGATGACCTTATTTTTTGGGTGTTAATTAATTACCTTTAACAGATCAGTGCTCTTAAAGGAGAGAATGTAGATGATTTGTTGGAGACTGTCATGCTTGTTGCTGAGGTAAGTTAAATGTCACCAACTTGCTTGCTTTGATGTTTTTCTTTGGATATGTAAACTCTATCATACTCCCCTAAGCTGCTGTACTTTAGATTTACTTTTTTTTCTTGAATATTGGAACCAGCGACCTTGAGGTTATAATTCATCAGGCCTCTGCATTTCTCCCACTCCTTTGGGGTTAATCTGATTTAAATTCACTTTACACTGTTACTTCTTATTAAACTACAACCCACTGATTCTTTTCTTCAAATCCAAAAATTAGTGAATAAATCTTTGTCTATTTACTTTGATAAGTTAGCAAATAATTAAATAACTTGTTGTTTCTTTATTTATTCATTTTTTTTAATTTGAAACAAATGCCTTAATGTAATTGCTTGCAGTGATACCAGATTTATAAGCAATACATGATTGTTCCCTATATGCTGTATTGCCTTGAATTTGGTAGGGCCGCCAGCTGCGGATGTCTTCACTGTTCACAACTAACTTTGTAGATTGTTTGACCCTACAAGATTTTCTTTTAGTTTTATGCAATGGCTTTGAGTACTCATATCTGGGATGTAGAAATGACATGAGTACGCATCGAGGAAGTGTTTCCTTGATATATTGAAATATATGATTTAGCATGGGTGGCACTCCCTTGGTGCCTTTTTGAATAAAATTTTTTACTTTGTCGAAAAAAGAAAAGAAAAAGTAAAATGATTTAGTTAGTTTACTGACTTGGTATACACACATGTCAGCACATCATCGTATAAATGCTCACTGTCAATCAGTCTATCTGTACATCCACTAAAACTCCGAGGTCTATAATTGTTTGTTGCTTAACAAGTCTGGATAAATTATTTAAATTGTTCCTAAATGTGTGCTTATTTGTCATCCTTAGCATACAGAATCTGACTATTCTTAATTATGTTTTGTTATCCATTTAAGTTGCAAGAATTGAAGGCGAATCCTCACAGAAATGCAAAGGGCACAGTCATCGAGGCTGGTCTTGATAAATCTAAAGGACCAGTAGCTACATTCATCGTGCAGAATGGCACACTCAAAAGAGGGGATATAATAGTTTGTGGTGAAGCTTTTGGAAAGGTTGGTGGATAGGAGCAAGAAATTTTGAATTTAAAAAAGAAGAAGTTCAATACTTGGTTTCACCTAGATTTACGTTGGGTGGTAAATTGTTTATTTGGCGTTTTCATATAATGCCTATCTTGAAGAGCTTTCCCATTTTGAATATTGTTAGGTGCGGGCTTTATTTGATGATGGTGGAAAGCGTGTTGATGGAGCTGGACCGTCATTTCCGATTCAGGTTGTAATCTGCATACTGCAATATCCCTTTTGTTTTTTTCATCTTTCTTATTTATAGAATTTTTGATCTTCTATAATCTAGAGCAAGGGCTTGATGGACATGGGAAACTTAATTATCTTCAGTACTCTGCTCCTTCATAAGTTGGTTCTTCTTTCAATAGTAGGCTTGGATGTGTTTTATTTTTCTGGATTTAATTTCATATTTTTTACTACAAGCTGAGCTGTCCTGACAATAAGGATGGAGGGTATCCTTAGAATATGTGTTATTTTGAGCAGACTAGAGGTAGCTCAGGCGTCAACTGAACCAAAAAGAAAAAGAAAACATAAATTTCTATTTCCTACACAAGAGTTAGAGTATTTTGCTTCTATCTTTGTTACTGTTCAGTGCCATCCTCGATAGTATGGCATGGTGTCAGTGGTCTAATAATTTTTTATTGAGATTTTTTTTCCTTTATTGATGTTTTTCTGTTTCCTAGTTGATTTCTATGAAATATGGGTAGGAAACTGCAAGTCTCATGTTGTTGTGAGACAAAGTTTTTTTTCATGTGAGTTTGCATGAGAGAGAAAGAATTATCTTTTTTTCTTGTTAACAGTGCACCTTATGTTTCAAAGTGCTTATTTTGCCATCCAATATTCCCTCGAATTTTCCATTCATCGTTTTGTTTTAGGTTAGTTTAAGTCCACTGATATCCATTCTATAGATTCCTTTTGTTGGAGATGTCATACTTATCAATTATCAGATCCACATTTATTTTGAAGCATCAATCCTTCAAGTAAAGTGAGTGTGGCTCTACCTATACTGACTTCCTTAAGGCATGGAAGACCTCTCACGACCAAGGTTTCTCCCATCAGTAATTTCTCTGTTGCATAGTAGAGAATACTACACCATTAAATTTACATCTGAACGTTTGACATCATGATCATTGTTTATTGAAATTTATGGAAACATGGCATCTTTGTTTGATGATTTGCACCAAAAAATGATGACAGAAACAATAAAAGAAAATGTTCTGAGTTCAGTTATAGGTGTACCATTTTACCCTTTAAGTGCCATCCAGAAGGCTATTTGAAGTATACTCTTTAGTGAGGTTTCTTTAACATGCCCCATATGGTTTTTGAAATCTATATTTCTTGTTCTAAAAATTTGTCAAATGACTCTTTGTTTCGTACTTGGTCTCTATTTAACATACGTCTGCAGGTCATTGGATTGAACAATGTTCCATGTGCCGGTGATGAATTTGAGGTGGTTGGTTCCCTTGATATTGCGCGTGAAAAGGCTGAGTCAAGAGCGGAGTCAATACGAAATGAACGCATTTCAGCAAAAGCTGGGGATGGAAAGGTTACTCTTTCTTCCTTTGCTTCTGCCGTTTCATCAAGAAATCATTCCGGATTAGACTTGCACCAGCTGGTTATCATAATGAAGGTTGACCTTCAGGTAAGCATAAACATTATTTTTGTGAAACATCCGGATAGTTTGATAAGTCTTAGTTAAATTGTGTGTAAAGCAAAAAAATACTTATATGTAGGAATTATATAATGGATATATATGGTTGCTGAGCATTGTTATGCAAATAATGTGGAGACATGTTGATATGTGATATAATGTGTGGCCTTGAAATGCTTTATAATCTCTAAAACCTAATATGAAGTGAATAGTTGAAATGGCATTGTAGATGTATACTTATTTTGGTGATAAAAATATAAAATTCAGCGCTTACATAAAAAGAGAAGAAAATAATAAAATAGAAAATACAGCTACGTATTACAAAAATAACGAGTAAGTAAAAGTGTTCCACGTGTAAACTAGCCCCACACACCCAGTAGTGTAAAAGATAGATGTTACGACGATTTTATTACTATCTATATGAAGTACTCCCTTGCTCCATTCAGAAAGGAGAGTGACATTTGATTTGTTGAATTTTTCCCAGACACACTTGATACTTATTTTTATCAAAATTTTAGGACTAACTTTGTTACTGGGAAAAAATTACTGGATTTTTCAAGTGTGTTTTAGGCAAACCATAATATGCTTATAAAAAGAGTCAACAATCAAATATTACTCTTCCTTCTGGACTGAGAGAGAATCATTTTATTTCGTTTTCTTAATGAACATACACAAGCTTTTGCATGTGATAAAAAAATGTGGGGCTTAGAGTGTATGCAAACCGTGTCCAACAGCTGAAGAGGGAGGGGACAGGGAAACTGTTCGGTCAGAGGGGCTTCTTTTTTTTGGGTCTGTTCTTCTTGGTACTTATGTTGAGTAATAATTAGGTTGTCAGGGGTTTGTGGACCTGACGCAATAAAAATACCAATTGTTTGGAAGGACAAAAAGTTTCAAGGTATGATGTAGAATTAGATTTAGGGAATTAGATTTCCGCATGGTCCTCCTCACATGAATAGTAAATGGGTCCCATACTCATGCAAGAGAGACCTTGTGGAAATATCAAATTTTACTCGTTCTTCATTTATTGAGTTATAATTGGACTTACTGAGATATAGCTTGGGATTAAGAAGGCTTTTTTTGAGTTGAATTGAGTTGTGTATAATTGGGCTGACTGAATTTTAGCTTTCAAAGTATGCTTACTATTTGCTGCACAGTATATTAATTGCATGTATAAGCACAGTAGCACACATGGGATCATACACTCTCTTAAACATGCATAAAAACAAACACTATATACCTTTCATCTTATCTTGTTTTAGTTGCATCTGTTGTAATGAGATTTCTCTTTTTTGTAATTAAGTTGAATTATCTTAATCTTGACTAGGGATCCATTGAGGCTATCAGGCAAGCTCTACAGGTGCTCCCACAAAATAATGTCACTCTGAAGTTCCTCCTACAAGCAACTGGAGATGTGAGCAACAGTGATGTTGATCTTGCAGTTGCTAGTAAAGCTATTATTTTTGGATTTAATGTCAGGGCACCTGGTTCTGTTAAGAGCTATGCAGACAACAAAGGAGTTGAGATTCGACTGTACAGAGTTATTTATGAACTTATTGATGACGTGAGAACTTCAATGGAGGGACTCTTGGAGCCTGTTGAGGTATATTCAGATTGTTAGTCCTTTTCTATTCAGTTACTATTTTCAGTTATCTTGAAAAGGCAGTATAGAAAAGAGCAACAGGGTGTACAAGAAATGTCTTAATTTGTTACATGGAATTGGGCACAAGTAGCATTTGTGAGCTGTGTCTTTGTTGGTCAAAACCAATCAACCCCAAAAACTTTAAAGGAGTGCCCATCTAGCAGGGTTGCAGTCTGTACTGCTCCAAGATTATAATTTTGCTCAGGTTGGAACCCATATAAAATTGAATAGTAGGTTCTCTTCCGCCATATCTTAAATCTGTAGCTAAGTTACATGAGGACTTCATATACTTGCAGTAGTGAAAAAGGAGCATAAATGAGGTTTCTTTGTTTGATAGGAGGAAGAAAGGGAGGAGGGAACAAATGATGGTCTTTCTCTCTAAGACCACAATATTATTTTCTCTCACTTTTGGGGTGAAAGGTGGAGGGAAATGGAGACACTACACAATATCTTACTTCCTTTTTGGACCTCTTAGTTGGTCTTCTGCTTCCATGTAAAAGAATACACCACAACATTTTCTTTTCTTTCTGCTGAGCAAAACACAAGTAAAGAAGACTTTGTACCTTAATTGCTGAAGATTTACAGTTCAAAACTAACTCTTGTATCTTGACAGGATCAAGTACCAATTGGTTCAGTGGAAGTACGAGCTGTATTCAGCAGTGGCAGTGGTCGTATTGCCGGATGCATGGTAATGAAGGAAAAGTAGTGAAGGACTGTGGAATTCGAGTTATTAGAAAAGGAAAAACTGTCTTTGTTGGTGTTCTTGATTCTTTGAGACGTATTAAGGAGGCTGTGAAAGAGGTATGCCTCTAAAAGTGTTTCCTTCTTTGTTTCTAGCTTGTTTGCTTCTATTTCAAATTTTCATTATGATCTTATGACATACCAAGGTTCTACAGGTTCTTTGTACTTCC